>JAJJWM010000048.1:0-246033 GCA_021655865.1 Fusarium guadeloupense
GGAGAAGGGGGGAAGAAAAGGAAGATGGCGGTGGTGGTATTTGTGATCTCTTTCCACGTCTGACGAGGGAGGGAGAGAGAGAGGGAGGGAGGTTTGACTGAGGTGAGGTTGAGGTGAGGTGAAAGTGGAGGAAACTCGAAGGGGAGGATGAGCGGAGCCCAGTAAAACCCGGGAGAGGAACGTCAGGTCGACCTAAGTCAGCAGAGCAGAGCCGTGCTTGTAGGTAAGTACCGTTTGCTTGAGATTAGACCAGTCGAGTACCGCCGGGCTGCTTACTTTAGTGCCCTACTGTACTAAGCTACTGTACTATCTACTAACTGTAGCTAGCCTATCGTAACTTGCCTGGGGGTGGAAGACCTGAGTTAAAAAGAGGGCCCCAGCCCGCTACTCCAAGTCTTGTAAACCTCCTGATTCAGCTTTACATACGACATAGGTAGAGAAAAATCCACAGTAAAGTACATATTAGTAGCCAGCGTTGACTATAGCGCATGATGCAGAGAAGAATGCTCAGAAATGGTGACCGCAGGCCAGGCCAGGGCTTTGATGACAAGAACAGAACAGACAGCCACGGTAAAACAACCAAACACATACATCCCTCCCTGGATGTCCTGGACCTGAGGGAAGTTTCAATTGCGCAGATCATTGAACTCTATCAAACCCCAGATTACGGATACTCCTCTCATGTTCTGATCATAACCACCAACTACCAACCCTACTAACAATGGTGGCATGTTTGAACAACAGCGTCAACAGAACGACATGACATGCCAACCCAACCCACCCTGGCCGGCCTTGTTTCGACGGCCTTCCAACGACAACGCCCTTCCTTGACTTACCTCAGTTAGGGCATGGATGTGCTCTAGGCGGTGGAGTCCATCAGCTCAGGCTAGGATGAGCCTCCTGCAGCCTACGGTACCATCGTGTGCTCTCTAAAAGGCTTAGACAGCCCTCTTCCCGCCGACGCCATCAACAACCGGGCTGCGTTCCAGCGACTCTAGTGTGCAGCTCAAGGGCTTCGCCAAAGCATAGCAAAAAGTCTCTCCTCTGAAGCGACCTCGGCGGAGTGTCAGAGCCCAAAGTATGCAATACTCGCTTCGTCACCAATCACCTAGACCGAGGCAAAGTACCGTTGTCTTGAACACTAACACACAAGGGAACGCGAGTCCAAGGGCCACATAGCTGCATGAGAATGGGGTCGCCTCCGCCAACAAACAAATCATCCACTCAAACTCGTCTGTTATTGCAGCAACAGCAGTTAAAGCGCATGTTTTTACATCATGGGATTCGGACACTTCACGCCAGAGCTACCAAAGACGCTCAGACTCTTTAGGGAACAAGACACCTAGTAACTATCTATCTCCCGTCAGCTGTATCTCTGCTTCACTAGGGGAATCAAGCTTCGATCACACGGCGTCCCCACACGGGCACGACAAGGCCCTCGTCAATTGTCTGTGTGACTTGGTCCAAGGGCGAGCCCAGGAGCTGATTCGAGGCCTGACCCATGCAAGCTCATACCCATGCTCATATCCATGCCGGGCCCTTGGTCCAAAACCCGGCGCCGGGCTCAGCCACTAGGGACTCGTCATTGGAATATATCAGTTTGTCAAGGGCCTTTGATACATATTTGACCGGCACTGCACTGCAGACAGCCGAGAGATTATCATGGGAAATACGGATACTCTTCTCTACAAGGGAGTTGGCATTCTTTGGTTATATGATGTGGCGCGATGGGTCTGGACTGTTGAGTATGCGTGTGTCGCGTCCTTGCATCTTTGTTGATTGCTTCAGTTCCGCTTCGCTTTTGAATTCCAGTGGCTTACCTTACCTCTCCTCTCTCATGCAGCTGCAGCTGAGGATGGCGATCACAAGCCACGCCACTCTTGATCAACAATTCGAAGCCGAGGATTTTATGATCTGCTATATCACCAACTAGATGGCTCAACTTGTCTCCAAGCAATTGATGAGTGAAGCCAAACGTATCTGTCGGTCTGTCAAGTGACTTTGCATGTCTCAACCCATATTTGCACTGACCTTCCCAGGGTTTGCACTCAATCCGACTGGTCAGACATCGGGACTCGGCCTCTTCGTTGTCCGTGAACTCTGCAAAGTCTTTAGACGCTGCCACGACAGCATCAATGATACCTTGCAATGGCCCAACTCATTCATGGACCCGTTATCAAAACTAGAATGACTCTTGCGGACGCATCTTTATCATTGCAAAATATGGAATATCACCTTATTTCAGACAGGTCAGGTCAAGTAAAGTTGTTGCGTCATTGAGCGGTCTATCATATGCCAAAAGGTAGTGGTCCTCTACAGCGAAAGTTATGCCAACTGAGATATTCTCTTTAATTTATCTCAAACAGGGGACTATATATAGTTAGCTACAGCTTCATCTTTCTTTTTTCAAATCTACCTGGATCGCTCTGTCTGGAGTCTCTCCGGCTCAACCCCTGCCCACAACTCCGTATTATAGACGCACAGAATTCCACCCATTACTGACGGGGAATGGTTTCATTTACCTTCAAATCATTATGTTTCTCTCGTTGTGGAGTTGATCGTATTGAGTTCGCCTCCTGGACGTGCGTTCCGTAGCTGAAACGGCATCTGGTTACACTTGGACGGGGCCCTTGCAGACAGTGAACAACCCGACTTTTATTATTACAATCCAATACAAGCTGATTAGGAACTGTGACGGCCAGTTGGGGCCAGCTCGTCTGTCAATGATGATAACTATCACTGTGAACGAGGCCTCGACTTCGACACATTACTCAAACTAGATCAAGTATACTGAGGTTATTCAAAGACGTGACATTTAGTCTTCACATACAATTGACTATGTAGATAGTTCTTTTACTGACTATCTTTGTTACCAATGTTCCATCCTCTTACACCCGTTCAACGATAGACTTCTCTCCTCGCATCATCTGCATACACAATTTCCTGTGTTGCTCCCCGTGGTCGCTCGATAAAAGCAATTTCCTCTCCTCCTCTCATCGGTTGATCGTAGTATCGCTCCACCGGCCGCGTGCTGTACTCTCGTCTCACGACACCATGCTCCGCAGTCAGGGCGCCATAGTCTCGCCCATAAGGTTGTGCAGCCTCGCGGCGGTTCTCTGGGTGCACACTTGTTGCATATTGACGTACAGCAGCCTCGGGTCGCACGCTCTGCACTCGCCCATAGTCCCGAGCGACTTCATAGCGGACTGGCTCCGCTGGTCGCACGCTGGTCGGCCTTGTAATGTATTCCCTCGCGCCTTCGTCCATACGCCGTCGCTCTGGAGGCCCCATTGAATCGATGAATTCACCAGGAGGAGCCATCGGCCGTGATGTATGCTCACGTGGCTGGTGGTCCCTATAATCTTGCGAGATGTACTCTGGCTGTGTGACGACCCGCCTAGACATATACGACGGCGACGGTCTTCGATAAACTATCCTTCCATCTTCGTATCTTTCCACAAGTTGCTGTCTTCGAGGCGCAGCACGCTCAAACAGGATCTCAGGTTCACCAGATTGAGCGGGAGGTGCAGCAGAATGCCGGATAATGGTCGAGCGTGGCGGCTCAATATACTCACGCCCATAAGCATCTACAATAATTCGAGTCGGTGGCGGCCTGTGATGTGTCATGAACACATCGCCATCTGGCCTCAAGGCGGCTGGCGAAGCCTCATGTGCTCCGGAGTAGGGCCATGATGGGCGTTGATAGCCGTCGTTCGGCCGAGCTTGAGATTCTGCTCGCCCCCCAATCGACTGTCTTTGATGGTGAACTGGAATGAGCGGAGGTTGTTCAACGGCATACGATCCGCCGGATACATATTGATCATCGGCGTATTCTCTCCTATAGACAGTACTTCCAGGTACAGTAGTACTTGCTGCACGTTGGGAAGAGAAGCCTACTCTTTCATAGCCAATCGGCATTCGTTCATCCCTCTCTTGGCGACCATGAAGAGGCTCGAGGGGATAGTGGCCAGGGTGTGGCTCGTACTGAATTTCTTCGTAGCCAGGTTCATCTGGTTGAGGCTGAGCGTACCTTTGACGTTTATTGGGACGTATGTAGGATGGAGCATTTATGGGGGACGGAGATCGAGGTTCTGGCTTGATGTAAGGGGTTGCTTCAGCCTCGGGCGCTTGCCTCTCAGCCTTTCTCTTTTTCTTCTTTCCCTTCCGCTTCTCCGATGCTCTCCCGGCTTGAGGCGAGCTTTCTGGACTGGTCACGGCAATTGGTTCGTTTCTTAAAGCCGCAACTTGTGCGGGAGTACCAGTGGAAGAATTCGATGTCGCTTCAGCGGCTATTGGTAGCCGCCTAGCAACCGCCAATGGTGAAGTTTGAGCATTGTGAGGGGACCGCTCATGGGCTCTCACAAGGGGAGAAGGAGGATGGCTGTCAATGTAGTGTTCACGTGGTGGCCGGCGAGCAGCTGATCCATAGTCGTTCCTACGCCTATCGACCTCCATATTGCTGGGGCTGTGCCTAGCACTTGTATCCTGACCCGGCATGGCCCTAACCTCATTGTAAGCGGTAAGGCCAGGAACCTGCCCATTTCGTGAAGTACTATTGACGCTCGAATTGCCAGCGAAGGCCGTTGAGTTCGGATATGCATGATGAGGCCGAGTATGGCTCGGCTCGTACGGTTCCAGGTCAACTGGCTCGGGATCAGTCGGGCGAACTCGTGAAATAGCGGCGTTGTGGGAGTTTATGGGTGGTTGCGGCTCCGAGGCGTCGGGAACTTGTGCCTCCTCAGATTCGATACGAACGCGCGAAGTCAGAACGGATGATGGAGTGTTGTGCTGCGACGAATAGAAAGTGTTGTCATCGAAGGAGTCACTTGCATTGTCAAGATTAGTAGCATCAGCAGCAGGAGCAGTAATATCAGGTCCAGCAGTGTTTTGTACAAGTTTCAGAGCCTTTGACAAGACTTCGTTAAGATCAAAATCAACGACGGGCTCTCCCTGAGCTGCGGTCTTTGAAGCAACTCGTCTCTGTTCGACTTCATCTCTCAAAGCGCGTTCCAGCCTCTGCCTCTGCAGTTGCAACTCTGCTTTCACTAGATCGTCAGACTTCTCTAGGAAGATAGGATTGATCTCAGTAGACCCAGCCTCGTAAGGCTTGCTGATCTTTGTGGTGCTAGAGGGTGTTGCAGGCTGGGCAGTAGTAGCAGACACGCCGGATTGCTGCTCTTTTGCAGCAGAATACTGTTTATCTGCCTGCTTGTTTGGCGCACCATTTTTGGTGGATGTACCTATCGAATGAATGGATGATTGCGCGGATGCAATCAGGTTAGAGGGTGGCTTGATGGTTGGGTGTTCACCAGAAAGAATCGTAGATTGGAATCGCACGATCTTCTCGTACTGCTGAATCTGATGACGCTGGCTCTCAGCCAGGCCAGATAGCTCATCCATGCTAGCAAGACGCTCCTGAACCACAGGCCCCTGTGCCATAGTGGCGGCGAGTGAGATATACACGTCGCGTCACCAGGTACCTATGGCAAGCAAAGCAAAGTAGAAACAGTTCCACGTTAGTTGCGATATGCGAAGTAATAAACGCGACCGACAACGTCACACTAGATGTGATATTATGCGAGTAAAGCAGATGCTTTTGATCAAATGGCAAGATGATCGGTCGGTTGTTGTCTAATAAATTGGCGTTTAATGGCGGTCTGTGCTGGATGACAATGTGATGGTTTGAGAGTAGGGCA
Source organism: Fusarium guadeloupense (assembly GCA_021655865.1). Classification (NCBI taxonomy): domain Eukaryota; kingdom Fungi; phylum Ascomycota; class Sordariomycetes; order Hypocreales; family Nectriaceae; genus Fusarium; species Fusarium guadeloupense. The sequence continues at coordinate 5,697 of JAJJWM010000048.1, forward strand.
GTCTTGACTCGACGCGAGAAGGCGAATGGAATTTAGGCGGTGTAGACGGCAGAATTCTTCGATTGCAGGGGGCTCAACATGTTCATTTGAACCCTGATGACCTCGTGTAGTACCTTGTTAGTTTCTTGAACTATAGATAATAACCCAGTATGAGAAGTAAATAATCTTGAGATAATAAACTGTTATGCACTGCCAGAGCCCTTAATGCTTATTAATTTTAGTCTATAATGTGTGTGTGTTATGGGGAGAATCATGCGCGTCTAGGAGAGAAAGCCTACCTAGTACTATTTATGTTTGGATGTTAACCTAACTTGAGACACCCTGCGGTTGTAATAGTATCTGCAAGCTCAGAATAGTTTGACAAAATGTGGTATTCTTAGTCCTTTCCGCCTTTCTCCTACTGGAAACGTCAAGCCTATGAGTGATTATAAGTTTATAAAGCAGGAGGCTATCTCGCTAGATTGGATGTTATTGTTCCTCCCATGATCCATGCTTACTAGGAGCCCGCCAGTCGTGTCATGGTATTCGCAGTCTTTGAAGCCCAATGACTTGCACCTGTTTTTAAGATAGATACTCTAATCTAGTAATGAGCCGTCTTTCATATATTGCGGCGCGTTCATAGCACGTTTCTCGACCTTAGTACTACTAATACAGTATAGAGCGATCTATGTACTAGCGACAATGCCGCCATCGGAGATCGGGCAATGACGCTGAGCATTATTCAGCCACACCGCAAGAGTCATTGGGTGAAACTCAACGTCAAGACCGGATAGAATCCATCGAAACAAAGTGTTAGCCTTACCTTTTGGCCACTCATTGGGTCTACCTAGGTACCTAGTATTTAAACTGGCTTTTCTCCCAATGCTGCGACCACGTGTTTCGACATTGCCATCACTGAAGCGCATATTCAAGACTTTACCTCTCCCTTTATTGCTTAACTCAAAACCGACATCGCACTCTCGTCCTTTCGCCAACCTCAACACCCGCCTTGATATCCGGAATCACACTGGCAAATTCACCATGGGCAGTACGCAAGACATGAATTCCGGAAGACCGGTCCTATTCTTGTTAGTATTTCTTGGGTTATGGTCTTGAAGAACCTTGAGCTAACTTTTGTATAGTGACATTGACAACTGCTTGTATCCGAGAAGTAAGACTCAACAGAAGCCAAAGTTCATGACTGCTTTAATCTAACAAAGGATACAGGCGCCAAGGTTCATGACCTGATGGCCAAGCTCATTGATGAGTACTTCTCAAAGCATTTGGAGCTGCCCTGGGATGATGCGGTGAAGCTACATAAAGAATATTACACCAACTACGGCCTGGCAATTGAGGGGCTGGTGCGACATCACAAAATCGATCCCCTAGATTACAATGCCAAGGTGGATGATGCTCTACCTCTCGAGGGGATTATTAAACCCGATCATGAGCTGCGCGAGCTCCTTGAGGATATTGACAAGTCCAAGGTCACAGTGTGGCTCTTCACCAACGCCTATGTGAACCACGGGAAGCGAGTTGTTCGACTTTTGGGCATCGAGGACATCTTTGACGGCCTAACCTACTGCAACTATGCAGAGCAACCTATGCTTTGCAAGCCTGACCCACGGATGTACGAGAAGGCCATGCGCGAAGCAGGAGTCGAGCGAGTAGAGGATTGTTTCTTTGTTGGTAAGTTTTTCCCTCCGACATATTCCGATGACTCTCTAACAAGTATAGATGATTCCTATCTGAACTGCTCAAAGGCAAAGGAATTTGGCTGGACAGCGGCCCATCTTGTTGAAGAAGGGATGCCTGCTCCTGAAACTCCTGCCTCACAATACCAAATTCAGCACCTGCGAGAACTACGCAAAATCTACCCGCAGTTCTTCAAATCAACGGCGAAATGAGGGATACCATAATGACATCGGCGTCGGGTGCTATAGAGGATACTGTATGTAAGACATGGGACAAAGCACTAGACGGTGGCGTTCAAGGCGCTCACTAGAACGAGATACCTTTTATTATGATTCCAATAAAAAAGACCCAAGGTTCCCACCTATTGGGCTGCCTGCCCTTAAGCTTTGTCCGCCCATACTCCTTAACTCCACGCTGTGCAACAATTGTTGTCTCCAAGATAAAGGAGACCATACGAGTCAGAGCCGTATTTAAGGCCGTCGGATGCTGCGAATCACGCTGTCAAGCTCAGACAGTATCTGATCTTTCTCCTTGATTGCTTCTTGACGCTGGGCCTCGGCGACCTTCAAGTCCTCTTCGAGCTCTTTGATGTACCTTTCTTGGTCCATTTCGCTGTTGTCTAGACCAGGAAGCGACGAGATGAGTACCTCAATTTGCTGCTCCTTAAGAACGAGATCTTGCGATAACTCTACCATTCCAGCACGAAACTCGTCTGGGGGGAGTGAATCAACTGAAGGAGTAGTAAGCAACTAGTGATGCCGAATGGATATAATAAGATCTCTCATACCCTCTTTCGGAGTATCTTTCACTTCGCGAATCTTGTCATTAGGACCAAGAACTTCCAGGTCATGTCGCTTGTTTACGTAGTGTAAGCATGCCACAAACTGCTGCGCCAGCTATCAAGAAGTCAGCATAAATAATATCGTATGAGGGAAACCCAGTGTGAACCTGATCTACAGCATCTTGAAGTTGTGTTAGACGATCACCCATGATGGCGGCTGTTGAGTGAGCTCTCGAACAATAAAGTAAAGGCAGCTAACTTAGAAGTAACATGGCTTGGGTGAGATTAAGTAATCAAGTGGAGAAAGGTCGGAGGTCGGGCAATCGACAATCCGTCCGGAAATTCTGGAGCTGATTTTTTGGATTGGAAGTGAACACCGTTGTCTCTGGGCGAGCTATGACATGATTGGCAGCAACACTATGCTTGCTCTTTCTTAAACCTTCCAAATCCACATCTCGTTACCTTCGTCTTTGTGCGCTCTTGTTTTTCTCACTCTCATCTTCTTATACCTTTTCTTCACACTCTTTTACATTGATCACGATTAACCATGTCCTCTCCACCTCCTCAGCCTGGCCCTCAGCCTGGACCGGGTCAGATTCCCATGCCTCAGCCTGGACAGCGACCTACGCCCGAACAGATCCAGGCAATGCAGCGCCAACTCGCTATAGACGCCGAGAAGGCCGGCATGACTGTACCGGAGTTTGTCGATCATATCAGAAGGCAAGCACAGGAGCAGATGCGAATGCGCGCGCAACAGGCACAGCAGCAAGGTGGCCACGACCATGATCACAGTAATTGTGATCACGACCATGATCACGACCATGATCACCCTCATCCTCACCCCCAGCAGCAGCGCCGCGCCCAACCCATTACTCCTGGGCCTCCCAACCCCAAGGCCATTGCTCTTGCTACATTCCTCCGCGGACAGGACCTCAAGACACGAACTGTCATCCTGAATGGCGAGCGCAAGGACATGTTCCGAGGTAGGTCAACTCAAGCCTGGAAACTTTGCAATTACTGACACCTAGCAGTCAAGCGAGCGCTCCGAGCTCTACAGACCCCTGCGTATGAGAAGGCCCGCAAGAAGAACCCCCTTCTACCTGAAATCACCGACCGAGCCTCTCTCGAGAACACTTTCAAGCTACTCCCTCTGAGCATGCTTGCTCTCCGGGTTACCAAGATTGAACCCCAGGCTGGCCCCAACGGAAAGAAACCCAAGCGTGTCAAGGGCCAATGGACCGTCAAGATCGAGCAGCAACAGGAAGCAAAGGACGACATGTACTATGCTTGGCTGTGGGAAGGCAGTCAGATTAAGCGTAAGATCTATGCTGGTCTCGCGCTTTTGGCCATCTTTGCCATTGTCCTGTACCCTCTTTGGCCCCTTGTGCTACGTCAGGGCGTTTACTATCTCAGCTGGGGACTGCTGGGACTTCTTGGATTGTTCTTCTTGATGGCTATCTTCCGTGTTATTCTGTTTTGCATCACCTACTTCACTACGCCGCCCGGTCTGTGGCTTTTCCCCAACCTTTGGGAGGATGTTTCGTTTATGGACAGCTTCAGACCCGTTTGGGCTTGGCATGAGGTCAGTAAAAATCATGAAACCAGAAATAACAAGATACTAAAATAAGTGCAGACCGAGAAGAAAAAGAAGAAGAAGAAGTCAGCTGCTCCCGGAACCACCCCCAATCCCGCTTTTGCAGCTGCTACTGGACAAGTTGGACCTGCGGGTGCAACGACGACTGGTACTGATACTCAAGTCAACACGGGCAACCTGCAGCAACGACACTACGAGGCGCCAAAGGTTGAGGAATTGGCGGATGACGAGTAGATGGTATTCAAAAGTGAACCTTGGCTTGGGGCGTTTCTTGGAAGTGTGTATGAGTATTATACGGATTTTTCTTTGTGCAATTACTGGATGTAATGAAAGCAGGTAATTTCACCACAGGATTTCTCTTAGAGCCTGATCAGTACGACGCATTCTAATTCAGTGACGCTCACGATTGAGTTGCTGGGCGCTACATGTTGACTACCTTGGAATGCTACGTACAAGTCAAGCTCGGGCATCTGGGAAATGAGAAATACAACATGAAACAAGGAATAATCCGGAAATAAATGTTTCCTGTTTTGATATCTAGAAAGCAAACCGAAGCACCTCGCCGGCCAGAGTCCATCATGAGAACGCAAATCGAGTCGCCTCGCTCTCCTACCTTGATCGTAGGGGATTTTCTACAACACTGTCAAACCACAACCGATCAGTCCTCGTGAATAGCAAAAACCAAATGCCTTCTGGTTTCATGTACCAAAAGGCACGCCTTATGTTTGCAATGTCAGATGTTTCCAAAAGAAGGTGCCGTCTTTGAGCTCGCCATTTGGACTTAGACCGTATTTTGGGATCTGGCCAAGTTCAGTGTAGCCGAGCTTCTTATACACTTCTTCCGCAGCGCTCCCAGTCTCGGTATCGAGAAGCTAGAAGTTTGATCAGTCATTGGAACACCATGTCTCCGACTTGCCGGCTTTGAACTTACCAGAATAGTCCTACCTCGCCGGGTAGCTTCAGCCTCAAGGGCCGAGACGAGAGTTCTAGCACCCCCTCGACCACGAAAGGCCTTGTGAACAAGGAGCTTCTCCACGACGCCGCGGAAGGGGCCTGTTTCTGACGAGGGCATGGCAAGCATGACGACGCCCACCACTTCGGGGCCTTTTGGCCGAGCTCCAGGTTCGGACTCGTTGAGGAGGATGAATATGAGGCGCTTTCCATCTGTGACTTCGGCAATGCGCTCTTTCCACCAAGCAAGGAGTTTCTCGTGAGATAGAGGCGGAAGAAATTCCGCGATAGTGCGGTCGTGGGTGATGCAGGAGGCGTGGATGGCGGCGAGGTAGGGGATCAAGTGACTATGCTGACCCGGGGAGAAGAGTGTCACTGTTCCTGATTCTGTCATATTGAAGGTGCCTTGTTGATCAAGAGAGTGATTTCTGCGTGAAATGGTAGTGAGGTATTGGGTGGATGCTTGACAAGATAGTGGTCGTATCCTAACGTACAAGGCTTCTTTGCTGTAAACGGCATTCGCAACTTTGAAACCTTGTTACCTCGGTATTTAGTTGCTGAACTGATCGAATAAGTAACGATGTATGTCGGTGAAATATTCCTAGACGATATTTAGAGACCATATTGGGTAATATAAAGAGGGGATTAACGTTATGGGTTGTCCGATCTAGGAGCTAGACTCACCTTGAAGGGGCTGAGAATTGAACTTTGTTGATTAACCAGGTGGTTTAGGAACAGAAATGGAAAAGCTCTTGGGTTACGAGAAGGTATCTAAGTAGAAAGATCGGAGAATGCCGGCTCAGCAAGTTAACAGCCTCTCTCTCAAGATGTGATTCAATGATTGGGAACCCTGAGCAAAGTGAAAGTCATGCAGGGCTAGGAAAAAACTTCGTCTGGCCATTGGATACTAGGTTTCAAGGTCCCAGGTCACGTCCATGTCCCTGCAGCCACTAAAAGGTGCCCTGATACACGCCCGAAGGACAGCGGCTGCTAGAAGCTTTTTTCTCTTCCAGCGGGTTGGTGCCGGCCTCAAATGCAGCCCCGGGACCCCCCGCTCACCCCGCCGGTGGGGTTACCGCCGCCCCGGATAATTGCAAGACAGGCACTTCACCTGCCGGATGCCATTAGTTCCCGCCGCAACGGCTCCGCTGCACCACCACATTGAGCCGAGCTTGACACCCTCAGCGATATGGACTGACAAGAATTCTTCCATTCTGTTTCACACCGTAGGATGTTGAAGAGGCTGCACGCCACGGTCGCCAGAGATTCAGAGGGAAAATAGCGCATTCACGAATCTGGAAGGTTGATTTGGCGGATTGCTTGGCTGCAAAGAGCTGAGACCTGGCAACGAGGGGAGATTCATGGATGGGTTGATGAAACGAGACGAGCCGGGACGGGACGGATGGAGGACGGGAGCTTTACGTACCTAGTTGACAAAGCTTGTATAGCGTGTGGATAAGCTGGCTTAATTGACGATAGTAGAGGCGTCTATCCTGAGTGATGCAGTGGCCCATTCAGGGCAGCCATAGTGGTGATTCCAATTGTCAGGAGTCGCGTGATGAACAGCAAATGTTGCTATTGTCATTGTCAGTTGACTAGAGGTAAAGTTGACCGTTTAATGGCCATACTGTATACAAAGTCGGTTGTTCATTGTTGGGGCTCTCCAGTCCAAGAGGCCTTATCGTGTTTAGGCTGACTACAGTAGTTAACAAGAGCTGTATGGACTTGCATACATAAGAAACATACCTTGGATAATCTCTACACACCACCATTTTTGAGCAGGATCGGCAAGAACTGTCATCATCCTAGAAGAGGCTAAGAGGGTATTGAGTTGGCATTGATCTCAAGGGAAGACTTGTCAACTGCCTGATTTGTATCCACGTCGAGATGAACTTCGGTTATGAGAAACAGAAGCATGTAGTTTCAGATCTGTCGGTTGATGAGGCGTAAAGACAGGCCATTGATTGCCGCCAAGCCTCAGGATCTCCATTGGCTAAAGTACCTAATTGAATGAGAGCTTTATCAACTCCATGTGACAAACCAACAGACCTGATGGCCACCCTAATGGGTTACCTTGCATTAGAGGAGTTCTATACCGGGTTTTGGCCTCGGCAGTCAAAGCTGGATCGATGCCATTAAGTGCTTGCAGAAGACCGGTGAGTTGGTGTTGGATACAAGAGGTTATTTGACTGATTGACCCATGAGTCGGTAGTTTGTCTATAGTTCAGACATTTAATAATTTACTGTAGAAATGAACTTGTTTAAATACCTGTCTCAAGACTAAAGAAGAATTATCCACTTTATCCTAAATTTCTCTCTGTTTATTCAAGTACTGGTGATCCATTCCCTTCATCCAGTGGTCGTAGTCGGAGAGCTTGTCGGATGCCGGCTTAATACGAAGTGCAACCTCGAGGTGTTTGTCTTTGAGCTGGAGGGCGAGTTTCTCAATGTCGTCGGCGATTTCTTTGATTGAAGGAACGAGTAGGAGGTCGAGCCATCTTTTGTTGTCGGCGTAGAAGTTGTCGAATGTGTGCTTTCGTTGAACAGTATAGGTTCGCTTCTTGCGTCGGGGTTCCATGTGGACAGCTTGGCCGGGTCGGAACATATAAGCTGCAGGGTTACGTTACTTGTTAATAACGCCCGCGATATCTAAAATTGAATATCCAGGGCGGACTCCAACGCACACGGCGCCAGCAGCCGGTTTCTCTGCGTACAGATCGATGGCATGACCAAGAGAGCGGAGAGGACGGAGTGACTATCCTGAAGAAGTCCAAAAGAGAGCTTCAACTGGCAGCCAAAGACTCAATTCCCGACAAAAGCGAGCCCGCAAAGAACTCATCGACGCACAGGAATAGCTGGCTGCTTGCAACCAAGACCACTCAGTTTTAGAAAGTGACGATGATGTTCATTCTTTCCAAATGAATTTGTCTGTCATTATCTATCGGCTTTTTACTTGGGCCAAGAACGACGTTGATAAGTCGTGGTTTCATGCCCCTAGACTCGAAAAAGATAGGACCAGTGCATTCAGGGGTATATTGATGCGCATATCTCCAGTGGACCTCTTCAGTTTGATAGTCAAGAGCATGCCCCATCAAGCGCAGAAGGTTCTCGGGGAGGCTGGCCTGCAGCCTTCAGACCTCCTTGCCGTGACAGAAATGCCAGCATACTTTAACCCACGCGGCGTTTATATGAATGTCACAACACGAGTACCCCAGACCGACATAGCAGACGGCCCATCCGCATCAGGGAGCCATCAACAGCCAGTCAAGATCCTTAAGCCTAGTGCTGAAATCCTAGACAGTAAGGTCTACGTTGGCTCTTCTATCACACAACATGGACTTTACACCAGGATAGCTATCCATGAGTTCGAGATGAAGAAAAATCGCAAGAAATTTCAACGCTATATATTTACTGGCCAACCAGATGTAGTGTCGAACTGCCGACCTGTTGCAGTTTCCCAGAACGTCCACCTACAAGTTAACAACCAGTATATCCACAGATGGGTTCCAGTCTTTGCTGAAGGACTTCTGATGACCTACCTGGGTACATACGGGAAGGAAAACATAAGTACCTTCTTTCATGGGCGACAATCACGCACCGCCTAGCTCATTTTTTCTGGATGAGCAGGTTGGTGAGAGGCTGCCATTACCTGCTCTAGCCTCAGCAAGTCTTAATCTCGCATGGCCTTTGGTCCAAGGTATCAAAGGATATATCAGGCCCTCATAAATGACTTGATAGAAGCATGCGCAATTAGAAACCACGACCGGCTCTTGATAAGTTTGAAGACCTCGGCGAAGACAAGCAGGGCACCCCCATCGATGAACAAACTGAAGCATAAGCGTATAATCGCGGGTGTCAGCGGAGGACGTGCTTACAGGCTTAAGCTCCTGCGTAACTCTCTTCTTATCTCTCGGGAGAAGAGGACCTGAATATTGAATGAGTAGGTAGAGGACCGATGGAGTGGATGGGGATGAAGGTCGTTAATGGCATGATAAAACGGGAAGGATGGTGATGGATGTTTGTACTGGTTCCTCTATATCTCTTAGGACAAGAGACTTCTTGTTAGAGGGAAGATGTTATGTAACTGATATGTTTATCACGGTAGATAGCAAGGCAGCCCATCCAGATAGAAGACAATCAATGATTATCACTGAGATCCCTACCAACTGGTAGCAGGTCGTTGGAAAGATGGTACACGCGACAGTTTGTGCAAACCCCCGCCAGCATGATAAGGTAATGAATGTTATCTAAGGTACGACGACGGTAGCCCCGCACCCCGGGATTCAATAGGATTCCGGACAGGATAAACTAAGGGATCTATAGGTATTTTAGAATATATTCCTTATAGCTTTATATAGAGTTGCTGGTAAGTATTAGTATTACTTTATAGTATAAACTTTGACATTCTTATGGCAAATATTATACAGGGACATATCTTCTATCAATGGCAGAATATTCGATCTTTCTTGATTTTAGTGGAGGAGCCCGGATTCTTATTGAACCCCGTAGCCAACGAAATGCTTGCACGTTTCAGTAGCCAATCCAGTTGAATGATCCGTTTGCTACAGCAAAAACACGAGGTACCCCTCTGTAGGTACAGTGAAAGACTCTATTTAAAGTACTTTACCTTGCTGATTCGCTGGTTCTCCGCTTTAGGCGCATTCCAAAACAGCCGCCCATCATAATCGTCATCGTCAGCTCTCCACGCAACCCTTAGCTTGCTTCATGGCGTCAGCTCATCAGCGTCACTGAGACAACACAACTTTGCTTAAATTCCACTGTTCCTCGGATGAGCTAGCTCAGTCTTGACCTTCACTTAACCATTCTCGACCTACTATCTTTCAACATCTACTTGATCTGAGGCATTTGTCTCGTATTGACGACCGGACATGGACTTCTTTAAGAAGGTGGGTGATTTTCTAGGAGGAGACGAAGAGGAAGACAAGAAGCCTTCTCAATCTCAAGGCTATCACCAGTCCTACGGTAGTCAGAGCCAGTCTCAGCACTACGGAGGACAGAGCCAGCATTCTTATGGTGAACAGTCTTATGAAAGTGGCGGTCAACCTCATGAACATCATGACGCCGGCCACCCTCATGATCCTGCTGCCCAATATCTTCAAAGGCAGAAGGCTATCAACCGCTATCAGTCCTTTGCCGGAGAGTCAAAGGGCAATGTGAAGTGGTACGTTGATGGTGCTTCCTACTTCTGGGCCGTCTCTCAGGCTCTCGAGCGTAAGTCCAACCTCAAACCCCAAGGCACATCAACACTTTTCTAACATACAGCTATCATCAGAGGCCCAAGAAAACATCTATATTCTCGATTGGTGGCTGAGCCCTGAGCTGTATCTGCGTCGCCCTCCAGCCAAGAATGAGCAGTACCGTCTGGACAACATGCTCAAGGCCGCTGCTGAGCGCGGCGTACAAGTGTACATCATAGTGTACAGAGAGGTTGAAGCAGCTCTGACTCTAAACTCGTCTCATACGAGAACTTACCTTGAGTCGCTCCACGAGAACATCAAGGTCTTCCGACACCCCGACCATGCCCCTACCGGGTTTGACATCCAGAGAGAACTGGGCAAGTCGATCAAGGCCTTGACCAACTTCGATCTATTCAAAGCGTCCACCGATGCTCTCAAATCAGTCTACGGTACTGCTGGCGATGTTGTGCTGTTCTGGGCACACCATGAGAAGCTCCTGGTCATCGATAATGGCAAACTGGGTTTCATGGGAGGACTCGACATGTGTATGAATTTTTTAGCCCATAAGAATGAGCAATGCTAATTTGGCCAATTACAGGTTTTGGAAGATGGGATACAAGCAGTAAGTCTCTTCGTTGCAGTCCAGATTTTGTTACTCACAACACCAGGCCACCCCATCGCGGACGCTCATCCTGGCAATCTGGATGCAATCATTTTTCCCGGGCAAGACTACAATAACGCAAGAGTCATGGATTTCGCTGACGTCAAGAACTACAATGAAAACAAATGTAAGTTTACTTCTGTCTTCGGTTTGGAATCATCTGAGCTATAGAACTTGAGCCTGTCAACACCAGGATCAGCAGAATTTCCGCCCGCTTTATACTCGCATCTTTTAGAAACGCTGATGAATGCAAACTAATTCTCCATAGTGGACCGAACAAAGAGTTCGAGAATGGGCTGGTCAGACGTTGCTCTCAGCATGAACGGGCCCATTACTCAGGACCTGGTCTATCACTTCATTGACCGCTGGTGAGTTTTACCAAACCTTGAAACTTGCACGACTCGAAATTTGCTTAAACTTGAACAGGAACTTCATCTTCAGAGATAAGTACAAGCAGAAAAATCCGGGCAAGTACCAAGCGCTTGAGGAGCCTCCTCGAGACGACCCTGGCTATGGAGATCGGCGCTCTAGAGGCGAGGAGGAGCACATGAGTGGTTTCACTGAGCGATTCAGCCGTGGCATGGATAGGCTCAGGTCACACGGAGGAGATGAAGAAGAATATCACCGTGACCGTGGATACGGATCTCGAGGCGACAGTATGCCTCGCATTCAGATGATTCGAAGGTATGGACGATCAATATTCTCTCTCTCTCAAACTAACACGATATAGCTGTTCCGAATGGTCGTCTGGCCATGCTCTTGAGCACTCAATCGCCAATGCCTATGTCCAGGTAATCCGTGAGGCTAAGCACTGCATCTACATCGAGAATCAGGTATGTAACCCTCCCCTACTCTTCAGAAGAATTGCTAATGATTTAGTTCTTTATCACTGCTACTGATGACAAGCAAAAGCCTGTTAAGAACAGGATTGGTGCTGCATTGGTAGAGCGAATCATCCGTGCCGACCACGAAGGCGAGGCGTTCCATGTCTGGGTGCTTATGCCAGCAGTCCCTGCCTTCGCTGGCGACCTACATGATGAAGCTGCATTGGGAACAAGGGCTATCATGGAGTTCCAGTACAATTCCATCAACCGCGGTGGCTCCAGCATCATCGAGAAGCTCTGTAAGGCGGGCATTCGTGACCCTAGTAGGTACATCGGATTCTACAACCTCCGCAATTTTGACCGCATCAATGTATCCAAGACCATGGCCGATGTGGAAGCCCGCACCGGTGTGTCTTACGAGGATGCTCGGAAGGAAAGGGAACGGGAACTAGGTGGCTACCCGGACGATAGTGCTGGTAGGACAGCCCGTGATGATTACGTGGCCAGCCGCGGAGAGTACTCTGATTCCCGTCAAGGTGGGGGATACCAGAGCCGGGGATATGGAGAACGGTATGAGCGAGAAGAAGACCGCCGAGAGTATCGAGGAGAGTACTCCGAGTCTAGGGAGAGCTATAGGCGACGAGATGATGAGTATTCTGACTCCAGATACGGCAGAAGACGTGACAGTAACGACTCCGACCGAGAAGAGCGCTACGGGCGACGAGATGATGATTATCGCAGCGGACATTCCGACTCTAGGTACGGCGGAAGACGTGGCAGTGACGACTCCGACCGAGAGGAGAGCTATGGAAGTCGATCTGGCCGTAACCCGTACAGTCATCCACGGGCTGACCCTCGATTCGAAGGCAGACCTCCGCAGTACCAAGGAGGTTACTCCCAGCAAGGCTACGGCGGCCGACCCGACTCTGGAGACTATGGTAGGAGCCGCGACGACTACCAATACTCGCAGGGAGGTCGTTACCAGGGAGACCACTCCGACTCGAGATACGACAACCGCCCACAGCGTGACGAATACCAGGGAGGATACTCTGAATCCTCTAGGTACGAAAGAAGAGAGGAATCTCATTACTCACGTTATTCCGAATCAAGGTACGATGATCGTCAGGAGTACCAAGGAGGCTATTCCGGCTCCTCTGGATACGACAACAGACCTCAACGCCAGGAATACCAGGGAGGCTACTCAGGTGACAACAGACACGAGGGCCGCTACCAAGGCGAACATGAAGAATCGCGATACGAAAACAGGCCCCAGCGATACCAGCAAGGAGCTAGCCAGGTGGGAGACCACACTCTCGACACCATCAGCGCATGCTACATGGACAAAGGTCCTCGAGTCACTGATCTCCGTTGGGACGGAAACCCTGAGGATGAGATTGGCGCTTTCGTGTCTGAGGAGCTGTACATCCACAGCAAGCTCCTCATCGCCGATGACCGCCTCGTCATCTGTGGTTCAGCTAACTTGAACGACCGCTCTCAGCTTGGAGACCACGACTCAGAGATCGCCGTCGTCATCGAGGACCCCACCCCCGTGGAATCATACATGAACGGACGCCCCTACACGGCCTCGCGCTTCGCCGCCTCCCTGCGCCGCTACCTCTTCCGCAAGCATCTCGGCCTCATCCCCGACCAGCGCTGGGATCAGCCCGACCAGAACTGGACGCCCGTCGACCGCGACCCCAACTCCTACGATTGGGGTTCTCCCGCCGACTTGCTCGTCCAGGATCCTCTGCACCCAGACTTCCAGCGCCTCTGGACCAACACCGCGCGCGTCAACACCGAGACATTTGACCGGGCTTTCCACCCCGTGCCCAGCAACAGCGTCAAGAGCTGGGATGACTACAAGGAGTTCTTCTCCCAGCACTTCATCATCCCCGGCAAGAAGGATCAGAATGTCGAGGAGGAGCGCAAGAAGGGCAAGGTTGAGTACGGCCATATCGTGCAATCAGAGTTCCCCGGCGGCGTGCAAGAGCTCAAGGAGTGGTTGTCGCGTATCCGCGGCACGCTTGTCGAGATGCCGCTTGAATTTCTCAGCAAGGTGCCTGATATTGCTGAGGAGGGTTTGATGCTCAACAGTCTTACCGCTGAACTCTATACCTAAGAGGTCAATTTGGGGGAGCGAGTGAGCTCGTCTCAGCTTGGTGGCTTGGATTGGCAAGGATAGATACGAATACATGACAACCATTACTCGCTTACATCTCGCAACCCTTGCATTATTTGATGCCGGCATTGAAGCAGTAGCTAGTAGAAAAGCATCGTGGTCGACGGCATGGGCTGTTAAGACACAATTTGGCGATAGCAACACGTTGAACTGAATACGTACTGCGAAAACACATGTGCTTTACTCAACCCATTATTCAAACAATAAACCCAAGTGTGAGAAGAGACAAGAGAAAGGAGGAAAGGGTCAACTATGCAAGAAAGCGTCTCAGATACAGGTTGCAGCAGCACGGGAGCTCGAGGTAGTAGAACGGAACATGGCATATGCAAGCAGTGTGTTCCCATCAACTAAGGTAATATACAGGTGCCACGCAATCTAAATAGATCAATGTCAATCCCAAAACTCCGCAATTTGACAACACATGATTATAAAAATCCTGTTGTGAACCCATTCCAATAACCCCTCTTGTACAATTGCCGACCCTGATGCCTAGTCAGACTTGGCGTTACCGTTCTGTCCAAGAATTCCATCTTTGTGGCCTAGCGAATCGTCCATGCGGAAGAAAGTACCACGAGACCGTCTGGTACGGTTGCGGAACCAAGAGTAGAGGCCAAAACTGACTGCAACGACAAAACCCAAAGACAGGAATGGGTGGTCGACAAAGTTCATCTTAATGTCAAAGAAGAACTTGGCAAAAGAGCTGATCGTGTACTTGGGAGAAATGGGGTTAGGTCCATAGACAATCTTGTCAAGAGTATCCATGATAGAGGTATGGCTGATCATGATGCGGTTACCCGTGGGGGTAGTGTCCCAGAACTGGTGACGCTGCAATGCTGTTAGTAACCTGCCAACTACAACATGAATCTCGGGGTCTTACATCTTCCTCATTAATAATGATACGTTCACCATCCCTGACATCGATACCGTAGGTGCTGGCAATCCATCTCTGCCAAAAGATACCGTCAACCCAGGCAAAGCCAACCTCCTTACGGCGGGCAGAGTCCATATCGATCTTAATGGCCTTGGCGTTACGAAGACCACGCTGGTCGTCACGGCTCTCCGCCTCCTCAATTCTCATCTGCTTGGCATCGCGAAGCTTCTTACGCTCAAGCTGAAATTCCTGGACCTGTCGATCCATCCACTCATTGGCGGCGTTCTTTAACTCAGAGATCGAGTTCTGTAGGCGGTCTTCGTCATCCCGGTTGAGGATTGCTAGCACAACCAGCCTGTGGTTCATGATTTGCTTGGCGTTGATGGCAGTCATCTCAGGAACAAGTGGGAGCCATGTAGACTTCATCCAAGATACTAGGGAATCGACATCTCTCATTTCATCGGGAGTAATAGGGGTATAGTAGGTTGCGCGGCCTTCTCTCGAGACCAAAAGTCGGGGCCAAGTCGTAATCTTGAACCTAGAACAGAGTTCGGGGTCATTTGTCTTGACAATCTTGCCTCGTCCAATGAGGTTGAGAGGCAGAGCATCCAATGCCTTGAAGTCCTCAGTTGTAGTGGCGTGGTCGTAGAAATAAACAAAGAGGACTTCCTCGGTCTTTTCAAGTTCTTTGAAGCTTTCGGCGTCGACATCAAGCACGCCACTGGCGACTTCAAGCGCCCCTTCGGCATAAGCAACAAAGTCACCTACCCCACGAAGGCCCTTGTACTCGGCCCGTTCAGTGCCAGTCATGAAGAGAATGGTGGGGAACCCCTTAACGCCCATCTGTGTACAGAGCTTGTGATCCGCCTCGCAATTGACTTCGCCAATATTGAGTTTTCCCTTCATGTTCTTGGCCAACTGCTCCCACGTAGGGGCCATAGCCTTACAGTGAGAGCACCAAGGCGCATAGAACTTAATGAACCAGGGGTCCTTCGAGTTGGTGACTAACCTGTCGAAGTTTTCAGGAGTCAAGGGAGCGCTAACTCCGTCCAGGTTGTACTTGGGCTCAGGGTCCTTAGGCTTGGTTTTCTTGAGCATCTGGCCGGTGCTGGGAACCTTCCAGTCAGCGCCAAACGACTTGTTGTCATCCTCCTTGGCAGCATCAGACTCCTTTGTCTTCTCAGTTGACTCGGTCTTATCAGACTTGTCCGCGTCACTCGGTGCCTCGGTAATGTCGTCAAGAGACTTGCCCTCGGTCTTACCGGCTGGTTCTTGAACAGATTCATCAAGGGGCTTCTCAGAAGCATCACCCGCAGCCTTTTCGATCGGTGCCTTGGCATCCCCTTCCACTTCTTTCTTCGCAGTGTCAGGCTCCGCAGTCTCCTGAGCGGCCTTTGGAGCAGGGAACGCAGTATCACCAGGGTTGGGCACTTCGACAAGTTCAGGCCGTCCTGGATGTGTCTTGGCGAGCGCATTTTCGACCGTGTTAGTGAGTGTCGTCATGTTTTTGATACCCCGTAGATTGTCAATTTCCTTTCCATCTTCGTATAGGATCGTGGTTGGGTATGACATTATGTTGTGCTCCATGCACAAATCATAGTAGGCGACGCAGTTTACGGAAGCAAATCGGAAATCGTAGTACTTTGTAAATGTGGCATCCGGGTCGTCGACTGGTGGCTTCGAGGTATAGTAGAATTCATAGAGAGTCTGATACGATGGAGCGAATCTGGTACAATGCTTACAGTAGGGACTGGTGACGGGTAAGCAATTGAACTAGAATCCATTTAGAGTTAACATACCTGTAGTGCTTAACCATCAGAAACTTGCTCTTTTTAAGCTCTTCTTCCCAGTTTGCTGGCGTCAACTCCAGAAACGGCGGTACCGTTTTCCCATTGAACGTTGTAGGTTCCGTCACTGGGTTGTGATCCTCCTCAGCCCAAGCGAAGGCCGATAACCCGGCGAGTAGCGCAAGCGGAGAGAGACGCATGGTTGGCTGGAAGCGCAACGCGACAGGATACAAGACCGTAGTGAGACTGAGCAGCAATGTATCAGATAGAGGCAGCACAGCGCAAATGATCAAAATATCCGCTGAAGATGAAGCCCCAAAGTAGACTGTTCGGTTGGGCGCAAAGAACAGACAGAGGCAAAGATGAGCCCGGCTTCGGTGGTGACAATTAGCTAGTGGCGATCACCGCGGTTGATGCAGGGGCGGCTTGAAAAAGGTCAAGCAATAGAAATACAGAAAAGAAAACAACAAGAGACCAGAAATATAAGCCCACGATCGCGCTCACCAGGCGCGAAAGGAGATGATGATGAGGACAAGAATAAGGTATGATGAAGAATGAAAGAAAGGAGGGCATTTCGAGACACGTTAAACTTGACGCCACAGAGGGAGTAACACAGCCACTCGGCGCTTGCCCATCTTGGTCCCACTTAGTCTCAAAAGCGACAGGGGAAGGAAGTCGATAGATGCAGGGCTGCAGGGGTAAGTACCTACCTATTAAAGTTGGATAGATGCCTTCCATTACCTCAGAGCTCCTCAAGTACTATCTTGACTTTTTTCCTTAAGATATTCATCAACTTCAACTCGACCAAACGAATTATTTCGGAGCATCGTTGATGCATCTGTTTCACTCTATTCAAGGGTGTCACCTGAATTCAGCAACACAGGGCAAGCTTAATTTCCGACATCGCACATGGTACTTGTCTCGAGGATAACTTCCCGACCTCTCTCAAGCTACTTAACAAGTACTTGTTGTTAGCCGATTATATCGCAAAGCCGTCTCCGTTCCGACTGTCCTTTAACATATTGTCAGAAGATTTCTGTTCTTGGGCGACGAATTTCGTTCACACCTCATCGGATTGTGGCCATGGATCGTCCAGCCAAGCGCCAGCGAATAGAGCAACATGATACTCATTCACCGCAATCACTTCAGCGACCTATTAGTCCTCCTAAGAAGAAACAGGTCGAAAACACTGTTACAAAGTCTCCATGGCAGCTAACCTGGATTCGGGACCTCCCAGAAAGCGACAACAAAGACGCAGTTAGCCTTGGTGACCTGCTGGGCGATCCCCTTATCTCAGAATGCTGGGAGTTCAACTTTCTGCACGACATTCCGTTCTTGATGAATGCATTCGACCCTGACACACGGCATCTTGTCAAAGTTCACGTGGTGCACGGTTTCTGGAAGCGTGAAGATGAGAATCGCATAGCGTTGGAGGTATGTGGAGTATAAATGCCCATAAAACTCAGCCATCATTCATATGAAATGTTAATTCTATCTATCTAGCAAGCAGCCGCAGAATTTGAGAACGTTGATATTCATATCGCACCAATGCCCGAAATGTTCGGAACGCATCATTCCAAAATGATGATCTTATTCAGACATGATGATACAGCACAAGTCATCATTCACACCGCTAACATGATCCCGAAGGACTGGACCAACATGAGCAATGGTGTCTGGAAATCACCCTTGCTTCCCAAAATGACAAACGTGCAGAGTTGTGCAACTACCCCAGACGACTATCCCGTTGGTACTGGAGAGCGCTTCAAAATCGATCTTTTGAACTATTTGAGATCGTATAACAACCGCAAGCCCATCTGCAAGACTCTCATCGAGGAACTTGTTCAGTACGACTTTTCAAGTATCAAGGCTGCCTTGATTGCAAGCGTACCAGGCAAGCACAATGCACAGGATCTGTCAGAAACATCCTGGGGCTGGGCCGCTCTTAAGAGATGCTTACCACATGTCCCATGTAAGGATCATGAGGAATCGGAGGTTGTTGTCCAGGTATCTTCAATTGCCACGTTGGGGGCAAAGGATGATTGGTTGCAGAAGACTCTTTTTGAACCTCTAACCCGTTGTAAGAGCCCAAACCTTGGACGTCCAAAATTCAAGGTTGTCTTCCCAACCGCAGATGAGATCCGAAGGTCGTTAGATGGATATGCGTCAGGAGGCTCCATACATACAAAGATCCAGTCACCGCAACAAGCGAAGCAGCTGGAGTATCTCCGCCCTATATTTCATCATTGGGCTAATGATTCACCCAATGGTATCAGTAAGTTTATGGCTCACAGAACTGGTGAAGGAGATCCTAATCATCTGTAGAGCTTCCAGACGACATTCCTATTCAGGATGGAGGTCGGAAAAGGGCTGCTCCCCATATCAAGACTTACATTCGATCCAACAAATCTTCTATTGACTGGGGCCTCCTAACATCAGCCAACATTTCGAAACAAGCCTGGGGCGAGGCAGCCAGGCCGACAGGTGAGATGCGTATCGCATCGTGGGAGGTTGGGGTGTTGGTATGGCCCGAGTTACTGAAGACAGATTCAATCATGGTAGGTACCTTCAGAACGGACGTGCCTGAGATGACAGTAGAGGGCGAGACCCAGCCAACGGTTGGGTTGCGGATACCGTACAATACTCCATTACAATGCTACGCAAAAGATGAGATACCCTGGGTTGCATCAATGCCTCATAGGGAGCCTGACTGGGCGGGACGGTCTTGGGACTGATGGGTAGATTCATGATATGAAGAGTCATGATAGGGCTGTGAGTCAACAAGACGTTTGCGGAGAGTCTGACCAATAGCATGATACGAGATATACATCAGAACTCAAATTCATTCAAGGTCAAACCAGATTTAAGCATCACAAACCACAGACCCTTATCGTCGATCCACCCCCGCATCATGTCGAGAGACGCGATCCACTCATACTGGATCCAAAGATTGCACGTCTTTGACCTGAATTGGTAAGACTCCACCTTGTAAGGGTAGGAAAGTCTCTACGGCAATTGAATGGGCGCCCTTTGTGACGCTAGCTGCAAAAGTCATGCCAGGCTAGCTAAGCGACGAGTGAAATCGGCTTCATTGCCTCTTTTTAGTCGGGGTCTAATGCCTTGTTGACTATAACTACATACGTACATACAGCCTCCTCTCTTCCTCTTTACTCTCTTCTTCACTCTTCTCCTCACCATTTCTGCCTTTGTGTTCAACGTAAGGTCATTTTGACAAGAGCAGTACGGTCAAACACATCGTGATACCATTGTTCTACCTCGTTCGCGCTCTCTTACTCCACCTTCATTTGGTGGCGTTCTTCTGCACTCTTAAGAAGCTTGTTTTGCATAAGCCCTACCAAATCGTCATTTGAAACTGTTTCTTCTATTTGGACAAAGAATCGGGTTCTTTCCAGGCCCTACCTCAATCGCCATGGATCAAATAGGCAGGGGAGCTGGAGTTTCGCCTTATGGCTCTCCACGTAACACTGGCGCTTTGTTATCATCGTCATGGCGAGTGGGCTCGCCTTTGGCCGAGGCAGCTTTGGCCGCGGATCTCGCAGAATGCTCAGACGACGAGTTTGAGGACAATGCGGTTGATGATGCCTCTGTATCTGATCTTCAAGGCGACCCAATTATGTATCGTCGACCAAGTGGTGTTGCATTTGGAGGCTCTCGCCCTGTTTTCAACCCTCAAATATATGATGAGCCAGGCTTGACGGCTTTGGAGAGAAAACAATCTCGTAATGCTGAGCGCAGCTTACTGCGAGACAACCATGTTCTTCCTCCAAAACACGGCCATCAAGAGCACGGCTTTTTCGCCCGTATGTATCGCCGGGTTTTCAGCACAAAAGTACCACTGGATACAGATGAGGAGACACCCACGGTCACAGTTCAGGCACCTAGCGAAACAGCGCCTCTGCTAGGCGCCCGGACCGATTCTGCGTTTCCTGAGCATTTGAATGAGACATGGGAACATGCAGTGGCTGAACATCGAATCAAGACCACCTGGCAGCGAGAGGCCAAGACTATCATGACCTATTCCGGACCGCTCATTGTCACGTTTCTTCTGCAGTATTCCATCAACGTTACCAGTATCTTCGCCGTCGGACGTATCGGCAAACTAGAACTTGGTGCTGTCTCTTGTAAGTTGACTCCCTACCTAGAACCCGGTGAAGCGAGGCATAACTCAGGCTAACTCTTACAGTGGCCAATATGACTGCTGCTATTTCGTGTCTGGCACCATTCCAGGGCCTCGCTACGTCCCTTGATACTCTATGTGCTCAGGCGTACGGATCTGGCCACAAGCATCTTGTTGGACTTCAGTTTCAGCGCATGACATGTTTCTTATTCGTTCTCTCTATTCCGGTTGCTGTGCTGTGGTGGTTTTCTGAGAACATCATCAGAAGCTTAGTCCCAGAGCCCGAATCGGCCCACCTCGCTGGTATCTACCTTAGGGTTATGATATTCAGCATTCCAGGTTTCGTGCTCTTCGAGGGCGGTAAACGTTTTACTCAAGCCCAAGGCCTCTTTCGCGCTACAACCTACGTTCTCCTCATTGTTGCTCCTTTCAACGTCTTTCTGAGCTGGCTTTTGGTCTGGAAGCTGGAATGGGGTTTCGTTGGTGCTCCTACAGCTGTAGCCATCAGCAACAATCTTCTCCCAGCCTTCCTCTTCTTGTACGTTCGCTTCGTTGATGGACGCCAGTGCTGGGGTGGTTTTAGTCGACGAGCTCTCAGCAACTGGTGGATAATGATTCGACTTGCTCTGCCTGGTATGATTATGGTCGAGGCAGAGTGGCTTGCTTTCGAGATTCTCACGCTGCTCGCGAGTCGATTTGGTCCGGAATACTTAGCCGCACAGAGCGTTATAACTACGATCACAACCATTTCATACGAGATTCCGTTCCCAATGTCGATTGCCGCTTCGACTCGCATTGCCAATTTGATCGGAGCGGGTCTTGTCGAGCCAGCCAAGATGACAGGCATAGTGGTGAGTTATCTCCTGTGCCGAGATTTGGGTTTGAGGTCTATCTAAACTGACAACTTTTAGGCTTTCGCCGCTGCTTGCGTTATTGGACTGTTTAATCTTTGTCTATACACTACTCTGCGCTACGAACTACCACTCTTGTTTACCAAAGATGAGGATGTTATTGAGCTTGTTGCTACTGTCATTCCGATTGTGTCCGTCATGCAAGTATTTGACGGCCTCGCAGCAGGTGCTCATGGACTGCTTCGGGGCATTGGCAAGCAATCAATTGGCGGCCCTGCCAACATCATTTCTTACTATGCCCTTTCTCTTCCCTGCTCTCTCGCCCTAGCTTTCGGTCTTGATTGGAAGCTTAGTGGCTTGTGGGCTGGAGTTACGGTTGGAACTATCTCGTAAGTTATAAGACGCTTGCTCGAATGAAAATGTGCTAACGTTTTGAAAGTGTTGCAACTATCGAGTATATCTACCTGCTCCGGACTGACTGGAATAAGGCCGCTCATGAGGCAGCACTTCGAAATGCTGCTGGTTAGTGGTATTTGCCCTTGGTACTCTCGATCTTTTGCCATGTTGCATTAATGAAGTCAAAGGAGTAATTTTGGGTCGTGTGTCGAAGGTGTGAAAGGGGGTTAAGAGAAGCTTGACGGAGAGTTTGTGAGGTTTATAACGGTGACATGGATGATGATTGTATGATTTTAGTGTTTGTCTAATAAAAACAATACGAAATCAATGATGTAGTGCGCTGACAATTCAAATGGCTGCTCAGGGGATATTTTGTAGCAATCCCTCGATCCAAGGGAGGACTATTCTCATTTGAGCAACTAAATAGTGAGAACATTCATTCAAGGCACATTGAATATATGGTATTACCCCATCCCTACTTTGCCCGCTCTCATCCTTTGTTCTCGTGCTCGTTTCGTTTTGCATCTTTCTCTTTTACCGTTTCGCTGGCCCCCTAAACTCCGTTCTTGTCCACGTCTTGGTCAGCCTCAGCTGAGACAACGTGAACGAGAAGCCCTTATAATGACAGAAAAGAATCAGCCCAGATGAGCCACGATCGGGGTGCTTCAGCCGAGCATAGAGTGCGTACGGATACCCTTGGGGCCAAGTTCACTTTTTGATGCTGTTAGTGAATAACTTGTACTAGAATGACAGAGGAACTTACTTGTAGTCTACTCTGCTCAAGCTCATGAGCCGTTGAGCCTCGAGGGTCTGGGCGTCCATATTGGAGTGCAAGCAAAACGCGATGCGCGCGGCGACCTGCGCGCCGAGAAACATGGACTCTTCGAAGCCATTCTTTGTCCACTCGCTCAGGTACGAAGGCAGAGAAGCCGTCTTGATGCTCGTAGGTGTCTGGCTGTGGAAGTGATGAGTAGTGACGGGTCCGCCAGCCTCGGAGCCTGCGGGCTGCGGCGTGCCGACCATGTTACTGTTAAGCGTGTTGCCAGCAGCTGCGGCGGTGGTGGCGGCCTGGAGGAGGGGGTTCACGCCGCTCGAGGATAGCTGATGCGGCGCGCCGGTGAAGGAGCCCGTGGGTGTTTGGGCTCCTGTGCCAGTGGGCGTGGCCATGTTGGAAGGCAGCTCAGAGGTGAACATTGTGGCAGTCGAGGGAGAGACGAGATGGCGGGCGTTGAGGGTCTGGAGGATGTTCTCGCGGAGGCCGCGCAGGCGGGAGCCGTTGCCGACAAAGACGAGGTTATCCCAGCATGCGGGTCGCATGTACATGTCGTCGATGCCCTGGACGGTGCGATATATGGCGTTGACGATGCGGTCGATCTCGTGGCGCTGGGCGAACTTGAAGCGCTCGAGGCCGACCTCGACATCTCGACGGACGCGCTTTGGTCGCTTCTCGGGCGTCTCGTTGGTGGACTGGACTTCAGGCTTAGGCTCTATAGACTGCGCTTGCTCTTGGCCTTCTGATGGCTTGGGTGCTTCTGTCGTGGATACAGCCGTGTCTTCTCCTTGAGGAGGTTGAGCTCCGTTGGCCTCGCCCTCGCCCTCAGGCTTGGGGGCCTCTATTGTGCTATCGGCAGGCTTCTCTACCGTCTCCTCCTTGGTTGGTGGAGGAACGTCCTCCAAGACAATCTCCTCGTAGAAAAAGGTGTTGTGTGTCTTCTTGGAGTTGGGTAGACGCACAGCCTTTGCCGCATTTTCCGCATCCTTTTCGCCCTTCTTTCTACCGCCCTTGGCCTTCTCCTTTTCTTTCTCCTTCTTTGCGAGGAACTCTTTGGTCTGGCCGCTTGTCACAATGGCTGCGACGTCTAGCACACCATCCTCATCCCCATTGCCATTACCCTCTTCGCCTCCGTTTTCTACAGGGTTGGATGCATCAGAGGCTTTTGTCGTAGTCGCGTCCTGGGTACCAGCAGCAGAGGCTGTTTGGCCAGATGATGCACCCGCAGTGTTCTCTTTGGGAAGCTCCATCAATTCATCCTCGGTGCCGACGTAAGGGAGCACCTCGCAGATATTACTCTTCTTGAGCTGCTCAGCCATGTCCCTGTTAAAGCCCCTGCCCTGTAGCATCTTGAGCAGGCTCTGAGTAAAGACCTCGCCTCCGCTAATCTCTTCATCGGTATCGGATGCGCTGACGTCCATGTGGTTTACAACTCGTCCGTCGTGGATCGCCGTAACGTCGACCTTTTCGTAGCCAATGTCAACCACGGTCATGTTGGGCCACTTCAGGCCGTACTGGGTAGCGATGCCGCTGTGAATTATACATAGCGCAGGTGTTCTCGTGTTTTCAAAGACATATCGGGCGATGGTCTCGCAGTCGGGCCGTGTCCATTGTGGTGAGGCCATGAGCATGATGGGAGTGTTGTGGTATGTGGTTGTGAGGAGGCCGTGGACATGATCGAGGAAAGCGAGAAGCGCACTCATATTGACGATGCGACCAGCTTTAAGCGCAGTTAGCATTTAAGGATAGGATCTCCCAATGGCTAGAGTTACCTTGAATGGGATAGACAGCTCCCTCGTCTTGATCGACATCTTCCACCCACTCATCCTCCTCAACGCCATTGACAACAGTAGTGCGCTTCGTCTTGTGATAGGGCGCCCACTGGTCGCCCTCCTTGAACATCCTCGTAGGCATGCGCCGCGCAGGAGGAGTCAACTCACTGCAACCCAGCTGGGCCATGGTTGTGCGGCTGCCGGGGCAGATGATGAGGACCTGCTCCTCGCGCCATTTGCCGGCTGTGCTCGACATTGTGCGATTTCTGAATTTCCTTGCGCTTGCGCTGAGGTCACCGATTCCTATGTCCTGCGAATGCTTCTGCGGTGAAGGGGTCACAGGTTTTCGCGGTCGGAGTTTATATCGCGTCGCGACTGGTGTATTAGCTCCAGCATCTGTTGGCGTTGGTGTTGGCGATGGCACGTGATCTCGTGCTGTGTCCTCCTTCTTCCTAGGAGTTTTGGTGCTGGGATAGGCTGCCATGGTTCATAAGACCTACCTATCGTGGGCACCCTCAAAAAGCGACGACAAAACACCAACTTTAGGTCCAATAAGACTAAAAATTGGCCGAGTAAAATCATCGCGAGGAAACATGCAGGTCAGTTAGGAAAGGTGATATTTTATTCAATTAGCTGCCAGTATGTGTCAGTACCAGTGCCAGTGCAAGCTGCCAGTGCCGGCCAGTCGAGGCAGTATCTAATAGACAGTCTATTGAGAATACTCTAATAATACCAAGCTGAGGAGAGATAGATACATTGATTATAATAAGATTACTCTCTCTAGGCATATATCGTATAGATTATATGGGCTATTCAAAACCTCAAGTAATCTAAGAGTTGAGCTTGTATAACAGCATTATCCACCAAAAGAGGTACAGACATTCACTCAGACTCAATGAATCACTTAGAGTCCATGGTTCCATGATCGCATTGTATCTATTCAATGGCATTAAGAATAATACTTAGTCATACCCTCTGCTAAACCCCCCAGGCTTCCAAATAATAGACAACAACTCCCAGTACAGATCACTTGTTTCAAGGATCCTTTTATCCACATGTTCATTCGCCTTTACCCCATCCCATCCCATAACATGACATACTCGTCTCTCCCACCAGTTGCACTTCGAGCTGGTATCAGCTCTGCGCTGCTCGAAAACGCCGATCAAGTACCAGCCAACGCCGTCCAAGGGGCCATGAACCAATTGCCCGCACAAAGAACCCATCATAACGTACATTTTCACAAAAAAGTATTGACAAGAATGCGCAAAAGTTGCCTCAAAATAGCCCCCAGAGTTATTACCCCATCAAAAGCTCAGCTCGTGCGCCGTGTCCCATCTACCTCTGTAAAAGATTATCGTGTCGTCTTCAATTATGCAACCGTGATGGCGTTGGCTGTCGCCTCTTTTGATCCCATCTTTTCTAGCTCTTCGTGCTTCTCGTTCATCTCGGCTTGCTCAACTTCTTTTGTTGGCTTCCTTGGGGTCTCGTCTTCAGTCATGTCGTCAACGACTGAAAAGGGTCGGTCCGATGTAGGTGTTGTCAATGTTGTACCATCGACGCTCCATCGATCATCAGTCACTCCAGTGTAGATAGATGATGTGTGCTTCTTCTCGGGCGTGTCAAAGCCGTCTGAGTGCTCGGCGTCTTTCGATTCCTCCTTTGCCTCCTCGACCTGTGCAGCCGCAGGCTTGGGCTCATTTGTCTGAGAAACTTCAGCCTTGGCGCTATCCGTCTTCACCTCCTCAACTGGGAAGAATTCGACCTCGGATTCCGACGACTTGTCGTTCTCGGCCTTTGACGCCTCAGGCTTAGGCTCCTCGACCTTTTTGACATCAGCTCTGACCTTCTCAACCTTGAGCTCTCTAGGCATAAGGTAAGATGAAGATCGATCCTGGGTCCGCTGATCCTCATCAGACTCAATATCTTCTTCGCTAAAAGCCTCTTGTCGCAGGGGGCTTCGGAGGTTTGCAACGTCGCCAATCTCGCTCTTACTAGATCGAGATGTCCTGGCAGGGCTCCTCGTGGGTAGCGGAGGAGGGATTCTCTTGGGAATGTTGACCATGTTACCCTTGGCGTGGATCATGCGGGATGCAACAGCCTGGGTCCTAGCCGGCTGCACTGCAGCCACCTCAAATACCACAGGCTCCTCTTCGTCCTCTTCCACGTCGCTCTCCGAGTCATCTTGGTCATCAGTATTGCGGCTGCTCTTATCATCCTTGTCGCTATCGTAGTTGCTCGAAGCCTTATCCGTGTCGTCCCTGGGCTCAACCTTGAGAGTATCTTGTTCCACAGCTGTCGTGTTACTGTGGCTGGTTGCACTGATAGGAGCGTGTGCTCCACTCAAGTGTCTTATGGGAGTCAGATCGACCTTTGTGTAATCAACCTCTTCCTCTTCCTCTGTGACTTCGGGAATTTGTGAGCGGGGAGCCCGGTCATAGCCATCTTCACTTTGGCCTGGGCTGGGCGTTGTATCGGGCGTTGTCCCCACATCCGTCTGTGTACCCGCATCTGTCATCTGACTCTTGACAGTCCGTGATGACATATAACTGTTGCGGTTGCTTTTTGAGATGAATGTATCTGTACTCTGCCTATTGAATTTGGAGTAGGCTGGACTTGTAGGCGCGGGGTTGAAGTCAAACTGGCTGCTAGTAGGTCTTAATCGTGATCCTGCCTCTCGGATTTCCAACCCAGCCATCTCAAGAGCCAAAACGCCAAAGGGGTCGGGGTCATCAATGTTGGGAATTCCAAAGGCAGTGCGGGGCGAGGCGGGCGTCGAAGATTTGGGCGTTGCGATCATAGCATCTCCTGGTGCGCATTCGAGAGCGACTTTGTTGATAACCGCAGCGTCGTAGTCTGTCCTCCCTTCGGCCATCTTGATAACCTCTGAAAGTGGTCCAATCTCCTCCACATGTCGAGAGACATTGCCAGCTAGGATGTCCATCTGCGTGACAGGGCTAGCGTAGAAGCGTTCGTTTTCGTTCCCTCTCTCGGCCAGGATGCAGCCGTTCAGGTTCACATTCTGCGTTTGGCTGCGCGCTTTCATGTATGTCAAAACGGTGTTGCCCAAATCCTTCCACTGAATGTGCGCCTCATCTGAGTCCAAAGATACCAGGGGGCCGCTGGTGAGACCGACATCTTCGCCAAGGGTAACACGAGGTTTTGTGATCGACTCGAGAGCGGCTAGGTTGTTGACAACAAGAACGCAATCGTAAACATCGACGCCAATAATGAAGCTAAGGGTGGGCGTGTGTAGCATGATTCCAGACGGAGGCGACCAGGTACCGTCGGATTTTCGAGCAATTAGAATGCCGGAGCCGCCGGACCCTGTCATCCATAGACCACTGCGCATACATGTAAAGATGGCGATTCCAGCGGCATTCTGGATGATGCGCTTGGGGATTTTCTTGGTGACTCGTTTCGGTGATCGCGGTTCGCTTGTTGTGGATTGGGCGTCATCTTCTTCCAATGGAACAAGATACCCGTCGGCTGCAAAGGAAAAGACATTAGCAAAAACATGGCTGGCCAAAAAGTTAGACAAGCATACTAGCAAAGGATTTGAGGATGCGGGCAGCCTTTTCGCATTCGAGGTCGAGGGTCGCGGGCCAGAAGGCTTCCCGCTGGACTCGGCCATTTGCGTTAGCGGCTGCAGTGTTTATCCTGGATAATGCACTGGAGTTTGCGGTTGATATGGAGGTGCTGGAGCGGTTGGAGGACCAGCCAAACAAACTCGTCCGCGGACCTGAGGACCTCTTGTCCCACGAGGGGAGAAAGGCAGAAACTCGCTGCATGGCGGGCCGTCTTGCCTCTCCGTCGCCGCCGTCTTGGCCGGGCGGAGGCACGACAGAGAGGACGGGAATAGAGGGTGCGCTATTGGTATTGGTACTGCTAGGGATGGTGGTGGTGCCGGAGCGGAAGTGGACGGTCCTCTTGGAGCCGGATTTGGTAGAGGATACAGATACAGGAGTAGCGAATGTTGGTGTCGATCTCGGTGTTGGAGAAGTAGTCGAGGAGGCAGGAGACGAGACCGGGGTGGTGGTAGCAGTGGTGGTAGGCGAGGAGTAGGAGGGTGCTGGTGTAGATGATGCTGATGCTGTAGTCGAGGTGGAGGAGACGGAAGAGACAGAATTGGAGTCGGAGAGAGGAACAAAAGTGACGGCGGGCTTATTCAGAGCCGAGTTGTAAGCGACAAGTGAAGCGTGAGACGGCGCCGAACTGGCGTATTGATGGTGGGAGCGAAAGTAGTGTCCGTGAGACTGTCCTTGAATTTGAATTTGGCCTCCTGCGCTGTCGCTGGCGCTGGCACTGACGCTTGGGCATGGGCTGGCAGTAGCGACAGCAGAGTGCGCTGAAGAGGCTGAAGGGATCCCCTGGGAATAGGGAAGAAAGTTGATGTTAGTTAGGGTGACCTGTCAGCGCGGGCGAGTGGGTGGGTGACGTGGGCCGCTGAGCCATTGGGACGCTCTTAGCAAAACATGAGCAAGGATGAGAGGTTTAGAGCGAGCAGGGGTCAAGCAGGGAAAATGGGAATTGGAAAGGGAAGAAGTTAAACTTGGAGGAGACAAGGGATGAGATGAACAAGCTAGACAAGCCTCCCCCCAGGTCAAGATGAGACTCGATCAAGAAATTGAGGAGTAAAAAAGAAAAAGAAAAAGGACAGGACAGGGTATTGTGAGGAAGAAAAAAATAAAGAAAAAAAAAAAAAGGTTTGGCCGAGCGCTGTGTTGTATTGTCCAGTCTCGTTGCACTATGTAAGGTACTGCTCTTATTTGCTTCTTCTTTTTCTTACTCGTTTCCTCTTAAACTTGTCTCTTGTCTTCCAATTCTGGGCATGTTTTGTCGGGCCATGGGCCTGGATCTGGTCTGATGACGGCACCACGAACCACAAAATTTAGCCTCGAAAAGTTCAGGGACTTCAGCAAGGCGTTGGCTGACCCGACCCGACCGCTTTGACGGGGCGTGGCCTTTGGCTTCGGGAATGGTGTAAGAGGTAAGATGGGAGGGGCATGCAATGGAAGAAGAGAAGAAGAAAATAGGAAAGACTCAACTAGAGCATAGATGATAGTTGATGGCCAATTGAGAAACAAGGGCATAGAATAGAACTCATACATGGATCATGATCATGATACTTACCGAGTTACTGCTGCTTGTGTTTGTAGAAGCCGTCTTTGTAGACATGCCCCAACGTCCAAAATTCCACCCGCCTCCATTGCCCTTCATATTCTCCTTCTTGCTGCTCTCTCTATCCCCGCTGGGTCTTCCACCGATGCTGCTGATGCTCAGCTTCTTCTTGCGCGCCGTCATGTGGAACAGGTATTCAATGCGCTCGCTTCGTTTCAAGATGCGGTTCTTCCGCAGACGTTGGCGTTGGGCGCTAGCCTAGGGGACTGTTCTTGTTAGCCCCGTCTGCTACTGTACTGTCATGTAGTCTGCAGCCTCGAGTACATGCGTGTGCATATGGGTGTGTGCAGTCTGTGTGAGTGCCAATGTGACGATTGCCGTGCTGATCCAACCATCTCGTCCAGAAAGGTACAGCTGATCTCGAATTGGATGCTGATCAAGTTTATGTATAGTGTAGTGATGCATTTCTGGTTAAGGCTGGAGGTTGATGTTCAAGGGCGTCTGACTCGAACGGGGGTAGATGATCAAACACGACTCGATGAATGGGCTTGTGAGATATAAAGAAGGAGAAAGGAGATAAATAAGTAGTCGTACCTGTTCGAGCAACGTCTTGCTTGTGCTCCCAACGGCTACTCTCATTGCCCGCCTTCTTCCTCTCTCTTGTCCTCCCTACCTATACCCGGCTGGTATATAGGTCCCAAACACGCTTCTCAAAGCAGCAAATCACAAAACGCGTAGACAAAGACAACAAAAAGATTAGAAAAGGCGTAAGTGACGAGATCGAGATCGCAAAAGAGAAAGAAAGCAAAAGTTCGTCCTTGAATGTTCAAGAAAGAGGGATGACAATGAATGAATGCCCTCAAAGATTAGAATAAGGGAGACGAGAGGGAGGAAGGGTTTTTCTTGGTCGTCTTCCCTCGCATTCCGCATCTACACCCCCTTTCGTCCTGTAACTTAGTTATGGACTTTATGATAGAACGGGACAAATCCCCATCCATGCCTTATTTCTGCCTGCGTCTTTTGCCTTTGGCCTGCCTCATATTGTCTTGTCTCTGCTTGTAAGCCACGCGACCCTTGCCCACGAGCAGGCCAATCCCTATGGATGGGAGGCTCGGAAGAGGTGGCTAGAGACCCTATGATAATCTCCATGTGCCGCAACTGCATTCCTATATGTCTCATTGCCCTCGACCTGCTATAAATTGGCCTCTGTTCACAGACTATGTCCGAAACCAGTGTGTGTAGTATGCAACCATCACATATCAGACAACTAACCCAACCCAGGATCTTCAGTCACTAAAGATGCACCAAGGGGACAATAAGAGAGGAAGATATATGAGAGAAACTTTAAAAACTTGCTATTGTTAATGTTCTAATGCTGTGCCTGACTCAGGAATGTGTGAAAGGCCTTTGCTAACGTTAGCTAATGGCTCGTCTTGCAACAAAACTCAATTCGACCAGTCGGAAGACTAGGAAAGTT
Organism: Fusarium guadeloupense; assembly: GCA_021655865.1. Taxonomy (NCBI): domain Eukaryota; kingdom Fungi; phylum Ascomycota; class Sordariomycetes; order Hypocreales; family Nectriaceae; genus Fusarium; species Fusarium guadeloupense. The sequence goes on from JAJJWM010000048.1 coordinate 36,741, forward strand.
TTAGGACGGGTAGAAGTTTCTTTCCGTTGGGGCTTGCTGGTTGGTTCCTAGTTTTCGTCCCCAGAATCTCTTCAAGTCTTTGTACAAGATCAACAACACAACACAACACCACACCAAGATGCGCCGCGCCGCGTCCGTAACGCATGGCAAAAGCGGGTCAGCGAGGCTAGTTAAATCAAGTCAGGACGGGCAATCCAACGGTCTTCCGCGGACGGGACGTCACTCTTGGGCCACCTCTTCACTTTAACTATTTATTCGTCAACGTTTGTTGTTGGCGCTGGCATCGTTGTGTAATATATTGCATGATAATATATTAAGCCCTACGACGCGCAAACGGAAACGAAGCGGCAGAGCATTCGAGCTAATGGCTTACTCCCCCCAGTGGCGTCGAAACCGGACGCTTACATTCCAGTCTGAGATTTGCAACCTTTGAGGTGGCTAGGTATTTCAAGGCCAGACGAGGCGAAAAGAAGCGCCTCAAGGACATAGGCGGGAAATAATATTCGGCTTTAGACGCGAAAGTATCTTGATGAGCGGGCCAAATCAAGGGGTTGCTCAAGATCAGATATTCAGGGATCCCCTACGTAATTTACATAAACTATTCCTTTTCTTTTTTCTCCTTTTTTCTTTTTAACCGATAAAAACTCTCTTTTTACCTTGCAAGGGTAATGCAAAAGTCCCAAATATCAAGACAGTTACCACGTTTTCCTCGGCCACGTACCACATCTAAACTTGGTCATTTTATAGGATTCTAGACATGCATATATAATTTCTTTTGCGAGTCATCATTCTCTGGGAATACGGGGCTTGCTAGCAGCTTACTTGTCATCTCGTGCATAAACGGTTTGTTAATTAATTAGTCTCCTACAGCCGAGTTCCCTCAAGATTGTCCACGAAACACTTATACAACAAACCCCACGTCGGAATAGGGATATCCGCGACTTTCTTTCAAGAGCTGTCCAAGTTGTTGGATATGGTCTCATGTTTCTCATGCAAGCATTATGGAGCACGTGTAACCCGCTTTGCATTGCATTACATTAAAAGGCTTGGCTTGGCTTGGTTTCTCTTCATCTCTCTCTGTCTGTCTCTCCCTGAAAGTCTGACCCTTGACCCATCATTCCAACGGCTGTCGTCCCGCCTCGAAAGGGAATGTTTCTGAAACAGGACTTACAGTACCGAGGATGGCGCGCGTTGCGAGCTTACGTCTGTGGGTTATATCTCTAACAAGCTACACTCAACCTTTTCTTTTTGCTTGTTGTCTATCTGCCTTTACTTCTTTTTCTCTCTGCATACATAATCTCAAACTTACATGTCACAATGCTACTGCTTCATCTTAGATAGCCAACGTTTGCGGAAATTGACACCCGATGCACTCATTTCGCGGAGGTTGGTGAAAATAGCTGGTTGTCATGTTAGACAATATGACCAAAAGCAAAAACTAGCCGCCTATCTTGGGCCCTTGGGGTCTTGTTCTCTCTCCCTTTGCCACTTTGATATCAATCATTCGATAGTCTTGGATATGTCCTCATCTTCAAGTCTCAGTTTAGTGTCTTGGCCGGTATTTTGGTTTCTCCTTGCCAAAGCTCGTATTGCCCATGGCTCGACTGCTTGGCGCGAAGTTTCCATTTAGCATGGTTCCGTTCGCTTCTCGAGGCCAATGTAAGAATTCAATAACGTTCAATGTCTGAGTGCTTAATATAGTGCAAACGGGAATATGGTGCTGTTTGATCATCGACTCCACAACAACCCATAGGACAAGCTTTTCATCTTATGCACTGATAAATGTTTAACAATAAGGCATAAACCTTTTTGTCGAGGCTCATCTATCTTTCAGCGCACTCAAAGACCCCTCACACTTATATTTCAAGGTAGTGTATAGACTTACCGAGTGAGTAAGTGTTCATCTTGAACCTTGGGTTTGTTTGTTGCAATTGCGAAAGTCTGACGAAATGGTTATCGTGATATCTAGTAGTAGACATGGTACTTCTCACTATATTTAAAAAAAAAAAAAAAAAGGATGCCGTGTTATGACTACTGGGTTGCCCTGGTCATCGATATTAGCTTAAAGGGCATATTGCACTAAGGATGAATAGGCAGACATTTACCCAAGGCGCTTGTGAATGACTGTTCTGCCTAACAATCATCTTCGTCGTGAGTTCCCTTACTTAGTGAGCGACTGCATTGTGGTCCATGGCTGAGGCTGCCTTGATCTCATCGCTTACGATCATCCTCCGTTGCAGAACAAAATAAAACGTTGCTTCTAATACAGTGACTATGATAGCCACTTCATAAGAGACCACCACACATTACCCAAGCATTTGGTCGGTATCACGACGAAAGGTTTCCGATGCCTCAGCCTTGGGGCACTCGTTTGTCACCCCCTACCATGCTTATGACCCATGCAGCAGTATTTTGATAGAGATGTTAACAGAATCACTAGGGTTCTACGTCTCTGTGCAAGAAATAAAAACCCTTGCAAATATCTCAACGACTATTAATCCCAAAGCTGCTCAGCGTGCTCTAAAAGTCCTCAGCCGATTCCTTGAAAGGTCATTGCTTGTTCCATTATGAGCTACCTCTCCGTCGGGAAGAGTGTGCTTTTATACATTAGGCTCTTTACATATAATGAGGCCGTCTCATCTTGCATCGTCAGGTCATATCCATCTCAAGGTTCTTCTAATCCCACTACACAACCACCTTAGATCCTCCAAGTCGGCTGAGGATATTCACCCCCTTCCAAAATAAACTTCTCCAGGCGCCCGCTCTCCTCCCCCATGAATCTTATAAAGTCATACGCCTCGGGCTCGACGTTACGGAGAAACAACTGGTGCCAGCCGACGTTGTCACCGAAACTACCGTGTATTTGAATCGTCTCGAGCACTTCCAGCCTCTCCCTCATCAGCTTGAAAATCATATCCCAATCAATTTCAGTCGACTGGAAAGGGTCAGACCGCCCATACAAGGATTGCAATGCGACATCTTTAAGCGTTGGGCCGTGGTTCTTGATGAAGCGGACAAAGTTGACAAAGTTAAAGTGCAAGCAGGACAGGCTGATCTTCTCGAGGTGTCGAAGCTTGTTAGTGATGTAGAAATCAATGTCTTCAGCTTCCAGCTCCACTGGCCATACATGGACTCTGAGCTCACGTATGTTGGGCATCAACGAAATGAAGTAGTCGAGGCGATCCGGCTTGAAAAAGTCTACTCCGTAGTTGAGCATGAGATGTAGTTGAGTCACAGAACCAAAGGCTGTCGAAACCTTGTCGTCTAGTGTCGACGGCAGAACTAGGTCTGGATGCATCAAGGGCTCCAGAGTCAAGCTTTTGAGCGGAATGTTGCGATTTCGAAGCGCCTCGAGGACAGCCTGTTGAGATTCCAATATCTCATCACCCGCCAGGTCCACAGATTCCTCTTCTGTAAACACGTCGTCGATTTCTCGATACTCCTCCCACGGAGATTCTGTCCATGTCAAGCATACGGTATCGAGATTGGGCAGCCGCATCACGGCGGGAATAACCAAGTCGAGGGGCAACTCGATGGGGCCTGGGAACACGTCTTGGGTCGTAAGATAGGGACCCCATTTTCTGTTTAGTTCATCTGCATTTATGATGCGCGATGTAGCGTACTCGACCTCTTCTTCAACCATGCGTGCCATGTTGAACTTGACAGAGCGTATGCGCCTTGCGCAGCTTGATATGAGGGACAGCTCGTGCAGCCTCTTGCCATCCTCCCTCCAGGGCACACCATTGAAATGGGCCAGCGCGAGCTGTGGCCTTGTACATGAGGCAACTATTCCCGAAGATAGACGGAAGCTTTCAAAGTCTTGCCGCGAGAGCAAGCCGGCAATGTGGTTAATGAGCTCATAAGGGAGCTGTGTAAGGCGGGGCTCCAGTGATGCTGACGGGGGGGCGTGTTGGGTGGCCATGATAGAGGTGCTTATGACAAGGGGGTTTTGTGTCGCTGTATCCGTGATCTTGATTCTATTGACGAGTTGTAGTAGGAGAGTTTCCTGTATTTAGCCAGATGTTATGTCCAATGTTGGGTTGTAAATGTTAACCCGGGTTGAGTTCACTTCCCATATTGGAGTCGCGGAGCTACAGGTCACGCCCCCTAGTAAACCTTAGGACCTAAGGTAGATAGCCCGCGTATGTACCTCTTAACCTCTTTGCCTCTTTGCCTCTTTACCTATCAAATTCCACAACCTCAATTTTCATCCAGTTCCCATCCGCCAGTCTTATTCGGCAGACCCATATAAGAACTGCATAGGTACCCTTCAATATTGAGAGGTGAGTTCTCAAAAAGTATATAAACTTATAAACTCTTCTCTGAGCCCAGTTCCTACAGGAAAAAGCAGATCATGGGACTTGTCCTTCGTCCCTCTCCAGCATAACACACCACTTACTCACTCGCTATGTTCCGGTATGCCATCGCTTATCCTTGAATCAAACCCGCCCTACTCACAATATAAAATTCAGAGCTTACAAGAATCTCTCGTCCAAGACCCGACTTGGTGTTGGCGTCGCAATCCTCGCATGGGGTGCCGGAGGACTGATGTTGACTGATGAACTCGAGAAGACGCTGGGCTTCACCCCAACTGAGGAGGACAAGGCCCAGCTCGACAAGTACACGCCCAAAATCATCACTGTTGACAGGGACGAGAAGGAGAGCAACTGAGAGAATACATAATCATCCATTATGACACATCGTCTTTTTACGTATCAATAGACAGGCCACTACGACCTAGGTAGAGATGATCGGGTCTTAAAATATCGACAATTATGGACAGACAATTACCGGTCTTAGGCCACCACTTGCAAGTCTGACACGGCTCAAATACATCACAAAGGAACTTCACAAAAGGGCACAAAAAGGAATCTAGGCAAACATCATTAATCAGCTCCAAGCCATCAAGTCATGATGGTCTACCGGAAGACCGTCAACCGGTTAGACCTCCCTTTCTATCTTGATCAAAGTCTAATATGCAGCGTCAACTCCTCTTCCCGTCTATTCTCAACAAATGCATTGCACAGCAGTGCCAACCAGGAATGCGTGAGACCAATCCGGTCTACCTAAGAGGACCATCACTTTGGTGAAACCCAGTGGCCCAGGAAACAAAGAAAACAAGACAAAATCAGAATGCAACGCCTCCAGATGCAACCCCCACCCTTCGAGTGCTTTTTTGTTGTGTAAAGAAAAATCATACTGCCGTCCCTGTGTCAAGCTCCGTCTTGACAGACGCAGTGCCAGCGTCTTCCACCACCTGTGGAAGAGGTTTGAATAGTTTTGCCATCTCCAATGTTAGATCCATAGCCCCATACTGAGCATCAATCTCTCCAACAGATCCTAATTCTTCCCCTCTTGTCGCGCCATCAGACATAACCCATGATTTGACCGACTTCAATAGCTGCATGATTTGAACAAAGCGTGCATCCGGAGATAATCGAAGATCCGCCGCTTGAGTATGCTTGAGCAGGTAATTCGAAAGCCAATAGAAATGGATCCCATCCCTAGAGAAGCCATGCCGCCGAGGATTGCTAGCTCCTTGTGCGACTGGTGGGAACTGATTGGCCATGTCCGCATCCCAGTTCTTCTTGAATTTGCCTAAAGCGATCACGAGTGCTTGCAGACTCTGTGGGTCAACGTTGGCAGCCGCCCCCTCCACAGGAGTACCCCGTCCACTATTGCTACCGGCAGGGGTCATCCAATCATTGGGAGGGGGTGTTCCAAATTTGGACAATTGAGCCGCATTGCCGTCGATCTGGGCCCGCCGAATCAGAGCCAAAATGCCATGGATTAGAACAAACTTCCCGTAAAGGTTTGTACTTCCTGGCTGGATCTGATACGATGTATGGAGAAGCGTCTTGAGAGCCCAATCCATCTCGGGTTGCTTGGCACGTTGCGTACCATAGGGATTCCTGGCGCGAGCTGCATCAATACCATTGAGACCAAGTGCCGAGGCACAGTCTTGGGAATTGTCGGCATCCCAAGCGCAGTCGTCGCAAGGCAAAGGCAGATGGAACTCGAAAACATCAAAAAGTGGATCTGAGTTGAAATAGAGTCCCATCGCCACGTCCATGAGGAAGACGCCAAACATTAGGCGGTTTCTACGTTCCTGGTCAATCCAGTTTTCCCAGTTGAATTGCTGCGAACTGAAAGTGCTCCGATCAAAGTCGATCCTGTGTAGCGGTGACATAAGAGCAGGATCATTTGACGGCTGGAAAAGATTCAACCTCCGGGCATGAGCTGCAAAGACAGGATAAATATGTCGAGCCCGCTCCCTTTGTTGAGGCGTTCCGTTCCAAAGCAAGATCACGCAGGTTAACAAGACAGCTTGTAGCTCTTCAATGTCAGTCCGAGACGCATGGCTTTGGTGCCCTGTCTGAAGTTCAGCATTAGACATCATTTTGCAGTCGCGTTGAAGGGCGACAACAAGGAAGTCCATCATTTCGCGAACATTTGACGGTGTGACATTGTCCGAGTAGCAGGCACCGATGCAGCACATTCCTGCTAGTAAGCCGGTGTATGCCTCCATGACCTTGAAAGTCGAGACATGAATGAAAGGCATGTGGATGTGAAAATGAGTGTACTTGTCCAAGAAATCTTTGACGTTATCGGGCGAAAAGTAGAGGTTCATGCCCGCGCTCGAGGGGTCGATGGCTTGATTAGGAGGGTAGAAGAAATTAAGGATCTGATCAGAGAGTAGGTTGTATGGGTTTTGGTGGTGAGATGGCATTCCCAAATTCGTTAGAAGGGGGTCGCTGGCGCTGTCGCCTGTCGTTCCGGGCCCGGCATTAGGTTCGGGTTTGATTCCGATCTGCGTCTGTCCAAGATTAGGATTGAAAGATGTGTTGACGTAGGTTTGATGCGCACCAGCCTGGAACATCTGAGACCAATCAAGGCCAGATGGTGGGTTTGTGTTTGAACCGCCGTACATGGGCATTCCGTTCTGAGCCGGAGGCATGCTGTAGCCAGTCATCTGCTGCTGGTTCATGTTGGGGTCAGCACCATAGGGCTGAGAAGCGCCCATGACCTGACCGTTCATGTTCCGTCTGTCAGCGTTGTTACCGTTGTCAAGACGGCCGAGCGAGCTAGAACGAGAAAGCTGGCTCTGATCCTGGGCCATGTTGTTCATGCCATCCGAGACAGGAACCATACCAAAAGGGTGGACCATGTTGTCGCCGGGAAGGTTGCTCAACCCATTGAGATGGTTGAGGTCACCCTCATGAGCAAGAGCAGCCTTCTGGGCCTGCTGGTTCTTCTTGACATGGGCTTGAGGATGGGACAGATGACTGGCTCCAGTCGGGTTACCACGACGGATAGAACACTTTTGGAAGTGGCGCTTCAAGATATCACTTCGGGAGAACGTATCGCGGCAGAGAACGCACATGTAAGGGCGATCGCCGGTGTCTGTAAGCATGGGTCAGTAATCACTCCTCAGGTCAATGACTTTGTTATACTCACGTCGCAGAAGATGGCGCTTGAGATGCTTGGCATGGAGATACGTCTTGGTGCAGTGAGGGCAAGGGAATTTGCCGTCAGCGTCCTTCACAGGAATTACCGTGTTCTTAGTACCACCAGTACCGGCAGCGGGTGCAGCAGGTCGGCCAGGAGCACTGGGGAGAATGCCGCGTCGTCCCTGAGAGCCAACTACGTGAGTAGGCTGGTCGCCTTCTGGGAGAACAGATGTGGGCTGCATGAGGGATCCAGGACCATAAGGCGAAGAGACACCAGGCTGGGACATAATACCGCCCGGAGGCATAGGGCGCAACACGGGAGGACCGCGACCACCAGCAGGCGCGGGCGCGATAGGCTGTGGGTGAGACGCGGTGGTAGTAGCCTGGGGCATCATGGCAGCCGAAGTGCCATAACCCTGAGGAGGAGGGTATTGATTCTGTGCCATTGAGTAGAGACCGCCACGGTTCGTGGGTTGCGACGTCTGCTGCTGATAGCTAGGCATGTTGGAAGCTGATCCAGGCGTGTTTGGAGTGCCTGGAGTCCGCGGTGTGTGCGGGTGGCTTCCGTAGATGTTCTGCATGGCCGAGGTTGGAGGCTGCAGCGGTGGCAGGGTTTGAGGAAGCGGCGAACCGGTTTGTAGCTGGTTGGGGGAGATGGCGGTTGGCGAAGGATAAGTCTGACCAGAAGAAGTCGTGTTTATACCATTGGAGGGGTATTGAGGACCGTCCATGCTACTCTTGGTGAACGCGAGGTTGGTGACAATGGACGTGGTGTTGAGGATACCGCGACGCAAAAAGTGCCCGGGGTAGGACGGACCTTGTCGGTGGATGACAAGTCCAAGTTGAGGATTTGCGGAGAAGGGGGAGGAAGAGGGGTCCAAAGAAAACCGATCAAGAGATGGCAGTCTTCAGAAAGCAAGCAAGATCAAGTACGATGCCTTGGAGAGCTCCGCAGAAGATGTTCCCAGATGGTGGAGGATGAGGCTCGTGGCAGGTCCCTCTTTGAAGGTAGTGCTTTGGAGAGGGTGCACAGAGTGGAGAACTGGGTCTCGAATCTTTTTAAGTATAATTTTTTTTTCGTTCCCTCAGTCTCCTAGGCGGGCAAGCTGTCAGGGCAGCGTTTGGAAAGGTGGGTAGCGCTGAGTGGGTTCTGCGTGGGTGGGTGGGTGTGAAAAGAAGCGCGAGTGAAGGACGAAGGAAAAAAAAAAAAAGAAGTGGGTTGGTGCGGGTGTGGATAAAAACAGTGATGCCAGCAGCGCAGCACTAAGTAATTTTTTTTGGCCTTGCTTAGTACGCGATCACAAGACAGCGGCGAAGTGCAAGAGAAAGTGACAGCAGCAAAGAGAAGAACCTCAACAGCGGACCGTTTAAAATGCCTTGGCTGGCACGCACAGTATGTACGAGTTGGCGGTACTCGCGCGCTCGCAATTCACACGCCTCAGAACAGGGCCAGGCAAAGAAGAGAGGTGGGAAGTGGATAATGCTTGCAAGGGAAGTGGGCCCAGGGCGAAGCAAAGGAACCACAACGACGAAGGCTGGCAGCTGGGATCTGGAGTAGAGGACGAAAAATATCAAAAAGAGGGTCGCGGGTCGCGGTCGTGTTTGATGGGGCCAGGCGCCAGACGCGCAGAGATATCGCGACAATAGATAAAGTCAACGTAGAGGAATGTAGAAATTTCAATCGTGCAGAGTGAGGTTGCAGAGAGTGAGAGTTGTGAGAGGGAAAATTTTTCGGGGAACAACGAGGAGATGGAAGACGAGGGAAGAACTGAACGGAGCAGAAGAAGAGACCGAGAGGCCTGAGGTACCGCCTACCTTTCCTCGTCTGAGAGTTAGAGGGAGACAGTGGGAGCGCGCCTGCCTGCCTGCCAGTCACGGAGTAAACACGGAAGTACCAGTTACCGAGGTCGCTGCCAAGCAATGAAGACGCTTCGACACTGGACGCCAGCTGTTTGCAGTGTCAAATTTGTTCCTCTTCTAGTTTGGGTGCGATGTGCTGCGATGCTTCGATTTTTTTCTCTCGTTTTACTCTCTACACCCCCTCAACAACCCTCGCCTTTCTTTCTATCTGAATCAAATCGGGTCTACGGTGATAATTCTGGCCTGTTCAACCAAGCTACTAGCGCATCTGCTATTCCATTGCCGCTCTAAACCGCCAAAATTGGGTCTCGATAATACCTTACAATTCAGTGGCAGCTTGCGGTGAAATCAATGTACACTTGTTCGTCACTTACCGACAATCATCAGTGGCCAGGTTGCTCATCATACCCACAAAAGAACGAGATGCTTGCTTGGTATAGAGAGCAATGCGTTACTGCTCTGCTCATGGTGAAGGCATTACATATGTGTTGTTCTACTACTGCTTCATTATGTTGGCTTGACTAAACAGACAGACAGATCCTCGGCCAGGTTATCGCCAACCGTATGTTCATTGCCTCCCATTGGAAAACTCTGCGTACCGTCCCTACTAGAGACACTTCCAAAGTATAGGCTACTCTACTATGTATCATACGAACGAACGCGCCAAACCAATTCGGGATCATGAATTAAGGTGCGAGGCGTCGACCTGACATGCAAGCCCCTCGTGCACCCAGATCCAGCAGAAGTCTTTCAGCGTTGAGGAGGTAACTGAGGCGTTGTGCGGAATCGTTGGCAGAGCTGCACCGGTCTCGCCGTCCGACACCGCCCAGTATGCGAGGTTCCTTTGGAACAACAAAAAAGCATGAGAGTGTTTGGAGATTTGGCCTCGCTACGGAGGGCCTCGTGCCATCATTGTGGTCTTCAACCACACATTCTCATTACCATTGCTTGTCAAGTTGTCAACCTCCTGAGCTTGGAACAACCATGCATGTCAGGGTTCTAACGGCACTTGCAACGATTCTCCTCTTCTCGCAACCCTGAAAGCTGACAGGGAATCACCGCTATCAAAAATCAGATTCAGGATGATGCACGACGCGTCGAACAATTTCAGAAACGGTCACAGATTCGCACGGTTGATACTGTACACACGATAGGCCAAACAGGTAAGTTGCTCGCGCCATGGTGGGGGCGTCCGCATGGGCATTATTGGAGGTTGGGCGATTTCGTAACAGGTACTCTTTGCCTCCTCACCTCGCAAGCGGAACGCACCCGTTGAGCCTATGTACAGGATACCTAGCACTAGTCTTGGTCTTCCGATGCCCGGTGTCGTAGCCGGCCTCGCTACACGCCCATGGTCACGATGCTTCACGCCAAACCGAGTCCTCTCACCGCATTACCTCATACACGACTCGGACGCCGAGCTCGCGCCGGGATCTCTCGCAACATCATGCAGCCTTCCTTATTTCAATGTTCTTTTTTTTTTCTAATTGCCTGACCCTGTGAGCAAATCAAGCGACTAGTCCTGACGCTACTCGGCCAGGGTACACTCAATCATTGTTCCATCCTCGGATATTAATGTGAGATCTCTCTCCAAAGCTAGGGCAGATCTAGCCAGTCCGGTCCATTCAATGTTATATCCAGGGCTGTCTTCACAACTCACTCGCTATTGCCTATTGATATCATAAAACGCGGATCAACCCGCACCAGGAGGTTGATCCGCCAGCTGGGCTACATTCAAAACAATAAATATTAGTGCTATCAGAGAGACGTTGCAGAACCAAAGGCCTCCCCGGTCTCGTCTCCGACCAATACCATCGTAATTAGTCGTTGCAAACTATTCAGTAACCACACCTAGGTGCAAGTCTTGGCAACAGGCATGACCAAGGTCTGGCCATTCCCTCAACAACACCGCTTTCTTACACGGCTCGCATAGCATAGGTGCTCCAAGACCGCGCTGGTATCTTGACAATTTGCTGGCTGGCTGGGCAGGCTAACAGCTCCCCGAAGGCCGTGTGCTTAAACAAATCGTCTTCCGGCTCGTGACTCGAAGGAGCCAGGATCACAAAATGATGTGCAGAATCCACGAGTCAAGGAAATATGCACCCTAGTCTGTTGACTCGGGGCCCTTGAGTCAATGCTGGCATGACACAGACCTGGTTGCGAACCTTGAAGTCGCTCTGCTTCATACATCAATGAGCTCCCATAGTTTCCTCACACTGATATGAGAGACAGTTCTTTGTTATGATCAAGACAACTTGCAATCAAAGAAGAGATTCAGACAGACCAGGACAAAGCTGGGCAGTCCTATTTAAGGAGTATTACAGACCTGCTCAGGCTTGCCAAGAGCGCAGGAAAAGCAAATGGGGCCGAAAAGAAAAAGAAGCCTGCCAGAATTCGCCGAGATGTACTCCGTACCCCGTCCAAGGAACTCGCTCCAAGACATTGGAGAGAATGGTCCGGGGGTAATGTTATGTTTTTGGGTATCGCCTGGCTTGATCGGAGCCGGTCATCGGCCAAGAGGAAAACATTTTGCCCAGCCATTGACCCTAAAATGCAGGCACAACTCAGCCTAGCACAACATCCTATTGTCGTTCCAGGGTCTCTCAGTCCCATTGACGCCAGTCACTCAATGGCTCCCGTAAACACAACGGGTGTTCCCACTGAGGCAGATCTTGGTGGAGTATGGTCCCTTGGAAACCCCTCTCCTTCCCGCCATTGCATCTGCTGAAGGACGAGGGTGGGAAGTGAAAGGCTTCGATTCTGGCTCCAGAAGCTTGCAGTGGAGTCCTTTCCGTGAGGAGTCGGTCTCCATAGTTGGAGAAGATATCGTCTTTTGAGCCGCTGACGCTGGCCTATCAAGAATGTCCGTAACTCGCAACCTCACTCTTCATAACACAGCGGCAGCATTTTGTCACAACAATCAGAGTCCCAGACCCAGTTGTCGGAGTCGGGCACTCATCCGCGGAATCTGGCTGCCTAGAAAACCGAGCCCCTTCCGTGATCGGACGATGACCAGCCATCTCGAAACCAAAGGGACTTTGGGGGACAAACTTGTCTGTATGCATGCATGCATGCATAGGGGCGGGAACACCGAGAGACAAGCATCATTCCCGGGAAACAACCAACAACGTTGGAGCGCTAACTGGTTAGTCCATGAGATTTGGAGGAATCTTTACCCCCTTGCCCCCTGACCATTGCCAGTCGAAAAGCTAACCAAGCTACGTACCCACCCCAGGCTCCGTGGCGATACCCCTTTGGGTCTTTGTGTGGGACATTGAGAGAACGTGGGACACAACAACAACCACCAGAGCCGCGGTACACACACATTTGTGGTTATCAATCTGTTTGAGTCTTCAATGACAGCCAGATACTGACAATGAGTATCAACTGCGCAATAATCATTTGCAAATCGGTTCGGATGTATTGCTCACCAAGACAATGGCAAAATGTCACTCCAGACCCTGACTGGCAAGCCACTGGTTTTGTGTGTGGCCTGAGTCTTACAGAATGCTCTCATAATAGTCCCATGACTTCTGATGACGTCTTATTAATTGTTATTCTTCTTCTCCTTTTCCGAGACTTCACCGACTCGAATTGAAAACACATACCGCCGTTTTGGAATTTGCGGTACTCCACCCGGCTCGCGTCTATTTCCCTGAACGTTGCCAAGCTCGGCCATTGTTGAACCAGACCTATGTGAATATCAACTACCTACGTGTCAGCGTTCACTGCGATACTGTTCGGTATCGACAGATCACGATACGGTCCGGACATTGGGTATTCTGCAGTATAGTCAGGAGTGTCACGTATGAATTTGGCATATCTCTCCGTGGCCAGGGTCTGGTGGAGAAGTGTCGCTGGCGGCAGTATGTTTAATGCATATGTCATCACTCGCCTAAGTATGAGCCGCTAACAAGGACTTGTCCTGGTTCTGAAGGATAATGCTCGCCTTTCTAAGCCCGTGACAAGCACACTTTGATAGCAATCCCTGCTCAAAGTATCGGAACTGCTCCATTTGGATATCCGATGGAATCACTTTTTAGCTTACAGGGACTCGGGCTCTCAGTGAGTGTGTTTGTTCAACTTCGGAACCACCCGCGCGGTTAGAGACTTGACATTGTGAGGCAAACAAAATCTGTTACGGACAGGCATTGTCGACCTTGTTCGACAGTAGCATACACACATACATACATACATATCATGCTTCAATGCATCACACCAAACAAGAGCCATGTTCGGCAATCGTTGGAGAAGCGGGCCTGGTGGAGAGGTGCTGTAGAAAACTGCCGTTGGGTGGTGCCGTATCGAGTATGTTGAGCCTCAAATGTACAGTACCAAGCTCATGCTGCTGGGTCCCTTCCCGCTCCTTGAAGACCCCTCAAAACCACATCTTCCTGGAGGGCGAAAAGCACGTTGCGATGGCTTCATCCCGACGCCATGTTTCTAGAGAAGCGCTCACCTACTGCAGCCTCCTCCCTCTAAGAAAGTCTCTCTGTACATATGTGTCGCCAACTCGCCATCATTATCCTGGCAGATGATTGCACAAATCACGACACAGATACAGCACAGTACAGCAGGTACACCTCTGCACGAGTCAAGCATTTAGCCTCGGAGTTTCCAAATCCTTGACATCGTGATGAGCAAAAAGAAGATCACTTTATCCCTCACAACAAAGCTTGAGCTTAGGCTGGTTTAGTAAGTAACTTAGTACGGGAATGATTCTGTTTCAATAACTTTTTACTAACTAGTCCAATGCATGAGAAAGAGCTGCAAGTGTGATATTCTCATGTGCTCGGCCCGGCGAAGTGTGTTTCGATAATGCGATAATATCTGTTGAGAATACAGAATGTGTGCTTCATTCAATGCAGCCACACTTCCCAACCACACAAAACACCTCAAGCTACTTATCTTTTTTCATGTGCGTCATAAATCTTAAGTCTACTACGTACGTAGTACTACGAACAATCTCAAACTTTTGCATCCAATGATCTCACCATTGTCACCAATATCACCACCACAACCACCGGTCGTGTCTAGCGGAACTCTACCAGAGAGACGTACAGGTACCTTTGACTATCGGGTCCGTGGCGTCCGTTCACCACGAGGTCCCCCACCAACACTTAGCCGCTCCTAGCAAGCATCTTTTTTCGCCAAGACGCCATCATCAGCAACTCACTTTTTTCCGGCGGAATTATTACTGTATATACTGTATACTGTATCTACAGTATCTACTGTGGAAGGGAAGTTGAGTCGGCACAATCTTGTCTGATACCATCCATGCTTCACCAGAAAAGGCCTGCAATGACGCTTGGTCTTGATCCTAGTGGTTCGACTAATGACGGGATGTGGGAGGGTTGCGGCGCCCATAGGTAACCTGAGCGGATACATACCGACTCGAGAAAAGATACGACAAGTTCGAGTTCAAGGGTTTGGACTACTAGTCAATTAATAACCCCCCTGACTGGATGGCTCCAGGATCTGGACATAACGAGCGTCAAAATAACATTTGCAATCGCCGTTGCCTGGGGGCTATGAAACAGCATAGTTCCCTTCGCCCGTAACCTCAACTATGTACAGATACAGCTTGGACAAACAAGCTTTCAAAGGATGGATGTTTAAAACAAGCACTTGGCTCAGAAATGTCTAGACTCTAAGTACCTAGTACGACATGGCTAGATTCGAAGACGAATATATGACGACAGAAGACATGCCGAATCTCGTGTGTCGATTTTGCCGCGGCACTGGAAGATTTGCCCGATACTTGGCCAAGATGAAGTGTCTCGCGATAATTACGGCAGATCCTCCCTTGTTGAGCGCCTAGGCAAGCAGCAAGTCACAAACATCACCCCCCTGCTGCCGAACCCTTCTGACTTGCATGGCCTGTCTGCCTATCTGTCTGTCTAGTCTGTGCAGTGCAGCATGACCAACAATCCCTGAATCAGGCATTGTACAAATACGAAGCACGGCCGAGGCAGAGCTGTATGAACCCCCACGCCGCCAAGACACCACTGCAACCCCCTCCCTATGGCACAGTATCTCCGAGCCGCTGTGACAGGTTGTGTTGGTTGGTCGCGATGCTGCAGGCTGGGTGGTTTTGGTGACGTGTGGATGAGGATCCTGAGAGACGGATTCGTGTCCAAGCGACAACGCTTCAAAACATGCACACGTGTAGGGTTACAGACGCGACGCTGGCAGTTTGGATGATTAATATCTGCCGAATGCAGATCTACCCTGGAGGTAGCATCAAACCCATCCTGCATAGTACGGTATACATGCATTTCTGACATTGGTTTGCATTGTCAGTATTGACAAATATGCCGGTCAGTACGGAGTACTGGGCGTATAGGGTGAGAAAAGGCGGTATTCTTTTTTCCCATTATCATTTACCAGTTCTTGGCTAAGCGCTGGCAAATGATCTGGCCATTATGTGCTGGACGTAAATTCTTTGAATTATGTTGCTCCCCTCAACGCCCTATGCTGCTATATGGCGACTGTCCTTGATGCTGCGGTAGTATCGCAACCGTGGAGCCCATGATAGTATCGGCAACCTCATACTATGCTCGTCCCTGGCGATGGATCTATCTAATATCCCCCCGCATCCCGTCTGTGGCTCTTGTGGTCGTCCTAGTCAGGAACTGGTGACAGTCGCTTTGTTCTAGAAAATGGCGATGAGATGGGGCATCTGGAGAATATTCCCCCGCATCACCCACCCCAAAAGAGATCATGTACTTTGTACCGTACCCAAAACCGTCCATGCTGCAAGTGCCCGCGGCGCCTCCAGAGAGAATCCACTGTTGAGATCCATCTTCTGGTAAGGCTCGGTGAAGCTTTCGGTGAACGTGTGGACTTTCTCGGTGAGCACACGTGACCGTGCCTCGACACATGCTCGGCGCAACGTAGTACCGGCGCCGATAGACTGTGAGCCATGGCATCCTAATTTTTGCGGATGCGTGGAACGGGACGAATAGCCTCGCCCAGTCGCCAAGATAGGCACCATATTCGTCAATGGCAGCTTCTAATACGATACGGCCATTGGCCGGCCGAATTTTTCAGGCCTCATCATTCGTGAGGCCATCGCTGAGTCCCAAGGTCTCGCCCGCCAGCTCCCGAGTGTCCGCCCACTTCTCCACGACCGCACCGCAATGTAAGCGCAAGACAAAGGACAACAACCCCAAGCGAGGTGTTAGTAGCCTGTACGGATCTGGCCCCCGCGAGCCTCTCTCCATGTCCAACATACCGCTACCGAAGCCCCGCGACTTTAAGCCCGAGGTCAACGTTGACCCCGACCACGGCCTCTGGGGTTTCTTCACAGCCCAAGGCAAGGCGCTGCCGACGCCCAAGGAGACGGAGGAGCACGGGCGCGCATGGACGGTGGAAGAGCTGCGAAAGAAGTCGTGGGAGGATCTACATGCTCTGTGGTGGGTGTGCTGCCGGGAGAGGAACATGCTCTCCACGGCGAGGGCGGAACTACTTCGATCCAAGATGGGATTTGGCGAGCGAGAGATTGATGTGCGGGATGAGGAGGTACGATATAAACCCACGCAAGCATCCGAGACGTGCAAATACTGACATTGAGGAAAACAGGTCATGAAGACACAGCGAGCTATCAAGCACGCCCTGACAGAGCGATATTACACCTGGCAAGATGCCGTAGGCGTCGCCATGAATGATCCCGAGATCAACCTTGAAGGCGGCGAGGGTCAGGCTTACACGCCATCGGCATACGAGGACGAAGCTGATCCTACAGAGTGGACACAGCCGGAGGCGGAGTCAGAGGCAGCTAAGCAGATTGATACTGCGGCAACAGAAGCGCAGGAGGCTAAGATTGAGAAGGAGTTGAAACGATAAAGGCTTGATACAAGTGAGGGAGGGGATGCCATGTACTATTGTTATGTGCTGGGAGGGGGTGGTAGTTTATGATACCTTGTCCAGGGACAGGTTCAACATATTCGTCGTGTACATCTAGGACATGTAAGATACAGTAGACGAAGAAATCATGTATATGATGACCATGTAAATGCTTGGCATACTTGGTTGCTTCTCGTGTGCTATCATGACATGAGAGCACAGATATTGAAGTTGACTTAGGTAAGTTATAGCTTGGCACTTGACGTCGACCTCGGTATCTGGACATGGCTTGCAACATGGTAGTAAGCTTGATTGCTGTATAAGTTAGTAACCAGGGTAGGTAGGTAGACATGAAAGGGGTCGCTCCGCTCCACTGGGATGAATAGCAAGCAATCTGTCATTCTTCCAAAAGAAAGGAGGTATAACCGAAGGACCCTGTATGTGTAGAGTAGCCCAATAACATGACGGTTAAGATGCTGGGGTCGTCGCTGGGGCTCTTATATTGATATGACTCCTAAGCTAAATTTGACGACTGGGCGGATCTAAGCTAAGTAGCTACGCATTTCACGCGGCCAACTTGGTGAAGAAATAAGGGGTCAGAAGAGTCTCCCAGTAATATCATGAAGTGTAATTTGACCTCATATACAGAGCGAAATTAGTTCCCTTTGGAGGCGTAAACTATCATCAATTGTAAGCTCACCCCGAGGAGAAGAGTCCCCACACTGAGGATTGACTTGACCGATCCTGTCCCTAAATGGGACCCCGCCACTTTCTTCGCACCTCCCCTCGAGCTTGCTTCCCATTCATCCTCTTTTCCTGCTACCTTAAATCATTCATCTTCCTACCTTACTGCAAAACTACCTACATACGATATCAACACATCGCGGAATAATACAACATCGTGAATCATGGATGAGATTGCACCAGAATACGACGTCATCGTGCTGGGCACTGGTATGTTACCTATCCTATGTTGCTTTTGCTCCCCGCCACTTTCTGCCAGCAGACGGATCCCCGCATCACGGAGCTTTGGCTTCATGATGGCAACTTGCTGTAATTGCGAATCTGTAGCTGACCATTTCTAGGATTGACTGAGTGTATTCTTTCTGGGTAAGACAAATTTGTTTCAAATCCAGCTGCACTGCTGTCGCAACTTAGCTCGATGACCGCGCGCGGACTGATAGGCGGTGATGGTTGATATAAAGGCGGTCGGCTGACGGTGCTCCAACAGTGTTTTGAGTGTCAAGGGCAAGAAGGTCCTTCACATCGACCGAAACGATCACTATGGCGGGTAAGTCTCTAAAACACCATATATCTTATCTGTACACCGAGAGCTAACCGCCTCTTGCAGAGAGGCAGCTTCCGTGAACCTCGAGACGGTACGCAACCATTGTTCCGACCTCCCTAAACCAACACCCCTAACAACAAAGCATAGCTCTTCAAGAAATATGGCAACTACCGCGAAGGCGAAGAGCCTTGGAAGCAGTATGGCCGCCTCAACGACTGGAACATCGACCTTGTTCCCAAGTTCCTCATGTCTTCTGGCGAGTTGACAAACATCCTCGTCTCCACCGATGTCACACGATACCTCGAGTTCAAGCAAGTCGCTGGCAGCTTCGTTCAGCAGGGTGCTTCAAGCAAGGCCACCGTCGCCAAGGTGCCTTCTGACGCCGCCGAGGCTCTCAAGTCCCCCCTCATGGGCATCTTTGAGAAGCGACGCATGAAGTCCTTCATCGAGTGGGTCGGCACTTTCGACCCCAAGGATCCTGCTACACACAAGGGTGAGTATATCTGATAGCAAACAGCAAGAAACAACTTGTTTAGTTGACTGAGCAATATGCTGATTCCTGGTCTTTCTTCTAGGTTTGGACATGAACACCTGCACCATGAAGGATGTCTATGACAAGTTCGGCCTCGAGACAACCACCAAGGACTTCATTGGCCACGCCATGGCCCTATACCTCACCGACGATTACATTACCACTCCTGGCCAGGCCCCCGAGACCATTGAGCGCATTCGCCTTTACGGTAACTCGGTTGCTCGCTACGGAAAGTCTCCTTACATCTACCCTCTTTACGGTCTTGGCGAGCTTCCCCAAGGTTTTGCCCGTCTGTCTGCCATCTACGGTGGCACTTACATGCTTAACACCAACATCGACGAGATTCAGTACGATGGTGACAAGGCTGTCGGTATCAAGGCTACCATGACTAGTGTTGAGGAGATGAAGTTCGAGACCAAGGCCAAGATGATTCTTGGTGACCCCTCTTACTTCCCTGGCAAGACCAAGGTCGTCGGTCACGTTCTCCGAGCCATCTGCATTCTCAAGCACCCTCTTGCTGGCACCAACGACAGTGACTCTGCCCAGCTCATCATTCCCCAGTCTCAGGTTGGCCGCAAGAACGGTAATTACTCCCCAACTACACAATCGTTTGCATCCACTAACAATACTAGATATTTACATCGCCTGCGTCTCCTCCGCACACAACGTCTGTCCCAAGGGCTACTGGATTGCTATCGTCTCGACCATCGCCGAGACCTCTGCTAACCACCACGTCGAGCTACAGGCTGGTCTTGAGCGCCTTGGCAAGATTGAGGAGCAGTTTATGGTATGTCTTTTGAGCTAAAAGCTGTATGACCGGAGCTAACATTTGTAAAGGGACCTCCTATTCCCATCTCCGAGCCCCTCGAGGACGGTTCCAAGGACAACATCTACATCTCCAAGAGCTACGATGCTACCAGCCACTTTGAGACCACCACCGACGACGTCAAGGACATTTACCGCCGGGCCACTGGCGAGGAGCTTAAGGTTGAGGGTTTGAGGGAAGGTATCCAGGTTGCTGAGGAGCAGTAAGAAATACATGACCTTTCCTGGCAGATAGGATAAAACAGGGACACATCTACCGCTGCAGCAGGGTTTTCAAGGGCTTGATTGAAGCCGTTATTAGGGCCCGCAGGATTGATTTGGTTATCTGATGGGCCGAAGGCCACAGCTTGAAACGGTCAGTGGCCTGCACTTCGATGAGGTGAATGGCCGATATGATGGTGCATCTTAGGCACGATCTCTGTAACTCGATAGCATCTTCCAAGGTCACCCAATGAATATCGTTACAATATGTAGTTGCGATGAAATTTGTCATTTTGATTGAAACTTTTTATATGCTTCATAAAATCATGATTTGTTCAAGGAAAAAAGCAAGGCCGCCCTTTTTCTGGTCCACTTCCAAGAAGGCGCCGTGATATCTATCTAGTCAAACTCGGACAGAGCCTCTTCATCCCAAGCAACAACACGACACGCAAGGTTCTTTTTTCAAGCACGTACGTACGCAGCGACGGAATCACAATCCATTTTCCCCATACGCCTCAACTCCCAGGCAAACCCACAGCCCGCGAAACCGCAAAAATATGCCGGAAAAGAGAGAAAGACAAGCAAGTGTGGAAGAAAGGGAAGCCCAGTTTTCTTGGGCTCTCTATCGGCGGTTTGTCTTGCCCATGCCACGCTTGCCAACAACCTACAAGAGTGAAAGCGTTAGCAACAGTTCTAGAGTAACATGTTTGAGGAGAAGAAGCGAGAAACTTACCAAGTGCTTGGTGATGGAGGCGGTCGTGTGTCGATCGGCCTCGCCCTGTCGGGCCATGCGGTTCATGCGCTTCTGGTTGAGCTTGGCGATGCGCTCGGCCTTTGATCGGGTGGCTTCGTCCGTGACACCGTCGTCGCGACGGCTGCTGGTGGGAGCGCGGCTTGCGGGACGGCTCATGGAGCGGAGACGCTCCTTGGGGTTGCTGCTGCGGCCGCCGTCGACGTCCATGGCGTCCGGGTCCTCGGTGCCCACGCGGCTGCGGGTCATTGAGCGGCCACGGGGGCGGGACTTTGAGCGGGCGCGCTCGGCAATGTCGGTGGTGTCGACACCGAGTTGGTCGAGGGCGTCCTCGAACTCGGAGAGGGGCTTCTTCATGGACTTGCGGGGAATGATGGCCTGGTTCTTGAGGCGCTTCTTCATGCGGGCCTCGTTGCGGATGAGCTGCTGCTTCTCGCGGATGAGCTCGGCCTTGCGCATGACCTCGGCCTCCTCGTCGTCCTCAATGTCCTCATCGGACTCGTAGAAGCCCTCGGCCTCGAGCTTCTCCTCCTCTTCCTCGAGGGCCTGGAGCTTGGCCTCGATGTCGGGGTCGACGAAGTCGTAGACGTTCTTGCCGTCGTAGATCTCGGGGATCTTGTCGTACTTCCACTCGGGGTTGGCGAGCAGGTAGTCGGCCTTCATGTCGACGTTGTACACACCAGCACCGCCATTCTCGTCTTGGTCGTCCCTGGCAAGTCTTCGGCGCTCGGGGTCCTCCTTGTCATACTTCTTGCGATCCTTGACACCCTCGGGGATGAATGTCTCGAGAGTCTGACCACCCATGGGTTGAGCGACGTGGATACGGGACATGACATCGGCCAATCGGCCACCGATGGCTCCGCTAGTGTTGGTTCCAGCCTTGAGCTTCTGGTTCACACGCTCAGCGATCAGGCGCTCGCAAGCGGCGTTCTTGACCTCCTGGACACCCTCCTGGGTGTTGCAAGACAGCTGGAGGAGCTCAACCTCTCCGGACTTGAGGATGGACTGAAGCTCAGCCTGGACCTCGGGGTCGAGGTCCTCAGGTCGAGCAACATCAATCTTGTTGATAACGACAAAGACGAGCTTGTTTGAGAAGAGAGGCTTGATGCTCTTGAAGAGAGCGATCTGAGCACTCACAGTGTATCCACACTGTTCCGAGAGATCCATAAAATACATGATGGCAGACCTCAAGTGGGCAATGGCTGTAATACTCTGCATCTCGATGGTGTTCATCTCCTCAAGAGGGTGGTCAAGAATACCGGGTGTATCGATGGCCTGGAAGCGGAGATACTTGTAATCAAAGTGACCGACGAACAGACTCTTTGTGGTAAAGGCATAAGGCTGGACGTCGACGTCGGCGCGGGTGATGCTCTTGAGGAAACTAGACTTTCCAACATTGGGGTAACCGCAGATGAGCAGTGTTCGAGTGTTGGGGTCGATCGAGGGCAGACGTCCGAGATGCTGGCGGACCTGATCGAGGTACATGAGGGGATCCTTGAGTCGCTTGATGAGAGTGGCCATGCGACCGAGGGCAGCCCTCTTGAGCTGTTTGCACTGGAACAGCGACTGTCCGTACTTGAGCAGACGGACGTAGTCGCGGGAGATGGTCTCGATCAGGTGCTTGGCGGTCGACAGCTGACCAAGGGCGATTCTGAAGTGGTCGGCATCGTAGAGGGTGTTGAGAAGATCCTTGTGGAAAGGGTGGATATCCTGCAGACGAGGGAAACTCTCGAGGATAGCGCCGAACTTTTCGGAAAAGGTCTCTTGTGTGAATTTGACCTTTCGAGTGTAGAAGGCTGCACAGTGAAGAAGAGATTAACGACTTGTGAGACAAAGTAAAGTCGTGAAAAACATACCTCGAATACGGCTAATCTTGAAGCCGGCGCGAATCTGCGTGGGCAGCTTGCGCTGTGTCCGGCTCAGGACAATGTCCAGGAACTCCTGCTGAGTAGGCACCGGGGG
This sequence comes from Fusarium guadeloupense, assembly GCA_021655865.1. Lineage (NCBI taxonomy): Eukaryota > Fungi > Ascomycota > Sordariomycetes > Hypocreales > Nectriaceae > Fusarium > Fusarium guadeloupense. The sequence goes on from JAJJWM010000048.1 coordinate 59,459, forward strand.
GATATCCTTCCATGTCGTCTTCATGTTGGGCGAACTGGTGCGTAACCTGGAATTGTTCTGTTCTTTTTGGGTTCTTGCGGGACGGAGGAGAAGGTCGCTCGTCGCTCGAAGAAACAGAAGCAGATTCTCAGACGGGACGGGAACAGAGATGGCAAAATTCAGTTGGGCAATAATTTTTTCTTAGTGGGTCGTGGCGGTCAGTCTTATCGATAAGGAACAGCAAGTCACTTTTTTTGTGTGGATGGACTGTACTATGCTGCTCGGTAAATTTACATGGAGTTGACGATGGCTAGGACATTCGAGATAACTTGTATACAAGACGGGAATGTTTTCAATAGTAAAACTTTTATATATTCAAGTAATGATTTATTCAACTTCTTCAAACGATTTCTAACAGCCTCCATCATTAGCTGCATACTTCTTCCCAGGGTAAGGTAAGGTACTTTCAAATCTGGATCTCACCCCACCTTAACCCCGCCGCCATACATTCCACGATAGAAGGGTCCAACACCACTCACTTGAGGTGCTGAGAGTGATCGCAAACTTTGCTTTGGAAATATTCCAATACTTGTACTAATTGCGTCCATCTTGTTCATATCGTCGCCATGTCTGCTCAGCTCGCCCCCTACAAGCAAGAGTTCTTAAAGGCCGCCATCGCCGGCGAGATCCTCAAGTTTGGCAGCTTCGAGCTCAAGTCGAAGCGCATCTCACCCTACTTTTTCAACGCCGGCCTCTTCCACACTGCCCGCCTCGCCGGCGCCATCGCCACTGCTTTCGCAAAGTCCATCTCTGAGGCCCAGAAGCAGGACGGTCTTGACTTTGACATCATCTTTGGTCCCGCTTACAAGGGCATTCCCCTGGCCTCGTCCATCGCTGTCAAGCTCGGCGAGATCGCCCCTGAAAACCTCGACCGCGTGTCTTACTCCTTCGACCGCAAGGAGGCCAAGGACCATGGTGAGGGCGGCAACATTGTCGGTGCGCCTCTCAAGGGCAAGAAGATCCTCATCGTCGACGATGTTATCACCGCCGGCACTGCCAAGAGGGAGGCTATCGACAAGATCCGAAAGGAGGGCGGCATTGTCGTTGGTATTGTCGTTGCTCTCGACCGTATGGAGAAGCTCCCTGCGGCCGATGGTGATGAGACCAAGCCTGGCCCCAGTGCCATTGGCGAGTTGAGGAAGGAGTACGGCATTCCCATCTTCGCCATCTTGACCCTCGACGACATTATTGCAGGTATGAAGAGCTTTGCCTCGGAGGACGATATCAAGCGAACTGAGGAGTACCGCCTCAAGTACAAGGCCAGCGACTAAGCGTGGAATGCCAGGGGTTATAGGAACGATGTGATGATATGAAAACGGGTCACTAAAATAGAAGGACGGGATTTAAAAGGAAGTGAAATTCAATGCGCGTAAATGCGGATTTTATAGGCGAGCTATCTCATTATTGTAGATGATGTGGCTGTCTCAGCAATATCTTGGTTATGTGAATATGAAGCAAATACCTGGGGCTTCTCGTGAGCTGAGACTTGTCTTGTGCATGCAACCCAAAAACGCCTGCAATAGGCCTGCGGAAATCGATCATGGCGATTTCTCAACTTTCTCCTTAGAAGGTTCCTCCTTAGTCTTTCGTGTGGGTTCCTCCTTGGTCTTTCTCTTGGGACCGCGTAGCTCAAGCACCTTTGCAGGCGTGTCAGTTGTTATCTAGGTCGGGTTGCATAGGAATCACTCACCATGGCATGCCAGCCTTGACCTGCAAGGGCTTCTGTGCTTGGGCCAAGGTCTTTGAATCCAAAGCACTTGTAGAACTGGATTGCGTACTATACCATTGTCAGAATGCAGTATGAGTGAGACAGTTCCTACTCACCGGCTGACAGATTATGGCAACTCGATCGGCCATTCCAGACTCATTCATGAGCTCAAGATATGACTTCATCACCGTCTTCCCAATGCCGACACCCTGTACCTCTGGGCACACGATGAACGAGTGAAGGCAGATTGTTCGTCCTGAAGATTGGTGGCCTACTTGGGAACCTTTGCTTGCCTTTGCATCTCGCCAATTCTCGGGCACGGCCATGTCCGCATCGGTGATAACTGGATGGGTTCCAAGCGTAGCGAGAACGTGCGCAAACATGACATGCTTTGCCTGATCGCAGCGACCTGACTCAACAGGTCGACTGTGCTGCATCGTTGTGAGGGATATTTTCTTCACATCACTTGGCCTCACGGTGTTAAAGAGGCCATAGCAAATTCCGCCAGATTTTCGGATGCGATACTCGATCTGTACTTGTTGGTTAGCAACCGAGTTCGGGCTGGTCTCATGGGTCGCATTATTGCCCTTTGAAACGCCCAAGACGTAAGGACAGCTGATAACTTACCTTGTCGCGCGATGATCTGTACCGGGCTTCGGAGTGTGCGACATTTTCAAGAGTCACACAGGTGTCGATGTCGTTCTCGGTTAGGGGTGAGAGCATTGGAGCCCAGTGAAAAGGGATAACCTTTTTTAGAAGGCCAGCTTCTGAGTTTCTCTTTTGAATTCTCATTTGACAAAAGTTCCTTTTGGTGTTAACCATCTCCTCGTCTGCGTCGCCATCGTCAATGGCGCCACCATCATCATCCGTCTCCCTGTCGTCTATAGCGCCGCCAGAGAAGATCATGTCTCTAGCGGCAGTGGCGAATTCATTCTTTTTCTTTTCCATGCTTCCCATGTGGCCTGTAGAGTTTTAGTTTGTGAGGGTTGCTGAAAGGTGAGTTGGTGAGACTACCTTAGTCTGACAAGAGCACACTTAGAGGCACTACCTCAGTATGGGTTTGTCGTCAGAACAGAACTGCAGGACGGTATTTTCGCGCCTTTGTCGAGTAGAGAGGGCTACGTCTGGTAACACAGTAGATTTTTCGAAATCCTGTGTTGAGCTTGTATTGGTAAAGTCGAGGTTATACCCTGATGGTATGATGATGTGATGAGAGAGAGAGGGATTCCAAGCTCACCCGTGCACGGGAGGCTAAAGGTGTTTGTCGTCGAAGGTTTGTGATGGAGTCGTTTGCTCGAGTTGGTCAATTACTGAATCACGAACTCGTTTGACTGATAAATCAACGTCATGGGACAAAAAAAGAGACCCAGATCCAATGTTTTAATAAGTAGCAGTTGGGAATCCTGTTTGCTCATTCACTTCTGGTGGACCCACGACTGCCGAGAGATCGGATGATGCAGGCGGGCCTAGTGGATATAAGGCACGACAGGAACTCCTAAGGGCGCCTCCGATGTGACGAGGATGGGCCAAAAAATCAATGGTTAATATAAGGCTTAATTAGGCAGGTTTCAAATTGGTTGGATATCAAACACGATACTCAATTTCCGCTTGGTGGTGTTGAAATATGCCCTATTCAACTATCTTCGTCAGGATGGGTTCATGAGCGGGGAGAGCTTGTTCCGTCTCCATCGCCAGTGGTAACTTGGGTCCAGCACATGACTTGGAATAAATTATATATTCTACTAGGTAGTTTCTAGTCGCGAGACCGCGACAAAGGGAGACAAACAAAAGACATGGTAGATTGCAGATTATAGCCTCAAGATGACTGTAAAGGTATCAAGGTGTCAATTATAATAGTACCAGTTGCGTGATGTGCCTACTGTAAAAACCAACCTTGTTTTACCTTTAAATGTAGGGTAGATTGTTTCCATCATATAACTCCAGGCTAACCTAGGTACCTAAGCTCACAATAACAGGAGCGTTTACGGATGCCCTCTATGAGAGAAAGTGAACCTATCTACAGTGATAATCCGGTTACATACAGCTATGTATAGCTTCAATCCCAACAAAGACAGCAAACAACCGCTTGAGTGGCCCAGGCAACGGGTAACCGGAACACCAAGCCTGTGATGTGGCTGCACATTCTTACTAGGTATCTCAGCTGCAGGAGATCATTCTGTGCCTCACCGGGACTTCCGGCTACAGTAACCAGGACGATCAGCAGTTGGTAATCCCTGAACCTGAACCTGAACCTGAACCTGAACCTGAACCTGAACCTGAACCGAGATACTACCTACATGACATGACGGCAGCAGCCGCATGCGATCTCAGGTCCCCATTGCAAGCCACCAATAACTAGCCGCATGATTATAGATTGCATCCTACGCTCGTTCGCATCGGACATTGATGACCAACTACTCTTCTAGGAATGGTATCGGATATTGAGGAAGCGGTCAACCTCCAGGTGAGTAGAGCGGCGGGCTAATGCCGGCCCGTCCTGCAGACGATGCAAGATGCCTCCCTTTTGAGCTGCATCGTCGCATTCTATCCGATATGGTTGCCAATGCTGGATCTGCGAGGACAAGGAACCGGATGCATCTGCAACAAACATAACCGTCCGTACAGTCAGCAACAACTATCTCTGCCTGACAGCTCGCTGAGGTGTCACCAAGAGCATCGATTCGTCATCATGGCGCCTGGTCTTCCGCCGTTATGTTGGCTTCTGTCGATAGGCTTCTGTCGGCTTCCAGGCTGCAAGTGCGTGTACATGCAGTGTATTGAGATGCAACAGCTACGGAAGACGATAGCCGGGCAAACAAGGTCGACTCAATAAGTTTGGTTGATTTGATTAGACGGAAAGATGCAGGTCTGCTTAGTATTGAGATCTTGCTTGCAGTGCAACTCAAGTCTGAGCTGACTGTAGGGCAACGGGATGGAAGATGGTCTAAGTTAACTGCACAAGGCAAGGACAATAAAGATCGGCAGCAAATATCTCATGTACTTACCTACCTGGTAGGCACCTATCCAAATAATACAATACAATACTCATATCTTACTTTCCCAATACCTCTGTTCTAAACCTGTCCCATATTGTGTGACCCGCCTCCAGAATAGACTTCAGGTGCCTAGTGGCTCAGAAGGCGTTTCGTCGTCACCGCCCATAATCCGACCCCGAAATAAGTTGCCCCTCCGGCGCGCCCCTCACAACTTTAAGCTTCCATTACCTTGATTAAGGTAGCTACAGTATCATCTTTGAACATCATCTCTATTTGCACTTTTTCGTTCCTCCTCCCTCTATCCCTCAACCCCACCCAATACATAATCTCTGTACCCAAACTCACCAGCAAATACCGACATCCTTAATCCGGGGTTTCTAGTACCGACTGGTTTGCACGATACCTTGAGAGCTGCTGCTTTGCCTGCGCTTTGTTAGCCACGTTCCTATCCTCGCCTGCTCTCCCCTCGACCGAGCATTTTCTCGAGAACTTTCAATCTCTTCCTTCTCGTCCTCACTCTTTCATATTTTGATCTGCTGGGCACGCCCGAAGTAAGAATAAGGACGACAAGAGGAGAGCCACGATGTTAGTCCACCTGTCCAGATTTACGTCATCAGCTAAGCTCACTCAACAACAGGCGCATTACCCTTAATATATTCAACCCCCAAGCTGGGGAGCAGGACAGCCTACTTACGCTCGAAATCTTCCCTGACATGACTCTGGCTACGCTCCGCGAATCCATCCAGGCAGAATCCACCATCCCGCCGACCTCTCAACACATTTATCACAACGGCCGCCTCATTTCCGATGATACGCAGACAATGGAGCAGCTGCAGATCGCAGACGGAGAAATGTTGGCTTTGCACGTCAGAGATATGCGGGGAAGTACTGGTGTACCAGAGCAAGCTCGACGCCCTCAACCCAGGAGACGCGGCGGAAACGAGCAGGACCCTGAGCTTATCCGTCTTCAAATCCTCGGTCAGCCTGCCTTGAGGCAGCAGCTCCAGGCACAACATCCCGAGCTGGCTGCAGCAGTCGATAATCCAGCTCGTTTTGCCCAGATCTTTCACGACAGTCAGAATCGAGAGCAGCGCGAGCGACAGGAACGGCAACGGGAGATTGAGAGATTGAACGATGACCCTTTTAACGTCGAGAACCAGAGGAGGATCGAAGAAATGATTCGACAAGAGAGAGTCATGGAAAATTTGCAAAATGCTATGGAGCACAACCCTGAAGGTGCGTTGACTTGGTATTCAGCAAGGCGGAAGCTGAGACTGACCCCGGCTGTCTAGTTTTTGGAAGAGTTCACATGCTTTACGTCGATGTCGAGGTAAACGGCCACCAGGTCAAGGCGTTGGTAGATTCTGGTGCCCAGGCTACTATTATGTCTCCTGCCTGTGCCGAAGCATGCGGAATCATGAGACTTGTTGACACTCGATTTGCCGGTGTCGCTCGTGGTGTTGGAACAGCAAACATCATTGGCCGTGTTCATTCAGCCCAAATCAAGATTGGAAACCTCTTCCTGCCTTGCAGCTTTACTGTCATGGAGGGAAAATCAGTTGATCTGTTGCTTGGTCTCGACATGCTGAAACGTTACCAAGCTAGCATTGATCTCTCAAAAGACAAGTTGGTCATCCAGGGTGAAGAGGTTCCGTTCCTTGGAGAGGCTGAAATTCCAAAGGAGGAGGAGGAAGCGGCTGTACAGGAGCCGACTTTGCCTGGCCCTGATGGTACAACAATTGGACAACGTTCTGGAGCCGTTGTTCCTGCTGGTCAGCAGCAACCACAGCCTTCTACAGCTCCTGCTCAACCCAATCCACCTGTACCAGCCCCAGCTGCTGCTGCTGCTCATCCGCCCACTTCTCAAGCCCAGCCTGCTGCTCCGAGGGCAGACATCTCGCCCCAGGCTATCGAAAGTCTTGTTTCAATGGGCGCTACCAGAGAGCAAGCTATCCAGGCCCTTCAAGCCGCAGACGGCAACCCAGATGTTGCCGCCAGTCTGATTTTCTTCTAAACTCACAGTGACTCAGGACGGGATTCATGGTATCAATACTATCTCGCATTGGACGGTATCGGATTGAGGATAAGAAAACGACCAACACAAGGCGGGAGCATGCATAATGATAGATGGGTGTCCGGCTATCCCGTGGTTTAACGGGCGGATAGAAAGATTTCACTGCCTACTGGGAAAATTGCTAGGAAATGCATCTATGGGCTTTCCACAGTGCGGTATGATATTCAGGAGTAAGAGATACAAGAATTACACGCCAGTTATGAAGTATGAATTGCACATCTTTCTTTGGTGCGGGTATTGCTGGTTGCAGTGACATATTTATAAATGCTTTTCACACCCCCTTTGCCTTTGTCTCTTTAGCGAATCTTGTAGACGCAAGGCTTCAAGACAGAAGCTTCATTGGCCTCTGGCTCCTCGTCAATGGGATCTATCCGGCGGATAATGCCCCTCTTCCCCTTGGGGGCCTCCTGTTCCTTCACATGCTTGCCCTTTGTTGGTGACGCACCCTTGATAAAGTGCATCTTGACAAACATCTTGTTTGATAAATCAATGGCCTCTCGATCTCCTTGAAGGACAAAACCGCGCGACTTGAGCACCTCCACAAAAGCTGATACGTCAGTCTCTCGGCGGCGATCATCCGCGCCATCTACCTCGACAGCCAAGTCCTCGTCGTTGTCGGCGTTGTCGTCAGCACCCTTGGCCTTTCCCTTCTTGCCGGCGGCTGCATTCTTCTTGCGGTTGCCGACGCTGTGAGTAACGGGGGCATTCTTGTTCCGAATGGGTCCAAAGCGGCTCTTGATCTCGGCGACCCAGAGCTCGCCCCTCCAGTGGAGGATACGGTAGGCCTCCTCGATGAAGTCGACCCAGTTTGTGCCCATGAGGGCGAGACAGAAGACGGCAACGTTGACGGAGCCGTCGGCGAGAGGTAGGTTGGCAATATCGGCCTTCGTCACAAGAGGGCTAGGGCTTTGAAGATCATAGCTCTTGACGTTGACGCGGAGCTTCTTGCCGTCACCCTGAAGAGCCTCAGCGAGACGTGCATCACCACAGCCAAGATCCGCGATGGTGCATTCTTGTTGAGTCCGAGGCAGCGGTGTCTTGGAGAGAGGAGTAGGAGGAGCTCCAGGTTTGCCTTTGCCCTGCTGACGGACCTTGCCGCGCGTTCGGATATCCTTGAGGAAACTGTCGACTGGGTTCTCTGGCCAGACCTTGACCTGGCGGCGGAAACCCTCGTGATACTCATTGAACATCTCTGGTGATTCGTCGAAGAGATTGAATGCCTCTTCGGAGGGGCGAGTGTAGAGCGTCTCATTGAGGTGGCGGAAACGCGCTGAGATGAGCTTCTCTCTCATGGAAGCTTGCAGGGGAGTCAGCTTAGGAGGAGCGGGAGGCAGAGGTGGTGCCTTTGCGATGGCGTCCTTTGCAGATGAAGGAGCTGTCTCTGCAGAATCTTCGGCGGGCTTTTGTTTTTGCTTCTGCTTCTTATCTTTCTTCTCCTTCTTTTGCTTGGGCTGCACCTCGCCATCGTTGCCGTCCTGACGCTGCTCATCCTCACCAGTCTTTCCCTTGCCCTGCTTCTTCTGCCGCTTAGCAGACTGCTCAGGCTTTTGCTGCTCGGGCTTCTTGCCCTCGATGACGGATTCCCAGAGATCTGCGACTGTTGAAGGAGTGACGTTCTCTGAAGCTGCGGCAGCGCTGTTGTTGTTGCGCTTGCGCTTCTTGGATTTTGTGCCTGGAGCGCTGTTGTTGTTGTTGTTGTTTTTGGAAGGCGCCTCAGCCTTGAGGCCGTCGGCTGAGACTGACCATCCTGGTACCGCAAACATTTTGTCCAATGTTTGGGATTGGTTGAGTTGATGCTGTTGTTGGTGAAAGTGGTTGACAAATTTCGTAAAGATGAATTTTTGCTTGAGATACGTACCTTGGGAGTCTGGAACGACCCACATCTGATCCGTGCTCCTGCCAGCATGGGATATCCGTAGAGATGGGCCTAACTTAGCTTGTCAGTGTTCACATTATTCTCTTGTTATTAAGTGAAGAGAAGATTAATAAGAAGATTAGAACGTTGATATTAAATGATAGAAGAGTTTGTGAATTGTAAGTCGACCCAACGCCCTTGTTCTATCAGTCTCGACTCTTCTCGGACCCAGGGCCTAGCCAACTTGGCTGCGAATTTTAAGGGCCATCTAACATCACGGCGCCTTCAACTTCCTCTCACTCACAATATCCATCAAATTTGAACAGCTGAAATACTGAAACATGTTACACAGCTTGTACGTAAACCAATGCCTGTCATGCCGTCCTCCTGGCGGAATCAGCTGCCCGCATACCTGATGGGCTATGATTCTCCACCCAAATCACTTAGAGAGAAAGAGAAGGCTTGATTCTTCTAAGTCTAGTCTAGAGGAAAGGAGACTATTTATAATAGTCTCAGGAAGGTAACTACCCTCTGAGGTATCATAGGCTTGTCTCTGCTGCCTTAGGTAGGCATCCTACATATAAGCAAGCAGGACAAGCAGAGCAAATAACAAATACAAACTAACACATAAAGAATAAGGGCAGCAGGCAAAATCGATGGATAAGTTTGTGTAAGGAGCCAGATCTATCCTTTCGGTCTATCTTTATGTTCTTGGAGTCTTGAGGATGCTTCAAAATACTCAAGACAACTTATAGTTTGAGAGATGTAGCAGATGGATCAGTACATCATCAAGTAACAGATACTCAGTCATATCAAAATTGCACCAAGTCTGAAGCAACCCATTGCAAGCTACTTAAATACCAGACACAACTATCGTCGAGGATCGACAAGAAAAGAGCCCAGGCAACCATTTTTCAATGTTCTGGAGGGACGAGAGGCGACGATTTCTCACCGTGGATTGGCTACTCACCCAACATCTGTCATCCATTGTTGCGCATGAATCATGCTACAAACCGCATATTATACCATTCAGGAGGGCGGCTATGTGCAGATATTGACTCGCAGCTGGTCACTCGCCAAAATAAAAGAGCCTCAAAGACACAAGCACAGGCGCCGGCTGACCTGGATCTCGATGGGCTGTAAAGCCTCGAATATTCGACAAGTCCTTGAGCCACTCACTCCCAGTTGAAGACAGGCATGTACGATGGGTGCTTCATCAGAACACGAGGCACATGCTCAAGGCGCATCGGGGTCTAGGTCTGAACTGATCAGAGTGGCGTCGTTCTTTGAAGATTTCACTAGGTACGACAGGTACTAGATCAACACACTAGCAAGTTGCCATGCCGTGGCGTTACAGCACTTGATGCGAAAGAGAGAAAGATCAAGCCAACATGGTGTCGTAGGCTTGCAGCCTGGTCCCCTCCTGTGCAGAATACTGCCGTGCTTACAAAAATGCCTGCTTCAAAGACCAAGTGCACACTCAAAGCTCGTACCAGTGGAACAAGCACGCAATGTGTGAGGCACAGGCATAACTAGCAATAGGCCTCCAAAGGCGTTGATTGCCACGACGTTATTCGGAGGCGTCTGTACAACTCGTCTTCAACAGTGCAGGCACTTCTCGAGGTCAGTATCTGCTGAGATAGTCTCAGACATGTCTTTGTTGCCGCCTACACGAGAACTTCAAGTCTAGTGATAACGAGAGCTAGCATCTGCAGTACCTCATCAAAGAAAAGACAGTCAGTCCCACGGTATGACGAGCGGGGATGAGACTGCGGCCCTTGCCCCCGTTGCGGCCTATCCAAAGATGATGCAGAGAACCTTTGGGCTACGCAAAGGTCACCGAGGCAGCATGTTCCAGTGATGGTCGTACCTTATTGAAAGACATGACATGCGTCCAGAGAACTCTAGACAAGACGGGAAACGAGGGTTGTGCAACACCATGTCTTTACTTGTGTTACACCAACGTCCCTACCCAGCTGGTATTTGCGTCAAGAAAACCGCCCAGGGTCATGAGGGTGCGAAGAAGCGTTGGTTACAGGCGTACAGAAGAACCCATTGCACTGGATGGGGTATTTCGGCGGTGCATGAGGTAATTTATGCAGCAATGGTAACGCTCAAGCCATGGCCGAGATGCAAGTACTGTACAGTGAATGGGCAGTTCGGACATGTTTGATTAACCAACAGTTCATCTCGTTAGCATCTGGCGGCCCAACGGGGCTAGAAAGCGGTTGTTATCGGCGTGTGGCTGAAAGGGAGAGGAAGAAGAGAGCTTGGACTCTTGTCTCGAAGGTATTGTGTAACAAACACGCAGATGAGGCTAGTAATAAGGTTGGTTTCTGGTTTCTGGCAGCCGTTCGTTCGGAGGGTCCGGCGGACGGGAGGAGACCGGTCCGAGAAGGGCCCGAGAACATGCTGAGAAATATGTAAGTTGGGTTAGAAAAGATTACCAAAGAATATTAATTAAGCTTTGGGTAATTACGGTAACTTTGACTGCCCCTTAAACTCAAGGCAGAATGAGGAGTCAGGGTGTGATTGTGGTCTAGGACATGAGATGGTGTGCAGTTGGAACGTCAATTGGAGCCTTATTTAAGAACAGAAAGACAATGCGTTGCACATCTGATTGGCATGGAACTTGGCAGATCTGGTTGTGCTTCCGAGGAGAAGAGAGTATTGTGAGGTACCTGTATATACTACCTTGTATGTACAGGGGTGAGGATCTCCGAGATGAGTAAAGATCGGGCGGAGTCAATAAGGTTAAAGTAAAACCGTGGAGGAAGCTGAATTACGACGTTGGCGTTGAGGCTTGTGAATTCATCTTGTCTATCCTTGACAGCAACTGCTGGCATTTATTTATTGCTAATGTAGCGAGAATAAAGTCTGGAACAGGGCGAATCTCTCACTCTCTCTCCGTCTCGAGACGGGATATACCGTTACTTAATACCTAGCCCACTCGCAATGCATGCTAAGACATCTACCGTATTTGGTACCTGCCTTTTGGAGGCCGGCGCTGCACTAAGATGAGCGATGATGGATTCTAGTGTCTTGGCTTTCGGCGCCTGCAGACTGTCAAGCGGCAGTTTTCCATTCTAAGCGCGTAACCTAGTCCCGTGCATCCGGCAGACTCTCCCCTACAGTACGGACTACGGAGCACCTACATCACAAGCACAGTATCTCATCTTGCAGTTAGGAGTTGAAAACCCCTGTCATGTGCTAAGAGCAAACTGCAGGAGAGGTTGTCGATCATGAGGTTGGTGATAATGTCTTGCTACCTGTGGCTTTTCTTTTTTCTTTCTTTTCTTGCTGTGCCTCAAAGTCAACCCTTTGATACCAAGACTTGGTGTCTCTTGAATGCTTCTCCGTGACACCCACTTATCTTGGTTTGTTTTTTTATCTTATATTTTATTTTGCCCCAATCCCATTGAGAAAGAGTCGATCAAAAAAACGTTTCATAAAACCAGGCTGGCAATTGACTTGAACCTATCCGGCACCTGGCTCAACACTGTGTTGATACCTTGCCCATTTCGGGACGCCATCACCATCACCCCCACAAGCCCGAGGTACGGTACGGTAAAGATCCTGGACCCTCCACACATCCAATATCCTCCATTAGGTATCCTATCCTATCTTAACCTAGAATAACCTACGCTACAGTATCTTGCCTTACCTTAATTACCTTAGCTACATACGGACAGACACAGACAGGCAGGCGGTGGGCACGGTATATACTTATCTTGTTCAAGATTCCGGTGCGCGTGCTGCCCTTCCTCGGCCCTTTCTCGTTCCTCATCAGTTGCTGCACAAGCTCGAACATCTCTCTCCCTCTCTCTCTACATCTACATTGACAACCAACCACCCCGCGATAAATTTATGTCCATCTCGTTGAGAGAGAGGACAGCAGAGACAAAAGGGGAGAATTAAAAATACCCAACCGGCATCAGTTATAAGAGACAACAGTCAGACAACACCTACCGATCTATCTGCTTGACCACATTAGCAAATGGGCAAGACAAAACACTGAGCACAGGTTCGTCCTCTACAGTATATACCCTTGCTGCGTCTACCGCGACTACGTTACCTGTCGCCGGCCAGACTTCCATCCAAGAACCATTCCTCGCTCCGACGACCCAGTTGAATTGGCAAACCGCCGACTCTCGAGTTACACGACCATGTTTCAGTTGCTCCATTACTTGCCTCCAGAAGATTCCCCATAAGTTTAACTAAGAGACGAACTCAAGTCCTGGGCCATCCATTGCGTTGCATTGTCTTGCTATGGACTCTTGCCGCTTCTCTCCCACACACTCTCAAGCAGAACTACATCTCCTCCCCTCCCCCTTGAATGAATCCCATTGTATGCACATTCCCTTTTTCTCCAATCCATCCATCTCTCAAGTCGTATTTTTGTGATCGCTCCGTCTCGTCTTCCAGTTACCTCCAGCTTTTCATTCGTTCGCTTCCTTCTGACCTCCTCCCGTTGATAGAACCGAGGCCATCTCCAGCGGCCATATTGTTTGCTCGTCCGCCACTTACACGACTAGCGCGATCCGATAATATGGCTTGAGATTAAAGTCTGAGCTACCAACTTGACACTTAATAATCGTCATGTGAAATTGCCAACCAAACTACAGAGAGATTTGCGTGGATCAAGAATCGTCTGGAAATTGTCTACAGTGGCTACTTCATCATGGATCGAGACTCTGGAGCATCATCAGCATCAGCATCTGTTAATCAGAAGGCTCCTGCGACTTCGAATCAGCAAGACGACGGGAGAGATGATGCGGACCGTAAAAGGAGTAACATTCGCAAAAGGACAAAGACAGGATGTCTAAGTAAGTTGGTTGAGCTTTTCGTCGCAACCGCAGCCTGAGGATGATGACACTAACGCAAGCTTTCTTCAAGCTTGCCGTAAGCGCCGAATAAAATGTGACGAAGGAAGGCCGATATGCAACAACTGTATCAAGTCCAAACGGCAATGCGAAGGGTACAATCAAAGAGTTATCTTCAAAGACCCTATGGGCGCCACTCAGGGAGGTCCTTTTGGGCCTGCTTACTATCCGCATGGGCCTACAAATTGTTTCGGTCCACAAGCAAAAAGTTCATCCCAAGGACCGTTGCCTATCATTGCCCCCAAGCCTCCCTCCTTTGACTATAATGGACATCAAACCACGCCCTATGGGCACTATGCTCACGGACAAGGCACGATGCCTCCTAACCCGTATGATTTCAACTCTTCAACAATTCCCTACCCATATCAACAATCAGACGGCATGCAGGCGCCCCCCGAACCCCCAGCGCCATATGCTAGGATGGCCCAGGATCCTCGTCAACACTATGCTGGCACTTCGTTCAACGGGCAACATGGCGAACCCTTCGCGAGTGGCAGTCAAACAAACCCATTGATTCTAAAGAGAGAAACGATGGGGATAACGGTAGCAACAGCGGACCACGCTCCCGAATATGACGACTTTGAAATGCCGGAGGATGATGCTTCGATGGGTGAATCGGATGATGATGCTCAAGATCCCCGACAAGTGCTTGGACCAGTCATGAAGCAATTCAATGGGGCCTGGGATATAAATGGCACTCGAGTCCGAACCTTTTCGACATTTGCTCAAACCAATATTCTTTCCGATTATACCGCTACAGCCCGAATCACGGAACTCAAGGATCCCGCCATGTTACAGATTTTCATGCATTTTATTCAGGTTACAGGGCCAAGCATGTCGTTATATGAGAGGCATCCTTTTGATCATACTGGCGAGAATTCCTTCGATCCCACCCCGAAAGGAGCGAATAATCTTTGGAGTTGTGAGTTGCACATCTTTCCAACCAATAATCCCTATCTGAGGCTAACTGTTTGCAAGACACGTTCCCTGTCATATCGTTGAATCATCCTGCATTGCTTCACTCCATGCTTGCTTTGGGTGCCCTGCAAATAGCCAAGTTGCAAAACATACCAGCCACAGCTGCAATGAAACATTATCACTTGGCAATTCGCAGGATAGCTAGAAACGTTAACACGCCGCTCAGACGAACACAGCCAGCAACAGTTGCCGCAAGTCTCTTACTGTCCTATTTCGAAGTTTGGTCGTCGGAACATACAAAATGGTGTACGCATCTACTCGGAGCTAGGATCTTGTTCCGAGAAATTCCTCTTCGGGAGATGTCAAGGAAATTTCTACCTGTGAAGCGATTTAAGCAGGCAGAAAAGGATGCACAGAACCAAACTCAGATGGACAGCTTCTTCCCCGGTCTTAGTATACCATCCCAAAGCGAACTCAACGATCTAGACTATGACCTGCTGCATACAATCTCGGGTCATCACACTAGAGCAGAGGACTACGGACTCGGCAAAGGTCAAGCCATCGACCTATCAGAAACAGTAACTGATAGAGACATTGAGCAGTACGAGAACATGCGGGATTTGTTTTGGTGGTACTGCAAAATGGACGTATATCAGAGCATGCTGGCAGGTACTAGACTATTGTAAGTTATCGACACAGGCTCACACTCAAAAACGACAAACTGACTGTTTCAGAATGGACTACGAGTGCTGGTCTCAGTGTCCGCCCCGGGCGCCAATTTCGAAGCTCGAAGCTATGTACGTTGGAGCCTTTATGTGCATGTTGTTGCTGTTGTTGCTAACCCAGACATTAAAGATACGGATCTTATGATCACCTTATGCTTCTGCTTGGTCGGCTTACAAACTTTTCCTCGAAAGATGTTGCGCGAAAGCGAAGAGCAAGCCAGGCCAAGGGGCCCGCAAACAGCCCACCACCAATGTTTCCTGGCATCCTCCCTACGGATGGAAATATCGGAGTTCCAAGAGGGTTTACACCACCCCAGGAAACATCACCAGAGAGTGAATCTACCGAGGATCATGATCTTGATGCCAGCTACCAGGCTGCTCTGCAGGAGTGGGAGTCAATCAAGCGGGGATTCGAGACGTACGAGAACAGCTTAGGCCCAGAGTTCCAACCACTCAAGCCCGAGTTCTCAGACAAGAGAGACTCGCCGTTTGGGATGACGATGCAATACCGAACATTCTCAGTAGCTGGAATTTGGATGAACTTTTATATGGGGATGATCAACCTAATTCGATGCCATCCCTCGATGCCTCCAGCGGCAATGCAGGCAGCTGGGTTATCAGCACGTCAGACAGGGCCATACTCGAATAAGCTGGGTCGAATAGCGGCTGGTCTATCAGAAGACGTCTCACAGGCAACAGAGATTACTACACTGGTTAGCGCAGCGTTCATTGAGAGCTGCTTCTGCCTATTTGTGGCAGCTATTGAGGTACGTCTAGACCCTTCAAAGGCTGCTTGCCCCATTTGCGTATCGTACTAACGCTGTCTCAGTATCAGGATGAGAAACAACGCCATTGGGTCATTCGTCACTTGCGTGACATTACACGGCTAACAGGGTGGCAATCAGCAGAGCGCATTGCCACCGGCTGCGAATCATCTTGGATGAAGGCTGCCCAGCTTGGCCGCGGTCCTCCTTACACTCGCCCTCAACAGACTGAACCAGTTCCTGTCGCGAGGTGGCAGAACCCCCGACAGATCGACCGGTTCATACATGAAATTGAGACTGGCGAAACCCGGCGCATCCGAGTGCCAAAGGCAGAGCGAGCTTCGCTTGCGCTGGGTCTGCTGAGTGTCGAACGAGATCTTGAGGTCCTGGATCTCAAGGATGACGCCTGAGGCGATGTACGGAGAAAGTAGGTGCTCTATATAGTAGGGCCAGTATTTGGGTTAGCAGAGTGTTTTGTTTTCCTATTTTCTTATATGCAACATCTGTTTTATGGTCTATATCTTGGATACGCACATCAGCTACTACGCACAGCGACCTGAAAAGGGGGGAAAGAAATGGAAGACATCATGAAGCGCATTCAACATGGAGCAGCCTTAGAAGTCTAGCGGAACCGCATGTAGTGAGTACCCATACATTAATGATACATAATACTGGCCTCTCTCCGAGGCTATGGGCGCCTTTTGTCAACAACTCTCTAAATGCATTGCTTGGCGACTTGGTAGCTGTATGCTCCGACATAATGCCCCGATATCAAGTTTCTCTTGTGTCTAATCGTAATTTCTGTTGATTCATAAATAAGCTCCTCAGTTGGCCGGCAGTCGCTCCACGACCGTGGCCATCTCCTCATCTGTGTATATCCTGAAGCCCTTCTCCTTGGTTACGCTGGCCAACTGCACGTTCTTGGCATCCAACTTCTCCTCCATGACCTGCTTCAATGTCTTGAGGACAAGGGTCTCTGCATCTGTGAGGGTCAGGGACTATGAAAGTGTCAGTCTGGTTGGCCAAGGAAGGGAGCGCAATGTGCGTAAACCCACCTTGTGGTATTCATTCTGCAGCTCGGCCTGGGCGCCCTCAGAACCAGAACCAATGGCCTTGGCGTCGTAGCGGTAAAAGGTACCACTGGGCTCAGCGTGGAACAGCTGAGGGCCGTCCTCGTCAAGACCAGCGATGAGCAGGGCGACACCAAAGGGACGACTCATGATGGTCTCTTCACCCTCGGCACCTTCGCCGAAGCGCAGAGCGAGATCGCAGATGGCCTGGGTACAGCTCTCGACACGGAGGGGCTCGTTGTAGTTGAATGCATGGGACTGGCTCTCGACGCGGGCGTGCTCGACCATGGAGCGGGCGTCGGCCTGGAGGCCCGACATGGCGCAGCCAATGTGGCGGTCGATCTCGACAATCTTCTCGACGGACGAGGTCTCGAGGAGGGTCGAGGTGACGCGCTTCTCGACGCCGAGGATGACGCCCTCGGAGGTGGCTACGCCGATGGCCGTGGAGCCGAGCTTGATGGCCTCGAGGGAGTATTCGACCTGGAAGAGACGACCTTCGGGAGAGAAGGTGTTGATGCCTCGGTCTGGCGCAGAGGTTAGCCAAGGTTCGGTCGGTGCAGAGTAGAAGGAAGATATAAATAGTCGAGAGGGAGTAGGGCAAACATGCCGTATTCGGATCTTGCCATAAACATCTTGGCGGTTTGTGTGTGGTGTTTAGAGCTGAGGTAGGCTAGAGGAGGGCGGAAGCGGAGGTGGAGGGACGAGGTTGGTGAACGAAACTGTTCAAGTTGGTTTGTTGGGTTAAGTTCTTAGTTACGAGTCGACTTCGTCTGGTGGGAGATCAAAGGCGGGCGTGAGTGGGAAGGCTGAAGGAGAAAGTCAATGGATAATGAGGATGAGGATGCGAGCTCTGGTGGAGTTGCTCTACAAACAGAAGCAGCAGGCAAGCACTCCGACTACGTAGTTGCAGGCGGTAGTGGGTGAAACAGATGAGCCACAGCTGCACCGCCACATATCAACTTCACTGATACTGATCAGTGTAAATGGTTGATACTCTCACTGTTAAGTAGGTTAGAGGTACTCATTGAAAGAACACCTTTAGTTAATACAACTCATGTCTATCATAGAAATTATCGCAGAAAATCCAAGTATTTGTTTTGACTATAGTACAATGTTTAGTATAACTTAGCAGTGAGTCTGGAGTAGCTGCTCAGAAAACCCCACGTCGCGCAATGATTGGGCACAAACACTTACAGCTCCCCCCAAATCAACAACCTCTAACTACAACTCCAGACCTATACAGCAACTATAGTCTACAACTCCCACCCAACCACAAAACACGATCCTTCTCTCGCCAAAAGCCTGGGCTTCATCGACCGTCTCCCTTTCAGATGTAGCCCGGCTAAACAATGGCATCCGGCGCACCACGATCGGGCCGAGCAAGCACCAGTGAACACCGCGACGACAGGCCCCGCGTCTCGGCCAACAACAACAACAACAACAATAACAAGGGCGAGCGCTCCGAATCTCGCGCTCCCTCCAGCTTCTCAGGCGTTCACCATAAACGTACAGCGTCGGGGAACCCCAGGGCTTCGAGTCGTCATGATGAGGAGCGTCGATATGAGTCCCGCAGGGTGACGGAGCGTACCTTTGAAGGTCATCTCGAGCGCGCAGTCCCGCGAAATACGAGCCCAGATCGATCACATCGAAGAAATACCCATTCAGAAAGTAGAAATGCGTCTAAAGCGCCTAGACACGACATTCCCGATGCTCGACAATCGAGAGCTGAGACTCCACAGGGTGTGCCTCTCTTCTTCAAATCCTCAGCCTCAAGGCTTCAAGACTGACTCTAAGTGAAGCACCATGGAATCCCGAAGTCACCCTCCTCCCACATACGACAGCGCCTCTAGCATCTCGAATATCTATCCCTCCTCTCGCATCGACTGTCCCGCAAGCTCCTCAACCGAAACCGTTAAGCGAACTAAGTCTAGAGCTCCAAGAAGCCGCAATAGTCGAGGACCTTCTCTTTGTCTTCATGGGATATGAAGGACAGTATATCAGATTCGCCAAAGGATACAACCCCAACGAAGAGAGGGATAGGTTATCTGGGCCCAGCTTCAGAACGTTACCCGGCCTCGACCCTAGTCTACAGGACTTGACACAGTCAATGCTCAAGATGGCGACCTATTACTCTGCTCTCGAGGCTTTTGTCGACGTTCAGAGCCGCGAGGAGTTTGGCGCCGTGAACCATGCCCTCTGCGCATCAATACGCACCTTCTTGCAAGATTATCTAGTCATGGTTGCGCAGCTCGAGACTCAATTCCTCACCAGCGAAACTTTTACCGTGCATGTACTCAATATCCATACCATGTCAACCAGCCAGATGCTGCTGCAGCTTTATTCTCTCGCCCACGAACTTCTCAAGAAGAACGCGCTACTTGATGATGAGACCGACGAATCTGAGGATAGTGCTGATGATTTCGAAAACATTCTGGAGACGCTACGAGACGGAGGCGAGCTTGTGCCCGGAAATATGACTGGAAAGAAGATATATAAAGGTGGCGTGGTCCTTGGACTAATCACGAAACGATTGGAGTCTTTGTCTGGTGATCCAGCAGCTCGAGCGTTACTAACGACCCTGCTACGAGATGCGAGCAAGCCTTACATGGTCATGCTCAATGGATGGCTTCATCATGGTGGCATCCATGACCCTCACGCTGAGTTTCTCATCAAGGAGCAGAAAAGCATCAAGCGTGAGAGATTGGAGCAAGACTATACAGACGAGTACTGGGAGAGGAGGTACACAATACGAGACCATGACGTTCCACCACAACTTGAGGGCGTCAAGGACAAGGTCCTGTTGGCTGGCAAGTACTTGAACGTTGTCCGCGAGTGCGGCGGCGTTGATGTTAGCAAAGTTGCAAAGGATGTCCCTATTTCCTTCGACGATAACCGGTTCCTTGAGAATGTCAACAACGCATATGCTCATGCCAACGAGTCCCTTATGCAACTACTACTCACAACCCACGCCCTACCCGCGCGTCTGCGCTCTCTTAAGCATTACTTCTTCCTTGACCCTTCAGACTACTTCTCCTACTTTCTCGAGCTGGGCGCTTCCGAGTTGCGCAAACCCGTCAAGTCTGTCAACACTGGCAAGCTGCAATCTTTGCTGGATCTTGTCCTGCGTCAACCTGGAAGCCTTGTCTCCCTTGATCCGTTCAAGGAGGATGTCAAGGTAGAGATGAACGAGATTGTTCTCACCAAGGCTCTGCAGCGTGTTGTCAATATCACGGGTATTGAACAGGGCGAGGCCCTACAGCCTCTTACCAACCAGCCTACTGAGAACGACAAGAACGCCATCGGCTTCACGTCTCTACAACTCGATTACATGGTCCCCTTTCCTGTCTCACTCGTCATCAGCAGAAAGACCGTCTGGCGTTACCAGGCTCTCTTCCGTTACCTTCTCTCCTTGCGCTATCTTGAGTCTCAGCTCTCCACTACCTGGCAGACGCAGACTCGAGGCGTTAGTTGGGCTCACAAGGGCGCCTTGCGGAAGCTCGAGATTTGGAAGCGGCGTGTCTGGACGCTCCGTGCCCGTATGTTGGTCTTTGTCCAGCAACTGCTCTACTTTTGCACGGCCGAAGTCATTGAGCCAAACTGGAACAAATTCATGTCGCGCCTAAAAACAAAGGACGAAAACCTAGGCTCTGTTCCAGGGGTATCAACGCGGACTGTCGATGAGCTGATGCAGGACCATGTTGACTTTCTGGATACCTGCCTCAAGGAATGCATGCTCACCAACAGCAAGCTGTTGAGAGTAAGTCACTTACTGCCTTTGCCCATCTAAACGACCTTGACTAATTCTGTCCTCAGATCCATTCCAAACTCATGCAAACCTGCACAATCTTCGCCGCCTACACAAACTGGCTCACCCGCGAGCTCGAAAAGTCGGACCCAGACCTCTCGGGTTCCAACAAACCCACCACCATGACAGCAGACCAGTGGAAGCGCTTCCAGATGACCAAGACGGCGCAGCGCGGCTCCACGGCAGCTCACCACGACACATCCACCGCCTCGGCCGGCGCTGGCGACGCCGACGCCCGTATCGACAATCTCTTCGAGATCATCCGCAAGTGGGAGGGTAACTTTAGCAGGCATCTGCAGATCTTACTCGATGCGCTCAACCACTATGCCGCGACCGAGACAGTCGTGTTACTGAGTCTCTGTGCGCGGTTGAGTACCGCCAACCAGGGGACCGAGTATGCTGGTCTGCGGCAGGAGGAGGAGTCTACTTGAAGTATAGGAATGCTAGTGACTTGTTAGACAAAAAGAAGTCGACAGTAGAGAGGCGTTATAGGGGTTAGTAGATTGGGATTATTGTGAAAATAAGATACCACCAAATTATTCAGTCTTCACAATCATCTTGGGAGTCTTATCAGTGTAGAGTAGTGTGCTAAAAGTAAGGTACCGTGCTAAAATCGTCGATTGTCTATATCATGAGGCTCCATTACCTCTCCATAGGAAAACCCAGTCTCCCCAGATACGCCATATAGCAAATCCCAGGGTTGTATTTTGTAGTATCGCATGCCGCTCCACGCTCATACCATCGCAGTTCATGATCCCGTAATGTAAAGAAAAAAATATCATCTCGTGAGAGCCAGGTGTATACCCATGCCCCAGAACACATAAGTAAGCCATGATGCCTGCGCGTTCACGCTCCAGGACGATGCTTCTCGAGCCCAAACCGGCTCACTTGCAGTGAGCTGAGAGTGTAATCAGCAAAGAAAATGAAAGGGAAAGGGAAAAAAAAAAAAAAACAAACGCCTGCCCCATGCGGTCATTATCACTCCAGGTCCACCTGATGGACTGGATATGTTCATCACTCATTTGAAAAGACTTCGCAAATCCATCAACTTTTGCCGAGCCGCTTCCGCCTTATCCAAGCTTCGGTTCTGGCCGTCCATGCTGAGGCTGGCGAGCTTCATCTTCTTCTCCTGAAGCTCGAGCATTTTCTCCTCAAAACTGTCCCGCATGATGTAGCGAACGGTGCGAACAGGCCGCTTCTGTCCCAACCGATGGACACGGTCGATAGCCTGAGCCTCAGCCGCTGGGTTGTACTGCGGTTCCATCACATATACACTGTTTCCAGCTGTCAAGTTCAGACCCAGGCCACCAGCCATGATCGACACCAAGATCACATGGACAGTGTTATCCTCGCGGAATCTGTCCATGGCTGCAGTTCGGTGCGTACGGCTCATACTGCCATCAAGCCTAGTGAATTTGATATCATTGGCGTTGAGAGCAAGCTCAATAAGGTCAAGATGCGAAGTCCAGCCTGAGAAGACCACCGACTTGAATGGGGGTTCGGACGGATTTGCTTCGCTTGCCGCTTTCGACTTCAAAAGGTCTTCGATCAGAGCACGAGTCTTTGTATGCGGGCCGTCATACTTGTCAAAGTTCTTGACCGAACTGCGCAACTTGGGCTTGGCTGGGCCGTCATGCTCCGCGTCCACCTCCTTTCGGTGAAGTTGCACGAATGCATGCTTCACATAGGCGTTACACACTGGACAATATCCGCTTGTCTCACCAGGTGCCATCAGAGCTTTAACCCGTTCCTGAAACGTCCTGATGCAATTTCGGCAGATGACATGGAAACAAGGCGTCATAAACCCTAGAATATCATCTTGACCTTCGTTTTCGATGTTGGAGCTCTCGTTCGAGCCAAGCTTCCTGCTGCATTCGATGCAGGCGTCGTTGTTGGTCTCTTGCATCAAGGTGAACATCTCGTGCGCCTTCTGATCAGAAAGTGCCGGCTTATCGTCGTCGTCATCGTCATCGTCAATATCAATTGCCATCTCTGCCGACATTCCTTGCAAGGCATCCAAATCGGCGTCATTAAGCAAATCCTTGCCGTGCGCGCAGAGCAGTCGAAGCCGCAGAATTGCCTTGAGAATATGAATATAGGTATTGCCTCCAAGCGCCTGACCATTGTTAGTTCCAGCGAGTACCTTGACTCGATCCTGCGCGTTCTTGGCAAATAACTCGTAGATGCTGCGTTCCTCTGGGCTAAAGTCGAGTTTCACCACGAGATCCTCCCGAGGAGGCAGATCGATCTTGTCTTTTAGTCGACGAAGTGTGATTGTATCCACGAGGATTCGTAGCTTGGGCACGATCTCGGGATCACATGCCTTGAAGGGCTCCACGATATATCGGAGAAATTTAGTTCGATCATGAAAAGGGTGAAGCCGAAGAAAGGCCAGCAGGGCTGCAAGATCATCAAGTCGGTTTTGAACAGGCGTGCCGGTTACAGCCCAACGTCTGTCCGCCTGGAGTCGACAAATGGCTTTGAACTGAAGGGTGCTGTGTTCGCGGATCATGTGGGCTTCATCGAGAACGATTCTGAACCACCCAAGCTGTTCCAAGGGGTATTGACCATCCTTCTTCTTGCGACGGGAGCTGAGCTCATTCGATACGGAACCATAGGTTGTGATGACAAGATCAAAGGTGGCAAGTCTTGCGGGATCTTTGATTCTGTTCGGACCGTGGTATATGTGATAGCTGAGAGCACCAGGTCGGATGTGTTGCTTGATTTGTTCCTCCCAGTTTGTCACCGTGCTGAGAGGACATACAAGCAAGGTAGTCTTCGCATTTCTCATCAATGGAGTCAAAGCAAGACTTGGCTGCTGGGAGAGAACTTCGTGCTTCGTCGGTTTCTGTTCCGGTGCTTCTGGTTGGACAGGGAGCTGTCGTTCCCACTCGTACGCTGCGTTGGTGGATGTTGTAATCAGAGACAGGATGCTCAGTGTTTTACCGAGACCCATCATGTCAGCCAAGATTCCTCCTCGAGTTTCCGCCGGCGGTCTGGCTTGGCTCTGTCCAGTAATGACATTAAAGTATAGCCTTTGCCCAGCTGGTCCCAATTTGTCCTGCCAGAAGGAAACCATGGTCTTTTCCTGGGTGTGTGCCTCTCGGGGCTTTTCTCTAGTCATCATAAAGAACAAACCTTGCTTCTGATGCTTAAGCAGAGGCGTTAGAATGTCTGAACTGGGGTCCATCTCCGGCAAGTCCTCGTTCCGTGTAAGAGAATCGAACACGCCCATAACTTCTGAACGAATCTCCTCCACGGTCCGGTTGGAAATGGTGCTGGTGTAAGAGGCTGTTTGGCCATCGGTAGAAGGATAAGACCTCGGAGCCGGAGGGCGGTACTCGAGAACGTGGGGGTTTTGAACGCGAATGCCCTTCTGAACCAGGTAGGGGGCCAACAGCTTCAGGCCAAATTTGCTCAGATGTGCGCCGACGTTTCTCGCGTACTTGATTGGCCCGTACATGACGATATCGAGGCCGTAGGATCTTGATGTCGGCTGACCAGACTCCTCACCAGGCTGTTTTGGCTGCGGAGGGATTCGACTATCAGTTCTCAGGTGGATGTTTGAATCAAGGAGAGGAGCAACAGCACGGGCGCTTGAAGCTTCGACCAGACCAATGATTTGCCGCGTGTGGTCGTATGCTTGTATCTTGAACGTCGCATCGCCTACCTGCCGCTTGAGCACAACTTTGATGGCGGGTTGGTAAGTTGGTCCCCAGACGCTTTGAGTGCCCGGCTTTGGCGAAGGGACTCGGCTGCAGCTCAGAGCGGTCTTGATCATTCCATAACAGACCTCTTCCTCGCGAGGATCTTGAAGAACCACGTCGTCGTCGTCGTTTCCTAGTTGAATCAGTAAAGGCCCATAGGCAGAGGGAGTCCAGGACGTACCACTAGTGAGATCAACCGTTGTGGAGGGCGATACTGTTGCGCTGTTGGCCTCTTTGCGCCTTTCTGTGACATATTGTCCCAGAATTCCACTTCCCCCATGAACTGGAGGGGTCATGACATTGTGAAATCCGTCACTGTCTTCTGTCCTCCGTCGCTTGGGCTGAGGAACAGCGGAGCGATGCTGAACATTATTCATACGCTCGATAAAGTTTCCCGCACCGTTGAAGCCGTTTGCATAGCTGCTACCAGGAGTAGATGATCGACTAGAAGGGCCGGCAGATGGTGTATCATTAGGACTCGAGAACTGGAAGACCATGGGGTTGTTCACTTGAGGTCTCTGCTGCAATCTTTGAGTATGCTGTGAGGGCGAGAAATGGCCCTGATTGGAGTTGACAAGGTTTGGACTGGAAGCTGCCCTTTGATTTGGCTGCAGCAAAGCAGCTGGGTTCCACGACGGAACTCCGTTCGCAGAGCGAGATGGATGGCCTTGAAGAAGTTAGACATAGGTATGATATGAAGAAGGGATTAAAGACGGAACCAAGGAATTTGATTGGATGAAATAGATATAACATACCATTTGTAGCCATCTCTTATGAAGGCCGCGGGTGGCAAGCGGCTACGTGCAGGATGCAGTTCAAGAGCAGTGTTGAGCGGGTCAGTTTCATGAGAAGAGGTTCCGTTCTCATGACAAGATGCCACTGTTAGGTGACTTGAGTAGGTATTTGGTATCTTTTTTGAATACCAAAATTGAAAAGTAGTAGAGCAACGAGTGAAAAGGAAACGCTTAGATGCGTACCCAGCTGATGAATTGTGTTTGGATGTTGTTGGAGGTGAAAAGGCGATGGGCTGCGCTGCGCTGCGATGCGATGATAAGCTCACCCGCCGGTGGTTATCAACGGGCGAGGGGCGGCAAGTACAGGAATAAGAAGCCCCAGCTTCACGAAATGACGATGAATTTGGGGGACGCAGATCAAAATGACCTCTATCGCAACCGAGTCGAGGCCAGTTTGGAGCCCTTTTTATCCTCTAGAGGGAGAATGAGTAAAGAGTCGAGGTTGAACAAGTTGTACGGATACTTACTCTTTGGAGAAGCACGTCCCCTGGCGCGTGACAGAGCGTGACTTTCACTCTGAGCGTAGAAGTGCAATGGTCACGCTGCACAGAAGTTCAAAAAAAGGTGGGCACCTTCTGCCTATCGCGGTATAGTTTCAGGCGCCCAGCGTGGGCTCTGCAAGCACATGATCAAAGACGGTAACTATTTCGAGGCTTTTTTTTCCCCTTTCCTTGTCTCTTGCGAATCTGACTACGTTTCAAGGAAGAGCTTTTACTTGTTGACCAGTAATAAGACCCTGTTTGATGTTACATGTTTACGTTGAAAATGTTATGGAAATTTCAAGTAGACCTGACATATACAGTCATCTGCTATCAATGCATTGCACGATTCACTGAACCTCGAGCTCCTTGGCTCTGAAACCTGGGCTTGATATTAAGTTCTTCAAGTGGCTGTTTTCAACTTTAGAGGACGGACCCTGAACTCGTAAAATCATGTGAAAGGGTAAACAAAGTATACTGCACTTGGTAATTCACATATATCCCCGCCATCAGTCCATGATGAACCCATCACTTATATATGCAGATACGTGATGTAAGTGAATCATTGGTACCTGAGTCATTTTCAGGTTGGTCAGCCATGTGAACCTGAATAATAAGCTACAGACTCTTCTTCCATCATGGCCTCCCTAGTAGCTACCTTGTGTTATGGATTCCAAAGTATGCCTCGTCATCTCTATATGAGCCTATCAGCCGCGTGTCAGAAACTGCAGCGCCACTAACAATTTACATGCAAGGCGAAAACGAACAAGAATTGGCCAGTCCATATTAGAATAAAATTATAGAAGATATCTATTCTAATCCTGATGCAAGATAATATAATAGTTTAGATCCTAATACATAATAATTTTCATCTTAATTATTATTCTAATCATAAATTGGATAGGTGCCTAAGAAATAGCAGTAACTTAACCTCAGGAGCAATTAATCCAATTTTTGTGGATGCGCGAAAGTGCCCCGCCATTTCCAGGTTCGCCCGCCTGAATTGTATCCCCCGCTAAACCTCCACGTCAAGCCTCATCCAGCATTTGACGACCTCATCTGTTCAACCGTTGCACCAGCTCGGCAGGGAGCTTCAGGGCCTCTCTCCAGTATCAGTAGCTTTGTCTACTCATCTAGCAACCAGGTCGCACAATCTTCACTATCGACACTATGACCATGGACATCACCAAGTTCGTTGTCCAAGGCCGCGACCAGGCTCTCCTCTACGGCGACTATTCGACCTACCACAAAAGCTTGACCAAACGACTCTTGAGCTGCCGCAAGAAGTTGGGTATCTCTACCAAGAATCGCGGCAAGTTTCACGAACATGGCAAGGTTACCGCAGAGCAAATCGCACAGAACCATGAGTAGGTATTATCTGACATGGAATTCCACCCTGGCCTGACACTCGTTTCTAGATATGTCCATCTCCTACTTCTCACAAGCGAACGGGCTTGGGCTCAAACAATGAGCATCAAGTCTGGCCATACGAGCGACACAAAGGGCATCACAGGCCGAACTCGATCGCATATCGCCTCTCGTCTTATCAAGGCTACTCGCGCAGCTACTGAGCTGGTCGAAGCTCTGTCCCAAACCGACGTATCTGGCGCTACTCCCACCGATGTCCTCGAGGCGAACGCATACGCTTCTCTTATTCGTGGTACCGCTGCTTTCGAGAAGCAGAGCTGGGAATCAAGCTTGCGCAACTACGCTACTGCACGTGTCATCTATAGCGCGCTTGCAACTGCATCCAAGAGTGATCTCTACAAGGATCTTCTCACTGAAACCATTGATCCGTCGATTCGATACGCCGCCTACCAACTCCAGACACCTCGAACGATTCCGATTCCAATCATCGCTCGAAAAGCGTTCCCTCAGTCTGACTCCGGCCTAGTTCAGCAGATCAATGAGATCGATCCTGCCATTCTCAAATCAGACGAGGCAAAGGCTAAAGATGGTATTGCCAGCGCTGAAGGCGCACCCAAGACTCTGACCTGGCGTTCCCGGGAGGTCAACATCGAGGATGCGCAAATCGCCATGAACTGGGGCGCCATGCTCGCTGCCAAGGAGCAGTTGGCTGCTGATCTCGCTGAGCCCAGAGGACGAGGACCCTATGAGCTAGCCGGTGCTTATGACAAGATTCTTGAGCTTAGCCAAGATGCCGTTGATGCTACTAAGCAGGCAATCGACGAGATGAGGGCTGAGGGTGTGGAGCAAGGCGATCCCCGGATGCAGAGTCTCCAGATCACACGTACCGCGGTCAACTTTGAGACCATTAGCTGGAGAATTGGCCGTAACCGAGTACTGACAGGGAAGAATGATGGCGCGACTGAAGAGTATGGCTCATCAAGAAGAGGGAAGAGCCAAGATGCAGCCAAGAACGAGGTTCCCACCGGAAAGAAGCTGGCCAAGCTCAAGGAAAAGGTTGCCCTTTACGATGGAACACTGCAGAACATCAAGTCCATCATTGAACTACCTGGCGTGGCTAACGACCAGGGACTGGCCGAACAGATTGCGGCTTACGTCAAATATTTTGAGGCCCTCAAGTAAGTTCTTTTTTCCCGAAACCCTTGGCTTCGATATCTGACATTATCTTAGGGCTCTGGCTATTGCTCGCTCTCATGCCATCTCTAACAACCCAGCTGGTGCACTTGCTCTTATCAACCACGCCGACGGTCTTGTGGAAGAGTCTCTGTCCAAAGTACCGGCCTCTGATGGTTCATCAAGCCAGACTCCTCTGAGCCTGACTGTATCCGCCGAGGCAGTTCAGTATCTGCAGACCGTACTCAATGGCGAGCTTCAGCGTCACCGTGGCATTGTACACGCTGACAGCCTTCGTAAGAATCATGAGTTGAGCGTATCAGACGTCGTCAAGCGACCTCTTATCGAAACCCAAGAAGATTACCCCGCAGGTGGCGTCAATTTGTCGCACCTTGTCGAATTCCCTCCCAAGCTGGCTGTCATCCCGGTGAAGCCCATCTTCCTCGACGTGGCATGGAACTACATCGATTATCCCAACAGGGCGCCGCAGCAAGAAGAAGTACCCGTCAAGGCAGAGAAGCCCGAAGCAGCTGCGTCGCCTGCTCCTCAGCAAGCTAAGAGAGGATGGTTTGGTTTTGGAAGGTCATAGTCAAATATACTTAGCAACGCGATCCGTCGAGGTCGCGGCTTTCTTTGCACCTCTTGCCAATGGTTCCAATTTTACCAATTGCAGACAGCATTATTTGTAGAACAATGTCTTATCGTAGCCTCGACCGTTGCTAGTCACCCAGTCGCCTGGTCTAGTTTCATTCATTCCTGTGAGAAAGATGGCCTCGACCCTCCCATATCTCGCTTCGTGCCTGATATGATGTCGTTTGTTTACATTTTTACCGTCCGGTTCTTCATGCTGGACATATGCATCTCGATCCTGGCCTTTTCTGCAGGCAAGATGCCTGCCTGCCATGCTTCATTATCAGGCGGTCAAAGCTCTTTAAACTCTCTTAGCCTCACCTTTGTTTTCTCTTGAGCTCATTCATATTTATCTATTTAATTTCTCTTGCTTGTTCTGTTCTGGTCTGTTTTTTTCTTTTCACTCTTTATACATCATGAGTCACAATGCTGCACTTATAAAAGCGCCGCATCACGGGCATTCATCCTCGCTGAGGCCCTGCCCAGCAACAATCATTGCCATCGCCATCATCCTCCTCGTCGTCTCTCTCTTCATCTCTGTCCTGCGCCAAGTCCTCGAACATCGTCTCGCCCAGCGACGCGGCTGGTTCCTCACTACCACAGATCCACTGCCCTCACGCAGCAGGGAAGACAAGAAAAAGACCGACGACCAACCCGTATCTGAGCGCGAAATCGAAGCACGACAGCTTCTTTTTGGCGAAGCTGCTGAGCGAGTACCGCTCCGGAACCCAAACGAGCGCGGGTCTTTGTACAATACGTTTCAGCAGCCTGCAGCGCACGCATTGAAGCTAAAGCATGCGCGGTCCATGATGGAATTGAACGGAGGACATCCGCTCGAGGGTACGGATGAGAAAGAGGGCCAGAAAAAGGCAAAGACGATTCACTGGCATGGCGTTAACAGACTTAATACTGCGTGGGCATGGATGTCCTGATCTAAGGCAATCATTTATCTTTCTTCATCCTCTATCCAAATCAATTACAACTCAACTACCATAAGGGAATTTACGCCGAAATTGGGCATCAAGGTTGTACACTGTCTTTACACGGCGCAAGGCAAAAGGAAAAGCGAAATTTTGTATGAATAATAGTATAACAGTTAAGAAGCAATTAGTTCATCGTTGGGCTCAAGTAGCATGAAAATGTACATACAATATGCCTGGGATCACCGGCTGTGTAGCGGATATAGTATCCCCCTAAAGTTAAACCACAGAACGTCACCCATGTAAATGTTTCAATATCAGCTTGATACAGCATCGACTGAGGGGGGATGTGTAATTAGTCTACCTAGGTATGAAAGGCATTGATCTCGTGATACAGATATTCAAACACTGGCCCCCTTTCCATGCCATCATCTCATAAAGCAACCCAAATTTTCTCTCAACAGAGAGTTTTAAAGCTCCAACGCCTGGTCCGCCAACCCTGAAACAAACACATGGGTAAAAACTGTGAAAGCGGCTGGGCGGGATATGAATACACTGGAATACATGAGGGAGATTGAGGATCTAAGCCGCGCAGATCCTTGCTCCTCGGATATTGTAACAGATTTTTATGACGCAAAAGTCAAGGTTTTTAAGGCTTGTTCTCATCCTTCTTCTCACCCTCCTGAGACTGCTGCTCAGAAGAGGACTGCTCACCGCTCTCGCCGCGGGCCTTGTGCATCTTGTCGAAGAGGTTCAAGCTGGCAACCTGAAGCTCGTCGGTCTTCTCTTTGATCTCAGCAGCGGTGGCAGTGCCCTCGCCAGAGAGGTTCTTGGCAACGAACTCACGGAGAGTGGTGATCTTCTCCTTGATGGAGTCGGCCTCGGTCTTATCGAGCTTGTCAGCGTACTCGTTAAGGGCACGCTCAGTGTCGTTCAGGACACTGTCAGCACGGTTGGCAGCCTCGATAGCACCCTTGCGCTCCTTGTCGGCCTCAGCATACTTCTCGGAGTCCTGAACCATCTGCTCAATCTCGCTCTCAGAGAGACCAGAGCCGGAAGCAATGGTGATAGACTGATCCTTGTTGGTGGACTTGTCCTTGGCGTGAACGTGGACAATGGAGTCGGCATCAATGTCGAAGGTAACCTCGACCTGAGGAACACCACGGTGAGCAGGGGGAATACCAACAAGCTGGAAGTTTCCGAGAAGCTTGTTGTCCTTGACGAGCTCACGCTCACCCTGGTAGACCTTAATCTCAACAGCAGTCTGGAAGTCGGCGGCAGTGGAGAAGACCTGAGACTTCTTGGTGGGAATGGTGGTGTTTCGGTTGATCAGACGGGTGAAGACACCGCCGAGGGTCTCGATACCAAGGGACAGAGGGGTAACATCGAGCAGCAGAAGATCCTTGACCTCACCAGAGAGAACAGCACCCTGAATAGCAGCACCAATGGCGACAGCCTCATCGGGGTTGACCGACTTGGCGGGGTCACGGCCGAAGATGCTCTTGACGGACTCCGCAACCTTGGGCATACGGGTCATACCACCAACGAGGATAACCTCCTGAATCTCCTTAGCGGAGAGGCCAGCATCCTTGAGGGCCTTGCGGACGGGGTCGATGGTGCGGCCAATAAGAGGGTCGACCATCTTCTCAAGCTGAGCTCGGCTGAGCTTCATGTTGATGTGCTTGGGGCCAGAGGAGTCGGCAGTGATGAAGGGAAGGTTGATGTCAGTGGAGAGGGAAGAAGAAAGCTCAATCTTGGCCTTCTCAGCAGCCTCACGGATACGCTGGATAGCCATGCGGTCATCAGACAGGTCAATGCCGGAAGTCTTCTTGAAGTCCTGGACAAGGTGGCGGACAAGGTGGATATCGAAATCCTCACCACCAAGGTGGGTGTCACCGTTGGTGGACTTGACCTCAAAGACACCGTTCTGGATCTCGAGAATGGAGATATCGAAGGTACCACCACCAAGATCGTAGACAGCGACAACGCGGTCAGCCTCCTTCTCAAGACCATAGGCAAGGGCGGCGGCAGTGGGCTCGTTAACGACACGGAGAACGTTGAGACCGGCGATCTGACCGGCATCCTTGGTGCTCTGTCGCTGAGAGTCGTTGAAGTAGGCGGGGACGGTGACAACAGCGTTCTTGATGGGCTTGGAAAGGTAAGCCTCAGCAGTCTCCTTCATCTTGTTGAGAACGAAACCACCAATCTGAGAGGGAGAGTAGTTCTGGCCGCGAGCAGCGACCCAGGCGTCACCGTTGGTGTGCTGGACAATCTTGTAGGGAACCTCCTTGATATCACGCTGAACCTCAGCGTCCTTGAACTTTCGTCCTATTAATCGCTTGGTAGCGAAGAGGGTGTTCTCTGGGTTAACGACGGCCTGGCGCTTGGCAGCGACACCGACAAGTCGCTCGCCATCCTCGGCGAAAGCGACAACTGAGGGAGTGGTTCGAGCACCTTTTGAATTGATGGTCAGACATTGCTTGGTGAGCGAATTGATGTGCAAAACTCACCTTCGGAGTTCTCAATGATGCGAGGAACCTTGCCCTCCATGATAGCAACGGCAGAGTTAG
This sequence comes from Fusarium guadeloupense, assembly GCA_021655865.1. Lineage (NCBI taxonomy): Eukaryota > Fungi > Ascomycota > Sordariomycetes > Hypocreales > Nectriaceae > Fusarium > Fusarium guadeloupense. The sequence continues at coordinate 91,937 of JAJJWM010000048.1, forward strand.
TGGTACCGAGATCGATACCGATCACGGCACCCTGAACCTTGCCCTCAGACTCAGTAGACTCATAGCGAGCGAACTTTGAGGCGAGAGGAGATCGGGTGAAGGCAGCCGAGCGAGCGGCGATGGGGGAAGCTCGGGGAAGCTGGGTGCACTGATCAGTATATGACGAAATGAAGCGATTGACTTTAAGCGAAGAGACTTACAGCTCTCGACAAACGCGAAGCCAACATCTTGATTATGGTATATGGGGGTATAGAATACAGGAAAAAGAAAAAGGATGAAGGCGCGAGTCGGAGTTATATGGGTGGAGGAGGTGTTTTACAAGAAGGATGAATGGAGATGGAGGATGAGGTGGGAGGAACGAATTTTTTTTGACTTGAGAAAAGCTCTTTCCCCCGGTCAGTCATAGAAGCCGAAGGAAAGAGGCAAGCACAATGGCGTCTCCACAACCGGCTAGGTTCGGACCATGGTTATTCCCTTTGAAGACCCACCTAGAATATGCCTGAAGCATCGCCGCGCCGACCTAGATTCCGGAATGACCTCCGATGGCGATAGTGTTTTAGATGATGTAGAGACTAGTTTAGGATGCTTACACTATCACAATTGATTAAATTTCGGTCTTGAAGTTAATTGCTCTGCTTGTCATGTTGTAGCTGCCATTCCATGATCCGGACATCCAAGTACATGTACTTGCCGCGGGGCCAATGAGGTGGGCCCTTTCCCCGGGAAGATGGCTGAAAATGCGCTGCACGTGAGTTGACCGTGGTCTTCGGCCAGCTCTCAAGCGGGAAGCTTCGGTGTATCCCGAACAAGTCCCGAGCTTCGATGAATATCAATGATAGGAAGACAATAATGAATGCTCGATGCCTATATGTGATATTTATCTGCCTACGTTATTTAAGTATGGCGTGTGTAACAAAAGCCGATGTTTTAAAGCTGCAGATGTGTCAGGTGTTGTGTGTTTACAAGCTGTGTAAAGCCTTTCAGAAGTAGATATATCCATCCACCTTACTCTCGGTAGTATTATGAAGCACTATAGGATCCAGTTTGAGTTACATAGTAGCGTATGCAACATATATTCGGTGTTATATTGAAATTAGATAGACATGAATTTTGTATTTGTAGTTATCTTCCTACAATCAAGATATTAAAACAAATGTTAATTACTTACCTTGGTCGGCAAGTAGACCACACTCGATTCATCAGCAAAGTGTACTGTAGAGAGTCTAGAAACCATCAAGTTTTACTATTAGTTTACATCAACAATATTCAACAGCTTATATTTACACAGTTAAACCGCTTCCCAATTAATTGAGACAGTCTTCCTGACGTCTGCTTCAGACGAATGCTAGTGGAGGTAAGCGCCAGGAGCTGAGCTGTGCTGTAATGAGCTTCATTCGGACCTGGGTTTATCCCGTTGACCCTCACTGATTCCCGTTAAGCCAGACGTCATTTGCACATCCTCCTACATAACCCACCCTCAGCAATCGCCCGACTCGCCGCCGACGACGTTTCTTCACGCAATACGATTCAATACTTCGCTTCCTGTTTCGATTATAATCGAATAATTGATAATTCTCGACAATCTGTTTGCACCTCGAATTAGTTTCGTCGCCAACGAGCCACCCGTATTGCATCTGCAGCCGCCTACTGGTAAACCCAAAAGCTCGACAACGTTGCATACCCGATCTCGACGATTCGACACCTCGTCTTCAAATAGTCAACCGCTTTCCAGCTTGTCGCTCCCTTAGAGGAGTGGCGCGGATCAAGATGGCTGTAGACGACGGCGAGTATGTTTCCCATCTTGGAGCTTATCAATCATGGCTCGATTCATCCTAACATCGGCCAGAATCTACCCAACCGAGGCCCTCGTTTCAAAGCAGTCTCGAAAACACTATCGAATTCCCGTGCGCTCTCAGTACGTATTTGTGTATCCTCTTCCGGCATCGCCATGCTCATGATATCCAGACACTGGCAGCTACGGTCCCTTGTTAGCGCCGAGAAGCAGAATATTGTCTATTTCCCGGGAGGAAACGGAAGTAATCATGTCCAGCGTCTAAATACTTTGACCCGCGAATGCGAAACTATAAAGCTCCTAACTTTTGCGCCCCGGTGCCTCGTCGCCGAGAAAGGATGGCTATGCTGTGGGAGTGAAAGTGGCGATTTCGTGGCGATGCGACTCGACGACGGAAACGATGATAGCAATGGTTCCCCCTCGGAACTCGATCCAGACACCAGACTTAGTCTTGGTCTAGATTCGGCCCGCGAAGATTCCATATTCTCTCTTCTCTCACGCGCCAGGCGATCCAACAAGAGCTTGATAGCCAAAAGTATGAAGTTAGCCAAAGACCGGGTCAACTGCGTCACACTCTGGTTCCCACCAACAACGTTACCAGCGCATGATAAAGCGTATACGGAACCAGTGGCGGTATTAGCCAATAACGACCGGACTGTTACGCTGGTCAGTCTCCGTGATTTTGACCAGAAAGAAAAGACGGAAGCGTTGGATATTATCACCTATCCTGATTTTGTAAACCGAGCCCTCATATCTCCAGACGGACGGCTTCTAATCGCCATTCTTGATGATCCTTACCTGTACATACACGAGCGCGTGAAGAAGGTTGCAGAATCTCCTTCGGTCAGGTCAAGTGAGCCTGCAGCATATCAGTGGGAGCAGACCCAGAGAATACTGCTCAAGAGTCAGAGGAAAGACGATAGAACGGATAGTCGAGGCAGCTTTGCTGCTTGTTTCTCTGACTCTGGAGCATATCTCGCCATCGGTACCCAACATGGTACCATATCCATATTCAACGCTGCGCTCCTCGCAGACCCCGACGCCGACCCTCTCATCACGACCTTTCAGTCTTCCCGACCAAATAGCGGACCTGGCGCCATCCGAGATATGGCCTTTTGCCCAGGGCCGTATGGGATGCTTGCTTGGACGGAGGATAGGGGCCATGTCGGCATAGCCGATATGAGAAGTAACTTTGTCACCCGGCAGATCGTCAACATCGAAGAGCCTGTGTTTGAGCACATCAACATACTCGATCGAAACACTATTGACCCGCGGCTTTTGGACAGCCGCCGCGATCGAAGAGACAATGCCCTAGGATCTGGCACTAGTGATGCTTCTCGGCGTCGGGGAGATGTGCTTGACACCCTCAATACTCCCCTTACTGCCAACGAGACGTTGGTACTCGAGGCTATGCAACTCGGTCGACGCAGTCGCGAGAGAGCGGCACAGAGAGCGGCCGCAGCGGCAGATGATAGACCACCAGGAGGACCTACCAACTTTTGGGCTGCCAGGTCAGCTCGCCGAACTCTTGCCAATGAGGATGCTGGGCGGTCTGATGAACGGAGAAGCAGTAGCATTGGTCGTGCTATGGGGGATTTCTTAGGAAGCAACTATCGCGCTGGAGATCGACTTCGCGGTGGATCTCGACCGGTTCAACACGAGACCTCTGATAACCAAGAAACTGGGAGAAGGCCAGACCAACGCTGGATGGAAAGTCTTGGTGAGACTGTGGCGATGCTTAGGGAGCAACGCCAGAGACAGGACTCATCATACCTTACTGTGCTTGAGATTCTCCAGGCGAGAGAGAGAGATAACGACCGCGACCCGGACGATACCTCGATCATAGTCCCACTAGTCAATCAAGTTGTGAACAGATGGGAGGACGATCATGGTGTCTTTGAGGTGCCTCCGTCGCCAGACAATACCGCTGGTTTGGCTTGGAGTGAGGATGGCCGTGTTCTGTAAGCGCCTGTTCTTGGAGAACTGATTACGCCTCTGCTAACGTTTAACAGCTTCGTGGGTGCACAGAATGGCATATACGAGCTCCACGTCGACGTACAAAGCAGGAAATTCTGTCCGAGCATTTCAATGAGATGAAGAGAAGAAAACAGAAATGAAGTTGAATCTTTTTGCTGGCGCTGGCGGCTTTTCTGACAGTCTTGTGGAAATGTTATTGTGCTTGTTATTAAAAGTCATGATCAATAACGACGGTTGCTTGTTTGCATGCATGGGCAGGATACCTCGAACCTCGTTCGTACTTGTTTATAGCGGCGTTTTCGATGCTTAACTCAGCCAACTACCCTTCGTTACTTACTCATACTCGGCTGTCACTTGAATTGATATCTTAATCAAAAATGAATAGGAAATACATGCGTCTTCGCTTATGCCTCATTTACTATGATGATTGTGCCGAACCGTATAGCAGCTCTTGAACCCTTTCGGCAATAGCCAATGAACTCGTTAATCCAGGACTCTCAATGCCTAGTAGATTTATCCATCCTTCATATCCCTCCTCCTTCCTAATAATAAAGTCTTGAAACCCCTTGCCCTTGCGAACATCATCTTGGCTAGCCAGCTTGGGCCGAATACCGGCGTAGTCTGGCACCAGAGCCGAGACATTGATGCCGGGCAGATATCGTTGAATCTCACCGATAGCCTGAGGGAGACGCTCAGCGTTGACAGCCAGATCGTTGGGATCCTCAATCCACTCAACGTCAGGGCCGAAGCGTAGACGACCAGCGAGGTCGAGCGTCAGATGTGTTCCCAGGCCTGCAATGCCGGGCTCGGGGACGGGGTAGATGAGACGTGAGATCTTGGGCTGCGAGGCAGAGTACGAAAAGTAGTTCCCTTTTGCATAGTACAGCTCCTGGCGCTGGTCAGGCGGGACAATCATGTTGTGGATGACGGCCGCGCCGAGGCCCGCGGCGTTGACGAGCGTCTCGGCCGTGATACTCGACGTGTCACCGGTGGCGGCATCTTGGACGTCGAGCTGCCAGCCCTCGCTGCCGGGCCTGGAACTGGAGCCGAGTGGCCTGATGGCCTGCACGGGCGAGTTGAGCGCCGCAACACCGCCGGCGTCCTCGAATAGGCCCTGGAGGCACAGCATCAGCCCGTGCGAGTCGACGATGCCCGTCGTCGGACTCTCGAGCGCGCACGCGGCTCGGACGCCTTCACCGTCCCGCTTAACCTCTTCACCACTCACCCACCGCGTCGGGACGCCGAGGTCGTTCTCGCACAGGGCGTGGAGCTTCTCGAGAGTCTCGCGCTGCGAATCGTTCTGGGCTACGATCCATTTTCCCGTGCGGCGATGTCCAATGTCGTGCTTCTCACAGAGCTCATAGAGCAGATTCTTGCCGCGGATGCAGAGCTTTGTCTTTAGGCTCGACGGACCGTAGTAGATGCCCGCGTGGATGACCTCGCTGTTGCGCGAGCTCGTCTCTGTACCTATGGCGCCGTGACGCTCGATGAGCACGGTCGAGGCATCATCTCGCTGCGCAAGCTGGCGGGCTATGGCGAGGCCAACGACACCACCGCCAATGACCTGCTACAGGGTTAAAATCATGGTTCAAGATTTTTGGTTTGGAATACATCCGTGGCAAACATGATGGAGTTTGTCCTCCGCTGGATATAGCTCGTGATCCGGTCGCGGGATGGATCGGAAAGTGAAGCTCCGGAGCCGGACATGATATTGACATGGAGCGGAATTCATGGTGAGGCGAAACTTACGGCATGGGTAAAATCGGCTCTGGCAGCTGATGTTGAACTGAAGCTTAGCTTCTGAATTCTTCGTAAGCTGGGCAAAACCTTGCGTGCTGCTGGTCGAAGCATCATGGGCGTTGCTAGAGTTGAGTTGTAAACTGCAAGATGCTATTCGGGTTCTACTAGAATCAGGATTATTATGACCTCATCTACCAGGCAAATCAGTGTTATGATTCGTTATTTTGAATAAAATCTATACCGATATAGGCCTTATCTTTAAATACTACGAGGTCATAGTTTCGACTGGTTTAAGCCTTCAAAGCTGGCTTGGTGTATCACTTGGAGTAATGCATTTGTGAGCAGTCGGTGTAGATGATATATACACCGAATTAGTCAATGACGCCACATTACGGCAAGTTTGAATTGCACGCCGAAGCAGAAACTGTACGCAAGAATACTAAGACTCGTCATTTGCGATTTTCCGGGTTCTCTTTTGTCTTTGGTGTCATTTTGGCTGCGCAGAGAATAAACGCCTTCATCAATCGCACCACAAGACTCCTGCAGATGCCTTACAACAACAGCTTCTGATTGCATAAGTACTCGACTATCCCCTGTCTTTCAACTCATCATCCTCATCGTAATCCCTTGGACTAAAAATGACACCTAAACGCCATAACTATTTCGCATCGTTTCCCATTGCCATTGCCGTACCCTACGTCATGCCCGCTGAACGCCGGAACAAAAAAACGAACAAGTGCCATATGTGCTAGCATTAAGACAAGCCCTAAACTGGTTTTAAAGCTTTAAGCATCTTTGGGACCTTCTGTAGAGGGCTTATCTTCTTCCTTGTCTGCTGCAGTGGAAGATCTTGTCAAGTGTGAATGGTGAGGTGGTTCGTGAGTGATCGGAGAGCCGGTGCCGAGGTCTGTTAGTTGTTTCTCTGAATTGTTATTAGTATATTTAGAATCTTCTGAAAACAATGCAAGGCTCACCTAGTTCTCGAACCCGGTGACGGAGCATCTGATTCTCGCGAACCAGCATCTGAGTCTCGGCTTGATAGAAGGCGCTCTCATCCCGACCGCCTAGTACCCAGTCCTCGCTGTTGCCACTTATGGATGTTGCGCGAAGTCGAGGGGAAGCACCGTTGCGGCTGGGTGTTCGAGATCGACGTTGGAGGTCGGCGCGGGCCAGGTCAAAAGAGCTTCGGGGGTGACGGTGGCTGCTGGAGCGGGTTCCTGAACCACCTGTTGGAATAGGAGGAATCGAAGCATGCGAGGTCGAGGCGTGGGGAGTTCCATGGCCTGACCGCTCAGAGATGGCACTGCTGTCGTCCACAGCTGAGCTTTGGTTCTGGCTCTGAGGATTACTAGCCTGTAGGCGCTGAAGTTCCAGTTGTTGTTGTCGGATCATCTGTAAGAGGCGATTCTGTTATAGACAAGTTAACCATACGTTGCTTTATATATCGAAGTATCATGTTTCATACCACATGGGCTTCCTGTTCCGCCTCTAGTTCTTGATGGAGCTCACCCAGACTAGGCGCTCTATGATGATGGGGATCGCCCATCAAGGGAGACCCAGAAAGCGGCTGCGGGCTTGCAGTCGAAAGACCAGATTGTTCGTTGACCATTTCTCCTGGAGCTGGCATAGAAGGATCGTTGAGCTGCAAGTTCATGAGGACGGTGGATCGTCGGCGACAGGCTTGAGGCGAGGAGTGATTCCGAGAGATGGAGCTGCTAGACGACCCTGTAGACTGTTAGCAATGGACAGGTTCAGGCGGTGAAGGAAACGCTGGAGGGTCGTACTTCGTGGGGCCTCGTGTTGGAGACCAGCATTCATGGTCGCGGCAGCTTGCAATGATATCGAAGCTGATCGTGGAGACCGTGTTGGCGACTCACTGCGGGGAACAGTAGGATTGTCTGGTGTAGAGGCCATCGCGCTTAATGCAAATGCGATGCAATGCTATGTGTTGAATGTAGAGAGGTGAGGAAGAAGTGTGATAACAGTGTATATCAGCAGTGTTGATAGCAACGTCAGAGTCGAAGAATGTTTGCCTTTCAATCGGCGGAGAGAGTTTGTCAGGTTACGTCGACAGCTTGATGTGGAGGGGTTGTGGATGATAATTGGGTGACAGTGGGACAAACAATTTATGCATGTACATTCAAAGCGTAGAAGTTGAAATAGGTAGGAATTAGTGTTATTTGATAGGGTATGATTAATAGTGAGTTAATACAGACCGCAAGCCATCGTGATCACAAGTATTAAAGGGCGTGAGTAATTGAGTTACTGCGGTGGCCTGCTTGTGTGCTGATCATGACCACTCTGCAGTGGTCACAGGGCGCGTCAGTCGATGCGGGGAGACGCTACAGCCCTTAACAGCATCCAAACCTCCGCTATCGCTTCTTGACGTTTGGAGAGCGCGGCAGATTCGTGATCTCGATCGTCACGCGGACTTGGGTTTGAGCTAGACACTGTTAATGACCTTGGAATGGAGGCAAAATTCCTTGCCTGAGGCTATCGAGAACGTCTGTTCATGGCGCAAAAGTATTGTAGACTTGCCTTAAGGTGGAGGAGCTAAGATACTCTCTGTATTTATCTTGTCTCCAAAGATCTCAAAGAGTCAAGTCAGGGTCCATTCGAACAAGCTCACTATCACCACTTACAACGCTGTGTCGCACGCTTGGGAAGAATCACCAGATACCTCCTACTATCAATATGAAACAAATCCCCTCAAAGTCAAAGTTCTCGTCTCAACACCACACTCGGATGAAGATATCTGCGCCCGCCTTATACGCAGTATCAGACTTATTGCTATGTTTCAGATGAAGCCTGATACCCTAAGGACTAAGGGTCTTAGCCAACCTCAACTGACAGTGGACACCCAGGGCCCCCAAAAAGTTGCACATACTGAAACATCACGGTGCTGACAACACGCCATTATCAGAGTCTGATCCGCCTGACCCAAAGCAAGTGTAGTGTCCATACAATACGAATACTGACTGACAGGGCCCTGGCCTGGCAGGGCATTGCGTGGAACATGTGCCGCACACGGCGGTAACTTGTGTGGTTGGACAAATCCTACCAAAAAAAGAAAAGTTCACTTAAGGTGGAGAGAAAAAAGAGAGAAGAAGGCGTCTTCTTTACAGCTCATCTTCATCATGCAACTAACGTGCTTTTGGAGGTTTCATCTCGTCTATATAATACATACGAATCTAAGAGAAACACGGCCTACGCAACTGGCTACCATCCCAGCTCCAGAAAACATATATGCCAGCTTCTATATCATCCATCTATGCCCTTTTCAGTATGTGACACTCACCAAATTGCAAGCCGTACATGATGCGTAAGCCCCTGACGATATTATATGTAGCTTATTGTGTAATAAATGATTGATCTCAATAGTTGACGTGGGGGTCTTTCGTGTTGGCCGCGGAACTAATATTAGCTACTCGTCCAAAGAGCAAACTGCAACCATTCAACATGTTCAATTTGCTCTCCAGTGATGAGCCACGACAGTTTCGTAGACCGGTGGCCTGGGATAATCGTGCAGATCTTCAAGGTATCCATGGATCTCACAGTCAAGGTGACATTCCGCCTCTTCGTCCTTGTTTGTAGCCCTTTGTGCAGCCAGTCTGACGGTATCGTCTTTGCTAATGCCCTTGTCATTTGCTAGTAACTACCGTGCCATCCGGCACTAAATCACATATCCCTGGCCCTTTCACGTTAACTGTTGCCAATATTGGCGAGAAAGCTGGATCTGGAAATGTGCTGTTCTAGACTTGGCTAAGCCTAATAATCTCCACATCAGAGATCAGTCTCGGTTTTGGCTCACACTGTTTGGGTAAAGTCGAGATATGTCTTCGTATAAGCAGAAGCAATTTATTTAACTGGCTGTGAATATAAATCGTGCAAGATCTTGAAAGACGGTCAGATGGGCTCGTCTTACACAAGGCTTGGGATGCTGCCGGAACCAAGTAGCAATTGGCTCCAAGCTTATGGGAAAATGGCATTTGGGCCAGACGATTTTGAGCCTAGTCGAGCTCACTACTGCAGGAACAAAGCAAAGCATAGCAGCGAGTTATGCATCTCCTGCATAATGCTTGGTGGATTCACTGCCGAGTGGTTAGTGCCTTGTGCGATCTTACTGTATCGCTCGCTGACTGACGGCTGGAAATTGGTATCACATTCTCGATCGATGACCCCAATCGCTGGGCCACGAAGAAACAAGTCTTGTAATTTTACTCCAACAGCGTAATAAGTTGCCGGGATAGGTAACTTGCTGAAATGACTGGCTACAGCGGAACCGCATGGCCAAATGGCTCAACTTTCATGAGGTATCTGCAGACCTAAGAATAGCTCTGGCTTATACAGAACCATGGTGGACAACAGATGCTGTGCAATGCAACGGAAGCGTCGGTGAGTAGCTACTCGCTTAATCTCCAACAGTAATATCAGCTCAGCGACGATGTCGCCACTCGGAGGAAAAGACATTCATCATTTGAGTAACAAGAAATCCAGCATGAGGACTGCACCAACTGCTCCTCACGTGCTGACTAGCAGCATGTCAGGGTCTCTTAAAAATCAAGAGTAACCATGGACGACTTGGCTGGAAGATTCGTTCAACGAGAACTTCCGTGCCAAATGGACTAAGAAATGCGAGGGCAAGATGAGAGCGGGGATCCTTCAAAGAGGGCCTCGGTCTATTCGTACAGAACATTACTGTGTAACATATTTGATCTGAGCAGCTTGCTGCTTATTCCCCAATCCCGAAACAACAACCCTGTTCTGTTTATCGAGCTTTTCAGCTAGGCGAGGCCTGTAAGCTATCAAGGCTTTTCATAACCCTTGTATTTCCGGGCTTGTTGACGAGACTAGGATTGGGCGTTTTGGCTTAGTTGAATTGATCCTCTTCTCCTGTCGTTGTGAGACACTGGTCTGGCAACGATGAAGCCCGGACCACCAATCTGGAACCGCCGGCATTGGAATACTCCTTTGACCAGCTTGAAAACGGAGAACAGTAGTCTTCAACGAGGACTCATCGTTGAGGCCTGTCTCATGAAACGTGAACAGGCAAACATCGGCCAGGACAAAAATGAGAAGGTTGCCGTGAGGAATAACGTGATCGACGCACCGTAGTGATTGTGACCAACAGAGTCACCGCTTCTATCAAAGTTTTCGGGAGATGCACAGGGATTGCGACACGCCGACTTGTTGTGCTATTGGTTACCTATGGTGAACCGTCAGCAAGGATTGCCAGATTGAGAATGAGAGCGACATCCGTAAGAAACAAGGGTCAAAAGAACGATGCTCGACTGTCAGAATTGATAATCCTCGCTCAGCCTGGCGCATCGTGGTTAATCCCGCTAGGAAGCGGCTTTCTGGCCCCTGGCTCCGGATGCTGGAAACCCCAAGCTAGCAAGGTTGAAGGCACGATACAGCCCAACCGTGCGTTTTTGAAGGCCTAGAGTGCCTCAATTAGAGATGAGAAAAATCAAAATCAAAACAAAGTTTTCCTATCACATTGGATGGTTCACATGCCGTGCGGCGCAGTGAAAAGTCTATCAGGACAAATTAATAAAGTCGAGTCTGCGGGCGTGAGATGCATCGTGTCACATCGTCTTGAGCCGCGATCGTGACTCGTAACCAATTAACGCGTCGTTCAAAACCGTTGATGCCCACTTCTTTCGTCGACATTGCGTGTGTTGAGAGTTTTTTTAAACCTTGGAACACCAAACGTATGAACGCCGTCATCCCCGTTGTGCTTTTGCTATGAACGCCCATAGCGCAACGGCTCACCCGTTAAATGGGGCCTGAGCGCATACATTAGTCTAACGACTGATTTGTTGTGTGTGCCCTAGATTCTTGCTCTCGGGCCCTTTCTGAGCTTCAAAAGCTGTGATCAACATTGGTGGGCGGGGTCTTGAAAGGTATAGGGAATTGCCGGTTTGTCGACATGAGTTCAGTCCTATTACTGAATACAGGCCGTTGGAGGTCGTGTCTTGAAATCCAACGCCTGGGCTGCCAAACTTCTCCGCCAACCCAAGGTAGTTAGCTGTTTGATTCCTGGCGGCCGTTTTGCAGGTCGACAAGGGGCTTGCTCCCCTGTCCCTTGTTTTCAGTCGAGTCCTTTTCCTTTTTCCTCGTCCTCCTGCTCGCCTCGCTGAGCGGTCTTCGTCCCTGCCCCTGTTCCTCCTCAAAAAGGGTTCCACTATCCAAACAAATCCCATGCTCTCTGGTCACGTCGCTCATCTGCGACTCGGTGCTTTAAGTGGGATGCTCTCTGGGTCCTGAGAATGGTCTGTGCAGTTTCTTCTGTTTTGTACCTGCATCGCTGGACAGGGAGTATTAGATGGAGTGATGCCGTGATGGAAATACTGGCGCTTGCCTTTAAAGGCATCACGGGCGAGGTGGCTGGATATGAATTGAGGGTGTCACAATGCAATGCATAGATTAATTCAAGGGAGGCTTGAATATCGAATAAATGGTCCTTTGAATGCACCTTAATAGGCAAAGTTTCGGCTACTTACTCAACCTGTTTGGCTCTGACCTTCCTCCCTTGCATCACTCTAGTCTTTCGTGCCTCAAGTGGGCTTAGTTTCCCATCTCCATAAGGCAGTCTAGTGCACACTCCGTACCTTCCCTAATAATACTTGCATACTACCACATGAGGTACTTATTAGTCTACCCATTCATTTCGTGGATTGCACTTGCTTTTTGGTAGATTGGGTTGGCTTACAAGTTTATCCCACCCCCTCCCACTCTGTAGTCTGGTCTCTTCTTCTTTACAACTTGGACGTCTTCTTTGTTATTGTCTTCTTTGGTTCTGTATACGCGCCTCATCTCTCGCTCTTTACTCTACGTCCTCATGGGCTTCACCTTCTCTCGTTGACTTTAATCGTTCTCTCCCGCTTTCTCTTCCAATAACCTGTATTCGCCACCACCAGCATATCTCGACTACTTCTACTTTCCATTCTGGGTAACAAGTCATCGTTAGACTTCTTATGATTTCGTGCCTATGCCATCTTACGACGGAACCTTTGGATATTAAATTGCCGCCTACTGCACCCAAGACGGGAACCCGCATCTTGTACATATCCCACCTTCGGTCTCGGTCTGGGTTACACACCTTCAATGCACCAATATACGCTGCGCAGTCCCTAAACGAGACCTTTTCCCAGGAATACCCTCAGGTTCTGTCATACAAACGAGCCCGAGCTGTCGCCTACGTTCGAGCAGTACGGCAACCTACCTATGCTACTCTGCTCCGTGCAACATACTCAACCCAGATCATTGACAACGACACCAACACCCAGTTAACTTCAAAGCAATACCACCTCGCTAATCTCGTCGCATTTTGACGGCACACTATTTTGGTATCGCTCCTATGCACTATAGAGACTCCATAATGTCCCATAGTGGCAACCTGGAATCGCTCCAAAGCCATCATGCGCCCTCACGAAGGACTCGTCCGCCGGACATCGACGTAATGGCAACAGAGGAGAATCGAGTGCCTCTGAAAATGGAAAGGGCGAGCAGGCGGGAATCGAGATTAGGACTTAGAAGCTTATTTGGCCGATCCAAGACGCCTAAGGAGTTGGCCATTCCAGAATCACCCACGTCATTCGGAAGCCGCATCTCTCTCGCCGACTCGGGTTCTTCTTATTTTCACGCTCAACCCGATGCTGCATCACCCCAGTCACCTCGCAGCCCACGTCCGTTGTCCACAATGTTTGAAGTCCAGCAAAGCCCATCAGCTCATCCACGTTCTGGCGCAGTCAGAGTGCAAGGACCAGCTAAACTGGCGCGAGGGCCACCTTCGACATGGCATCCTCCGCCTCTCTTCAAGGCTTTTCCTCAAGCTATCAAACACATGACATTGCCCGCTACATCACTTGCTCCTGAGGTCATTCTACGGATGCATGAGCGGAGAATCAACACACCACGAGACGACACCACAGAGGCGCTGGATGGTGAAGTTGGTATCAGCGAGAAAGGAAAAGTCAAGAAGAAGCACCGTCGCAATACGTCTGGGCCTGCACTCAGGTTCGAATGGACAAACAAGATATATGTCCTGGTAACATCCGGATATTTGCTTCAATATGCAGCAGAAGGCCCCTTCGACAGGTTGCCTGAAAGGATGCTACATCTCGGCAAAGATTCTGCAGCTTTTGCAAGCGATGTCATTCCTGGTCGTCACTGGGTGATCCAGGTCTCTTCAGCCACTGAATCAGATGGGACACCAGCATCCGACTCACGATCCTTATTTTCCCGCTGGAATTTCCGCGCTACAGAACGACGCAATGCTGCTAACTTCCTGATGGTATTTGAGACTGCCGAAGATATGGAAGGCTGGATTGCGACACTACGTCGCGAAATCGAGACTTTGGGCGGCAAGAAGACACTCACCGAGACAGGCAAACCCAAGGCCGAAGACGAAGTTGGACTGTTGAGGGAGAAACCTAGTCAAAGAACGTTGGTAGTGAGGGATCCGAATCGATTATCGCGCGTCACGAGCCCTACCCCTCAGAGCCCCCAAAGCCCCGAGAGTTCCCGAAGTCCACAATGGCAGGGACAGACCATAGCCAACACCGATACTGAGCCGGCCGGTGATCAAGCTATGGACGACATGTCGACAACCAACAGCTTTGTGTCGCAGGATGGGAGACAGCTAGATAACTTGCGAGAAAGCTCGAACCGCCTATCATTTATATCATCCGGCCAACGAACGGTTGTGACATCGGCCGGATCATCCCCGGAATCGTCACCAACTGTTGACAGCTTCCCTGCGTCTAAGGAACACAAAACTTCGCTGGAAGAGACGACTGCCACTCCTGAACCGAAGCCGAGGCCTAACGCTGCAGCTATCTTGGACCGAAGACAGTCGATGCAAAATCTCAGCCCTTTTGTCGAACTTCAGGGTGGACCGGTGAATCTACGACCGCAGTCGAGCTACGGAACTGGACTAGCTCACGATATGAAAGCACACACACCTAATTTCAGTGTCCCGAATTCCTCGAATCGACGTTTCTCGTATGCGAGAAACATGGCACAGGAATTTGGCATGGCAGCCCAGCCAGGAATACTGGAGACACGGTCGTTGGGCCGCAGAGCACCACCCACGACTTTGCCAATTGCACGACCTTTGTCCATGGTAGCTGATCAGCCTTCGCCAATGGAAGAGATTGATGAACGACCAGTGACACGACATGGGGATGAGACTCAGTCTGTTATGCCAACAGATGATGATGTGATGTCTCTGCCACGCATCGCTGCTTCTTATGACATGCCCTCGCGACGAACCAGCCTGGTACCTATCGACGAGCCGGTTGTTGAAGCTAGCCGACCAAGCAGTTCACGCCGACTTTCAGATACTCGGCAATGGCGTAAATATGATAGTACAAGCACTTCGGCACGTAACTCGGCAGGCTCGACACGTCCAAGTGCAGAACAAAGGACCCGCTCACGGTCATTCCTGGTTGGAGCTGATGATGCAGCTCGCCGTCGTGCTTCTTTAGACGCCTATAATGACGCCCATGGCGACGGTAAGAAGCGGTCACAGCGGCGTGCAAGCGTGCAGTCTTTGATGTCGGAACGAGCATCTCAGTACAGTGCTTCGGCTGACCTCCCTCCCCCTATGTCGCCAGAATCCCTACCTCTGCCTGCGCCGCCGCCCACTGCACCTCTTCCTCCGATTCCTACAGGTGCCAGCAGTGCTTATTTGAAGCCCGACACAAACGGGAAGAGCTTGACCAACCGTCGAAGCATGCCTCAGCTGAGCGAGGGGCCTCCTCCAGCCCCACCGCCAACATGTGCGCTACCACCAATACCATCCAAGCTACAAGTCAGAGTATGAGCTTTGATTATTCTTACGTATACCCTTTCCTTGTTTATATTTCACGACTTCGACGGGGCGTCTAATGCGAAATTTCTTTTTATACTGATACGATAGTTTTTGGAAACGGTTACTTTATTGTATTGTTTCTTGTCATGGGAAAAGGGATTTCTTTTTGCTCTTGTATTATATATAGCGGCCAGGTTGGGGTTTAAGGCAAGGGGCATTTCCGGTTATGCGACTACGGCTGGATGATATCCATACACAGGTGTATTTAAGAGAACAGACCATTGTAAAAGTTGGGCTGTTGGGTTAACCAACAGTAGAGGATGATTAGTGTATCTGAGGAGTAAGAAGATGTATAAATCTAATGTTGATTGATACCATGTGACAAAGGGAGATTTGCAGATTTAACTAGGAATTAAAGCTGCAGCAACGAGTCCAATGTAACATATCCTTCGAAGCCAAGGTCAGGGCAGCCATCTAGAATATAGCCTTAGGCCTTTCCCTGGAGATAGACTATGTGGTACTGTAGCAAATAGTGTGCTGACTCATCCACCAGCAAACGCTGGTACCTCAAGACCTTTGAGCCGGACAAGAATCAATAGAGAAAAAGACGGGGAGATAGATAAGGCAGATAAAATTCTATTTTAGGGAATGATGGACTCAACTGGGATTGACTCGTGTATCCTGGTAGAAAGGGCCCTCAAAAGC
The DNA here is from genome assembly GCA_021655865.1 of Fusarium guadeloupense. Lineage (NCBI taxonomy): Eukaryota > Fungi > Ascomycota > Sordariomycetes > Hypocreales > Nectriaceae > Fusarium > Fusarium guadeloupense. Next base: position 107,971 of record JAJJWM010000048.1, read on the forward strand.
GCGTTATGTTTTGCAGGGCATGCATGAGGTTAAAAGACGTGGCTGGGAACGTGCCTGAGCAGCTTTAATGGATGCCATTTTCCGCTCATTGTCGTGCTGCGTTGCACGTCCTCCTCTAAACTCTCGACTGAATTGATTCTTGATATTTATCAACATTTTTGGAAAAGATATAATATTCTGTCATGATATCTATACTTCCTTAATCAATACCCCTTACGTCATTCTACTGGCACAAGTTCCAAAACCAACCCGAATCAAACCAACAAAACGAGACAAGACAAGGCACAGCAAAGATGCCCGCCATTCCTCCATCGGCGACGACGATATCCTCAGGGCCTAATCTCTTCGCCCGCCAAAACGACGACTCTAGCCCTTCATTCACCGCCGTCCCAACAGCCTACAAAAACGTCGACGACTCCCTCGCGCCCGGGGTCGTAGTCGGCATCGTCCTCGGCTCCGTCGCAGGCTTTTTGCTCCTGCTGTACCTTGTCTACATGCTCCTCCACCGCGGCCCCGTCGTCACCCCCGTCGACGGCGCATCCACCGTCGTAACCTCCGCCACGCCCATGAGCACCATCACCGGCGACACGTCCACGTACCTCAGCTTCCGGAGCAGGCGGGATCGCAGACAGCAGAAGCGGCACAGGTCGCGCAGCAGCAGGGGGACGTCAAAGTCGCGGAGGAACAGATCGCGCGCAACGACGGACCGGTCGTCGAGGGATAGGAGTCGTAGGAGGACGTCCCCGCTTATGGGAGAGCACGGCGAGCGCATCATTGTCGATCCGCCTGCTCCGCCGCGCTTCCCTGGCTCTACTGTGTCGTCTGATAACGAGATTGTCGTTGAGGAGGAGCACAGTGTTTCGCCGCCGCGGAGATCGCACTCGAGGCGGTACAGTCAGGATCGGTATCGCAGGGATCCGCTGATCGGAGAGGGTCGCGGACGGAGGGATTACTCGCCGAGGGACTATTCGCCCAGGAGGGGAAGTAGGAGGTACAGCCGAGACCGATGAATGAGGTCGAGTATACTTTGACTACTACAGCTTGCATGTTTTGGTTTCGTTTCGTTTCTTTCCCTTCTTACTATTACGACTTTACGAAATGGTATTGGATGTTGAACGTTTAGATATGATGGACGGTATGAACTAATAATGGAGTGTTTCAACAGTGGAAATGATATAAGGATAAGAATGAGTAGTTCCACAGATAGCAGGAGGCAGAATGAGCTGCAAATCGTTCATATCGAGGCTTTGTCATTTCGATAGATACCCAGATAGTCTCGCCATGAAAACTACCTCTTATATAGACAAAAAGTTGGTAATCTCCAAACCGCCTCTTTTAATGATCCTCCTCTTGCATGGCCCGTGTCCTTGACTCTTCCCAAATGCCCTCGTAGTCTCGTTTCGCTCGACATGATATATAGTTGGTGATGCATCCTCTTACTCTTAGCCCTCCCAGTATCAACCTTTTACTTTTGTTCCTCCAACAACAACAGAAGACATGGTCTTAGCCTTCTGGTGCACTGACCAAGAACAGAATGTCAATAAAGTACCACCCATTCCAATGAGCAGACTCGCGTCTGCAAGCAAACAAGCCCTCGCGCCGGTAATAAAGACATTAACAAACCCAGCAACACCCTATCACATATTCATACCGCCATCTTGGTTTCCACCTCCTCCATTTGCACCCTGGGGACCGCCAAAGAAGAACGTGTCAAATGGGTTCATCTGCGGCGCCTCACCAAAGTCGTGATGGAGACCCTCCCAGTTCATACTAAGCCCCATATCGAGCTGCGACTGATCCATGCCGTTAAAATCCCCATTTGAGGACGCCCCCAGGTTTTGGAGAAACTCCATCGTCTGCGCATCTGGATAATCCTGTCCGTTAAACTGCTGTTGTTGCTGTTGTCCAACATAAGACCCAGCGGATGGTTGAGACGTAACCCGGCGAGGGACAGGCGAGGGAACCATGCCTCCCGATTCTATAGGGGACCCTTCTTGTTTAAGACCAGAGTCTGAAGGGCTTGGTCCGCCTCGGTTTCGCGAGTTGATCAGGTACCCCTCGGCAGTTCGAGCCATAGGAGGGGAAGGCTGTGCATTCGCCTCTCCAGCGGCGGACAAAGTAGGCGAAGAAAGAGAGTCAGACAGAGACAAATCTATATGATAAGGTGCCTGCTCTGTACCCTGTTGGCGGTGACGTGACGCATTGGATGAGTCCGGTGGTGTGTTCCAGGCGGAGCGCTGCCTCCGAGATTGGCTCGTCGGGGCACCAAAACCGCCTGTTGAAGAGGCCATCTTGATGGTGGCCTTGGCTGTTCGATCAAAGGCATCTCGGCACGTCTCGGCGGGAGGGCACTTGTCGATCATATCTGTGAGAACCGATTTGGCAGCAAGGATGGTAAAGTCCACTTCATCCATGCTCTAGATCCACAATGTTAGCATATTTCCCCGAGTAGTCTGGGTTCCATAAACGCGACTCACCAGACGACTTCGTACGATGGGCGAGTGCCAGATGGCATAAAGGTACGAGATTCCCGCCATGAAAAGGTGATGGGTGGAAAGATAGGTGTAGCTGACGAGCCCGCTGAGGTGGAGCTGTCTATACAAACGAAGAATCTTTTGACCAGCTTCAGCGACTTTGAGATATATTCGATCCTCGTCCTCCCGAAGTTCTGCTTGGAACGCTGTTGGACTGTTGACCTCATTCGAAGAGTTGTACTCGCCCTCGAACATGGCGGGAACGCTGAGGCTCTGGCGATAGAGCATGATAATGGCCTGCCAGTAGTTGAGCTCGAGGAATTCTGTTGAGAACATGACGCCAGTCTCCTGTCTCGTCGGCGCCGACGTCTTCCACTGATACAGCCTCCGATCAATATCTATTCGCCATGACCGGAACGAATCGAACTGGACGAGGAAAGGCGACGGCAGATGAATATGCATATCGGGCAACTTCCCTTGCACACCAGCCTTTGCGATCTGGGCCTGGTTATACTGCAACACCTGAAGAATCTCTGATTGCAACAGCCGCAGGCGGAAGTAATGATGTGCTACATGCTTGTAGCTGGGCTGGATCTGATCTGATGGTGGATCCAGGAACCCGGTCGGTGTGATATACTCGTCGTCTAAAACCGAGGGGAATTCAGTTGTGATGACCTGATCGCTAACACCGAATGGTCTCCCGACGCATGTGCTCACTAGACGATCCAGCGAATACGTGCACCACCAGAGACGTCGCCTCAAGTCTCGAATCCACAACTTTTTCCCGCGAACCTGAGCTGCATTCTCTCGAGAGCCAGAGCCGTCGGTCTGTTCAGCCTCATTAGGTCCAGCATCGACATCTCTGTCATCTTCATAGTGCAGACCAAGATCGACTGCGAGTCTCACAGCAACACCAATAATGTACCTGGTCCGTGTCAGTCAGGCGAGTCTCATATACACCACATACGATCGATCAGCACATACCAGAGACCGGGGGGGACAGGGCGAAGGAGAGCGAAATTGGCGAGAAGAAGTACGGCTTGCAGCACTTCCAAACCTCCTCCACTATTGCTCAAACATGATTCCAAGTGCACAATAGCACTGGCATGATACTCCTCAGGCTCACATCGACTCCTGCTCTCCATACTAGAATCACCTCCCGATGATTCCGTCTTTACTGGTTCACCTACAATGACACCACAGCCGATAGCGAAAACCATATTTAGCAGATATAGCTCTCGCGAGCCGCGAGCCGGGTCCTGGGTGGCATATATATGCTCGAATGTCTGCATGAACTCTCCCCTGTGCAAGATGGGGATCTGAGGATTTGAGTGTTCAAAGTACAGCCTCACAAGCCGCAAGCCTACCTCCTTGCTGGGAAAGGGAGCAGGCTTGATCATTGGCCGAGTATGAAGACCAAAGAACGAGTCGCGCAGCGAAGCTCCATTCCCACTCGATTGCCGGGGAACTCTCGCGTCATTCGGGGCCGCCTGTCCAGAAGCCGAGTACTGCACCGCAGCATACACGACCCTAGCGAACGATACACCAGATGCGGACGCCAGCGACCGAGGTTTCGAGGGGCTGACAATGTTGAGAAATCCTTGAGACTGGCCCGACTTCTTCTTGAGCGATTCAACCGCCTGGCTTTGAGGTCTACTTGTACCGCGATCACCAGCTTCTGATGGCCCCGAATAGCCCGTTTCGGTGGCTGAGTTGATGCTAGCGGTATCGGTGCCTATGCGAGAACATATTTCGAGGTTTTCGGCTGGGGGGAAGGCGATATTGTTGGTGTTGAGTAGATTCTCAAGCTGCTCAACTCGGGTCTCGAGATAGAAAACATAACTGCGCGCAAGGTCAGCACTCATCCATCTTTCTCGCAATTTCGTGGCGCGCGATCTTGGGGTTCCAACGCGATAACCATCAGGACATAACACGTCGGGGCTGTCGCGCACTACCAAATCTGTTACCGTACCTGCGTGGGATTTCCTTCTTGGTGATGGGATCATAACCAACACAAGCGACTCCTGCCTTGGCGCAGCTTGCGCAACTCGGAAGCTTCTGATCGCAGCGATTCTTGCGTAAGCGACAACGATTACAAGCACTGACGTTACGAAAGTTGCTGCTCTGGCCTGGCTTGGCAGCTACCGTGGGAGAAGCGGTAGCGGAAGAGGCGGAGGCGCCATCAGGTTGAAGTCGCTCACGTTCTCGCTCATGGGGGCTCGGATGACCGTTGCGCGGCGATCCATCGTCGAAAGAGTTCTGTCGCTGTCGCTTGGCGGGTTGCGAGCTCGGAGATGGAGGGCCACGCGCAGGCATGGTGACGGCCCGGCGGGCAACCGAGAATGGAGCCGATGGCTTTGCGACGAGATCGGGGTCGGAACGACGAGGGCGGAGCGACGCAGGCAAATATCAGGCCGAGGAGCGATGTTTGAGTCAGGACGAGACCGAGACCCTGAAGATGAATGATGGAGACTAGGGGAGTGGGCTTGAGCTCAAGCTCAAGCGGAACGGAGTCGGGGCACGGAAGGCGGAACGGTGGATTGGGTAATCCGGCCGGGACTAGCAACTAACGGACAATAGATGAGCACCGACTGGACGGAGGAGAGTGACAAAGATGGGATAACGTGAAGAGGAGGCAATTGAAGGATGAGGTGGGAAAGGATCGACGGGCCGAGGTAGTCGCTGGAGTGAATTGGATAAGCTAGGCCAAGGATAGGTATAGGTAGAGAAGAGAAGAGGTAAATTGACTGTTTGACTGACTTACTTGCTCTGGCGGTCTACTAGCATAACAATATCCAGCCCATCTAGCTTCGCGCAACGGGCGGGTACTGTATATAGCTATAAGCTAGGCTATAGTGCAGTATAGAGGCAAGACGAGAGATGCGTTGGTTCGAGTCAAGGATGTGGAGTAGACGGTGGTTGATGACCGTTGCTGAGTCTGAGTCTGGTCACGTTTCTCATAGAGGATAAACAAGGGTCCTGAGGCTGCCAGAGACAAAGTTGGTGACAAAGCAGAGTAAGACAACCATGAGAGGCATAACTTTGAAAGACTGCAAAATGCACATCAAAAGAGAGAGAGAGAAAAGAGACCCTCTTCTTGGGTCTGTCAAAAAAGATGAGACATGACAAGATGACAAGGGTATAGCTTAGAGTGCCGAAGCGAGCGAGTGGGGGAGGGAATTAGAAGAGAGGAAAAAAAAGTCCAAAAATCTCGATTTAAGGATGTTGAATTGAGTCTATGTATTGGTTGATTTTATTTCGCCAGCTGGGGGGATATGGATATGAGTTGACGTGCTTAACCAACTAACTGACCGGAGATCTATCCCCAGTAGCCTCGTTATCAGCAAATTAGAGCCACAATCCTCAACACAGGCTTGTTTCTAATCTTCAGCTGGATACCTGATATTGGATCGTCATCAAGCTCACTCACCTCCGGCTGCGCTGTACCCGGTCCTCCCCAACTCAAACTCACCGTCTAAATAGGAGCCGCATAATCGATCCGATGATGCACAGCTGTTTTCCAATCAGCTACTGCAATGCATTTATGTAAGCTACAGACATCTCTCTTGTCTCGCTGGTCCGGCTCCGTCTACCTGGACCTTGCCTTTTGAGACCGGATCGATACCGCTTGGCTGCAGCAGAGAGACAAAGCTCCTATTCCCGCGTCGAGATGCCAAGTTCGTTTCGTAGGTATCTTCAGCAGCATTGGCATTGTAGGGCTGCTTGTTAAAAGGTCGATGGCTCTCTGACCAAGCCACCCATAGCTCATTCCACCAGCCCATAGAGAACATTCAATATCTCTTAAACTTTACTTACTCGGATTCATATATATTTTCTTTAAAAAGGTGTCCAGACCCGTCATTCACACAACAAGGGTCCAGCCTCTCTCCCCACACCACCCAAGCCAACCTTACGCTTCCGCAAATGCATGCTCCAAGAGAAAGAGCGCGCGAATTTAGTTTGAATAATTCAATCGATTATTCTCATACGATTCATTATCTTGCCGTACCTTGCAGTATGCTCAACGATAACCCTTCAGTGCGGTTCGCGCGGTGCGACCCCACGGCGATAACATTCAGTAAGACTGATTCTCCCCTTGGGATCAGATCATGAGGTTGATCAGCAGGGATCTTCTTTTCCCTTTTCTTGCCGTGTTTGTCTTCTCTTCTCTTCTCTCGTGCCTCTACCGACATGGCGGGTTACAGTAGATTCCTATTCGGCATGTTGATACTACTATATGTGCCTACATGTTGCATGGGATTAATCACGAGGGTCGAATCGACTACATCTGTGCAAGTCGGGCTATGTGAAACTCTATCAAATGACCTATCACCTCCGAGTTTGTGGATGTATTCTCATTACGGTCCTACTCTGTCCTTTTCAAAACACCTCCAGGCGTTGTCATCACGTCACTTCGAAACATTCGAATACCATAATCACCAATGCTTCACCATTTTTGCACATATCTGATTCAATGAATTTGCAGTCTTGAAATTACTGCTACTGATTATCCATTCTTACACCGCCAGTCCGGCCCCGCGAGGTAGCCCAGCACTGGATTGCGAATCGCCCAAACCCGAAAAAAAGCTACCGGCACATTCGAGGCCACCTAATACTCATATCTAAGACGCCCTTTAAACCACCAGGGTCGCGTCAAGATGCCATGAGTATGGTGCCGGCCGTGAAGCAAGATCCATTAAAAAGATTCCCAAACCATAACCTCCTTCTACTTGTCATTGAATTCGTCGTTGAATGAATCCATAGTCTATGTTTCGTGAAATGATGTCCCATGCTCGCCCGCCTTCTTTTTCTTCTTGCAAAACGCCTGTTCCATGCCTCGTCGCTGTCTTTGAAAAAAGGGGTATTATTCGACGCGGGCGTGTGCCCTTTATACAATCCATCCCTGAAATGAAATGACGCCAGATTTTTGTTTCGATTCTTTCGCTTTTGTCGAAACCTTCAAACGCCGGGAAAATTCGAGTCGCATATGATTTCGTCCTGAATTCCTCAAACACTGTCCTCACCATCGTAGTCGGTGAAAAGATCCTCGTCCAGGAGCGGGTCTTCCTCTGGCAGCATCGTCTCCTCCTGGGGCCCGCCCTCTGTGATTTGGGAGCTTAGGTATGCTCCCACGATGGTGATAAGTCCGCTGAACCACCACGCCAGGCCCGAGTAGCCGGTCTGAAGACCCCAAGAGTAAAGCAGTCCGGACAGTGTTGGGCCCAATGCACGGCACAAGCTCGCAGTCGAAGCAGCAATGCCGTTGATAGTACCAAGAACTTGCTTGGAAGGTGCTGAGTTGGCCAGCAAGATGGCGTTGCTGGGATAGGCCATGGTCGAGAAGGTGCACTTCCAAATAACAAGCAAGTAGATGGCTGGCATCCTCATTGAGTCAGGAAGCAGCACGAGGTAGGGGGTGACCAGGTAGAGCGCAAAGTAAGAAAATGCCAGGAGCCGGAAGAGTCGCAGAGAGCCAAGTCGTCGAGTAACCGGAGGTACGATGAGGTAGTTAGAGAAGAGCGAGTACAGCCCTTGAACCGACATGATGACTCCGATCATCTTAGTCTCGAGGCCAAATCCATCGGTGAACTTGAAGGGAAGATCGTGTACGGGGTGCTCGGGTCGCTTGGTGCTCAGGAAGACGGGGAATAGCTGGTCAAAAGTCATAGTGTGGCTAAAAGACATGTTAGACTTTGCAAGGCTTAGATCAAAACAAGTAAACTTACAAAGCAAGAATGCCATAGGAGATGATGTTCATAATGACTGGCTTGGTAAAGGTCTTGGTCTTTCGCTGCAACACGGGCTCCAGGGAAGCCTCGCGGAGAGACTGTGTGTCGGCTTGAGGAGCGAGACGAGGCGAGTTTTCGCGGCTTTGGTAGGCGGGCAAAGCCTCGTCATCAGAGTGCGCAGATCCAGAGCGAGTACCATAGTGAACATCGTGCTTTCCGTCGAGAAGAGCCTGCTTCTCGGGGGATCGTCCTCGGCCATTGCACTTGGCGACTCCACCGAACAGACTGGCCAGATAATCTCCAATCTCGCGACCGCGGTCCCTCTGAGCCTTCTTCTCGGCGTGGGTTTCGTCAAGGAAGAGAAGTCCAATAATGACTCCCACGAAAACAGTGGCGGCACTGAAGAGGTTAGGGAGAAGGTAGGGGTATCGGTCCCAGATGGTTCCACGAGCAAAGATCTCGGGGTAGCTGATGCATGGTCGTGCTAGAGCTCCTCCAATCATGGGTCCAACAATCGATCCAATACACCACACCATGGGCATAATAGTATAAGCACGTGCTGCTTAAATGTTAGCTCATGCTTTGTTTGATACCCAGACTCAACTTACGTTGGTGTTCCTTGACAGTTACAAGCTCAGCGACTGTAGTCTGAAGAACGCCAATGTTACTGCTTTTGCGTTAGTAAAGCATTCCCCTCAATCTCCAAAGATTACATACCCGTTGAGAAGACCACCCAGAGCACGCGCAAAAAGAGCCACAGGCAGGCTAGGGGCGAAACCAAAAACCAAGACGCTAAGAGCAGTTCCCAGCAAACCAAAGAGCAAGACAGGCTTTCGGCCAATCTTGTCGCTGAGTCGTCCCCAGAGAACTCCTGTCGAGAACTCGGCCAAGGTGAAGGCAGAAGTGACCATGCCGGCGTAAACTGAAATCTTGCTGGAATCATCGGTAATGTTGAAATCCTGGATCATGTAGTAGATGTAAGGGAAGATGGACATGAAAGCAATTGGTTCGCATATTCTGCAGCAGGCTGCTAATTGTTAACCCAGTCGCCCAGAGACGATGCAGGCAGAGAATTGCATACCTAGAACAAACATCTGCTTTGCGGGAAAGGGAGGAAGCTCTCTCTCATTTCGGTCGCGGTTGGCCGCGGACATATGACGACTCCTCGCCATTTTGCTGTGTTGTGGTTGATGTGATCCTCCAGAAACTTTTCTTTTCGTATGTACGGCAATTCCGGATAATTGTCGCTTTTCTGATAGCTCTTGCTTATTCGTAAAGTTAATCAATCCGTATCGTAGAGTCCTTGAGCATGAAACAAGTTGCTTCGCAAAAGTTGTCGTCGAGAAGCAGTGGTGGTGGCAGAGGAAGAGAGGTAGGTGGTGGTGTTGGCGTATTAGTGGGGAGTTATATGCCAACAAGGGAGGCGAGCTGAGACGAATTGGTTATGTAGAGCGAGACTTGGGTTGATTAACAAGAAGAGAGAGAAGACAAGAATGAGGTTGAGGTGGCGGAGGGAGAAGGGAGAGTAATTAAAGGGTTATAGAAGGTTCACAGAAGGAAAAGAGAAGGATCAAGACGGGGGTGGATTCAAGTTTATAGCAAGGCAATATCTAAACACCCCTCTTGTCTATAAAGCCAGAGCCAGACTGGGGTACATGTCACAATGAGAATTAATTACTTTTCCCCTACCTAGACCGAGCTTGGAACCAGCGGTGACATGAGCGCCAGAGGGCAAATCTCCTGTCCGACGCCAAAACTTACCGCGATGCGGCGAACGGCTTCTTGGGCTTGGGCTCTTGGGCTTTGGCATGACATGGGCAGTGGGGGCCTTCAGGGCACAGGGCACCAGGGGAGGGCCATGCACCATGCTGCAAGAGTGATGGATCCCGGCTTGACAGGGCGGACTGGCCTTGCAGGGGGGAACCTAGAGGTCCCAGGGAGACGGACTGAGACTTGGGACTTGGATGGGTACCGACAAAGTACCTAACCCTCTCTGCAAGGGGGTGCCCTTTCGTCTACGGGGGACGTGTCCTGAGCGAGCACGAGCACAGTTGGGTTGGAGCTTAATTATTGGGAATTTTGAATTGGATTGGGGTGCGCCATTCGGAGCCTAAGACGACCTGCTACTGTACCCCGGTATTTCCGCGTATGTGGCTACCTCTAGGAAGTAGCTACGAAAGCTACGAGCCTAACTGTAATATTCCAGCTATGAGTCGCTTCGTTGTCATGGCCCTCATATCATACATTATTGCTTGATCTGTCTCTGTCAATGACGGCCACTGCACTGCCTCATGCTGACCAGAAAAAAATATCCAAAAGACCCGACATACGGTCAGTCGACTTCCGTGTTATCGCATTGGCTGCAAGAGACGAGGATAACCCACGCAACCGTTGATGCTATGCTATGTATAGGAGGCGGTGAACAGTCCAGGGCTCATCTCGTCACACGGAAACATCCCCCGGAATCGCTTGGCCTGGCCTCACTCAGCCTGGCTGTGGAGGCACAATAAGAATTAATTATCACAATTCACTGAAAATTAAGAAAGGAAAAAAAAAACACAGACTGTCACTATCACAAATTGCCATGGCACTGCATGGCATGGCACGTTGTTCCAGCCTTGGCGTTGCGGGCTGCGGTGACGTCGGCTTGGGGTAGAGCAGATACAAGATCACAAGAGTTGCGGTATTAGTATCATGTTGTAATTGTGGCCTGTATTGATCGTGGGAGTCCCATACCGGTCAAGATGCAAAACATAGACGTCCGGCTCTACTGGATGAGCTGCTTCCTATTCAAGGATATAATCCCTGCTCGGGCTCCTTTCATGATGTGTTGTTCGCTTCGCTGTAATTGTGCTTCGCCTTTGCCCTTTTGCTCACCTCCAGTTGGCCCCCAGATATTCGTGCCGGGCCCGAACCAAAACATCTCACATGCCCCCTTCATGCCCTGGTTACCGGGCGATGAAGCACATAGTCAGCAGATGGCTTCCATGCACGTAGGAGTCATTCGGGATCTTCCTGCATTGCCAGCGTTTAGACACAGCAGCCTGTCATACCTCAAGCATGTTTCACTAAAAGTCGCTGCATACGAACGCGAGAATGACGTGTAGGATGAGCTTATACAAAAGATGCCTCGTGCTGGTGCTGCTCTGCTCGGTGTGCAACAGCAAAAAAGATTAGGTAGGCATGCTATGCTATGTATCAAAAGACTCAATAGGATATGATGGGGTTTATATTTAGCTCCAATAAGAGTGCAACTCTACTGCCAATCTACCTGGAGTTGTATGTAACAAAGCAAGGTTGACATGGGGTAGAACTGGTCGGAGTAGATGTTCCTTCTCGCAGGTCAGTCGGCCGAGAAGGGCCCGTCTAAGCCGAGTAGCATGGGATGGGATCTAAGTACTGCCAAGCGCACTGCAAACCTCATGCAGAAGGTGTTGAACCTGTTTGGTGACCGATACAGACATCAACCCCAGCCGGGCGGAGACTCCGACCTTGAAGCTTCAAGGCCTCATTGCCAATTGCACAGTTTTGAGGGTGATTCGGCAGGAAACAACAGCTCGAGAGGTGAAACTCGTTGCATAGGCATGTCGTCTATCTGACAGACACGTGGCTGGCGCTGACCGTAGTTTCATGTTGAAGAGTCATAAAGAACATCAGGTCCACTACTCTGCCATAAAAATCCTGTTTCCTCTAATTGGATGACCATATAGTAACATACAAGAAGCACCAATAAAGCCATAAGATGTGAATATCTGGAGTCGTACGTAGTAGCAGCAAAAAAGCCTGGAGCCCCACGGGCGAGAGAGAGCAAGGGGTCCGACGTTTGAGAGGTGTGAGATTCTGATCAGGAACCCGAGACATTGTCACCGCCACGCCACACCGGACCCTTCGCCTACTCTGCCGGTGATGCGGCGCGAAAGCCACCCATCTCAGACCCGGGCAGCACCAATGCCAAAACTGGCGGTGATCAAGCCTTGCTGTTGAGTGCCGTAGCTAGGTAGGTGATGTGGGTGGTGGTGGTTTCGAATCAGGACCCCAAACCCGAGAAGCGGGCAACATAACTGCATGCGTTGTAGCATCGATCTCTGACTCGATTCGATTCGACTCGACGCGACTCGACTCGACTCTACGCTGGGTGAGCTGGTCAAAGTGGCCCACTCGCACCCAACCCGCTGGGCCGTCAGCCCCGAACGACAGGACTGCCGGAAGTGCAGCCGACTCCACAGATACAATATAGATCGACTCGAGTTAACCTTGAATCAGGTTGAGATGCTGTACACAAAGAACCATGCTCACCACTCGGGAGTCGTCCTTTGCTACACTCAACATACATACACCATCACGTCGGCATTGGGCATACATGACATCCATGGATGGGACACTGCCGGCGTCGGGGAAAACCACCATCTCTTTTTTGGTGTTCGAAGCAGAGCAAAAGGAAAGCAAAAGTGGCTAAATCTAGGCCTGGTCCCCCACTTGAAGCTCAAGCACGCGGCTGGCTGCCACGGAAGAGGCATAGTACAGCACCACTCGCCTGTTTCACACCTCATCTCGTCCTGTCTCAGGCGCCCGCGGCTCCCTTTGAGATATGTATGCATGATGTGCAGTAGGTGATTGAAAATAGACTCGAATGGATACCGACGACGTGGACACTTTCAAGCGCCTACCGAGTAGGTGTAGGTCTGCTGTAAGTGTCAGATCCGCCTTGCATCTGCAAGTAAAGTAGAGTCATATCGTCGGTGAAGCCTGAAAAATGCTCTCGTCACTGCAAGTGCTATCACAGGCACACGTACACGCACGCACACGCACACACGCACACACACATACACCCCGATTGGAAAAACCTCGGTTTCGCAAGGGTACGGTACGGGTAGAGAAAAGTCGTTGCCGCCGCCCGCATAAGGATAAGGTGTCGCGTCAGCCATGAATGAGGCACATGTATTGTCGTCATCTTGAGCCCGGGCGCTTCTCTCTGTCCAATAGCATGTGCTACCTTTTCCCTTTTGAATCCTTGCGAGCCTCCGGGCCATCTTCCTGGCTTCCGGAGCCTTTTCCAAGTGGAACCAGAAGCACTTGTTTGCCGGTACATCAGAGGTCTCGTGCTACCAAAAGACTACGCTCTTTTCCTGTCGCATGGCGCCCCGCTCAAGGGGAGGAGCCGAGTGGTCAGAATCAAAGAGCCCGACTAGCTGGCCTCAGGGGAAAAAGGGGGCGGCGGGCAAGCGTCCCGGTGGACTGGGTTGATCTGATGCATCTTGGCGAGGAGTGTCCCATGTCGCAGACTACCTACGCAATGACAGATGGAAGAAAAAAAAAAAGTGAGGCAGGGCAGGGAAGGACAGGGCAGACTTGGTAGCATGTTTCAGAAAGCTGTGGACAATTGTCAAACCCAGCAGACCGGGTGACCCGATCCAAAAGTGATCGCTGTAAGCAAGGGAGGGCAATGTCTCTCGCCTCGGTGGTTTCTCGACAAAGCAATGGCATCGTTGCGTTGTGTTGCGTTGCTTTGCTGTTTAACCTGCAGTATGCAGCCATCATCATGAAAAGCATCTGCACGACGGTTGAACGCTCTGGCATGTTGGCCCTCGCCCTTCCGTCCATCCACCATCCAACTCTACATACTACTCTTGTGCAACGGCGCGCAAACACGCGCTTGTACCAAAACATGTACCTAGTATCCATAGACTCTCTTCTTCGATTCTTCCTTTCTTTCTAGAGCAGAAATGAGAGGATCCATCCGTCATCTCGTGTTGATTGCCAATGACCCCGCAAGCCTTCGGCGTAGACCGTCAGCTCAAGCTCAAGCGCAGCCTGGGGCTGCAAGAGGCCCTTGTCCCTGGTGTACGTGCGAGTGTGGTCAGCAGCTGAAGGCGTCGGAAGGGAGGGAAGACCTGCGCAAAGCAGGGGTAGTTGGGTTGACCGCTGTTCGCCCCGGTTCTTGTTGGAATTCTCGAAGGTTTCGAAAAGGGGGCCAGGGTTGAAGTTAGTGCGGTTTTGCGAACTCGAACGTGCGGGTGGTGGATATCTGGTTTACGGGAGGGGTGAGAACAGTGATAGCAAGGGTGACACAGAGCCAGAGCCAGCAATTTCTTTTTTTTTTTTTTTTTTTTTCTTCTTTCCCACTGTCTCTATTGTTTTGCTTTTGATTGCTTTTTTCTCCGTGCAAAGGGTGACGGCGGCTCTGCATCCCGTGATTTGCATCCAATCTCCATGACGGGGAAGAGTGCTTTGTCGATCCGGACGAATTGGATTTGGACCGTCAGTCCCTTTTGACCGCAAGCAAAAACTTACCTGCATTACATGTCCTTTATGAATACATCCTGACAGCGTACATGCGTGTAGATAGGTACTGTAGTATGCCAGCAGCAGAGGGTGAGGGTGACGGTGAGAGTTGGGAAGTGGTATGATATGATACAGCAGTTGGTCATTATTACTCTTGGTCTTGGAGTTGACTTTCACCTATAGTAGTATTCCTCTCTACATACCTAGTAGTACGCGGGTAAAGGAATATTTGGCCCGCCATGATTCAAATGCAGCTAAAAGACAAGACTAAACAAAGCTTGGATAGGACTCCATGTAAACAAACTAAGCAACAACAACCTTACCTACTAAATTACCCCTAGTAAAGTCTCGCCTTGACCTATTTCCCATCATCTCTGCCTCCAACTCTTTTTTGCTTTTTACGACACAACGCTCGGCCCCGGCACGTTATCCGTCATGGTGATCACTTGGCACCGTTGAAATTAATGACGTCCGTTCGCTGATGCAGTGAAGCCGCAATGACGGGCATTGACTTTTTGCCTTTCGTTTATTTTGCTGTTAATAAAGTTAAAGTTGAACTTGGGGGTTGTTGTACAGCCAAAGCATGGATTAAGAACTATATACGCGAGGTCCCACGTCCTTCCCTCCCCCAACATGAATTTATTTTATTTTGAGTTTTGCCGTGTTTTACACTATGACACTTTTTAGTCTAGAGGGGCTCTTTTTTTTCTCCTCGTTGCTTTTTTGTTCCCACATCGAATCTCGCTGATGATCTGGCGTTGGGTAAAACAGACAAGGGCGGTTCCAGATCACCGGGTCTCCTTTTTCTCAGCCGAGAGCCCAGCCAAGCCCAGCCCAGCCCACGACAATTAACTAATTAATCTCCCGTCCTGCCTGCAGCCTTAATTACATACTTCTCTTACCGCCTGCGCCGCACAGCTCAGCCGAGAGATGGACGGTATATGGAAATAGTGGCTGAAAGTCAGGTCAACGTCAACCAACTCACTTGACCAGCTCAACATACAGCAGATTGCTCCATAAATGGTGATTTATACGTTAATTACGAGGCCTGCCCTGCTATGCCCTGCCCTGTTCTGTTCCAGATCCCTTGTTGTCGATCCATTCCTAAGCAACCCATGCTCGCTTCCTTGGCTTTGACTCACCTGCCCTGCTCTACCTTACCCTACCCTGCCGCTGCCTTGGCTTGCTGTACCCTGCCGATGTACCGATGCCAACACTTGGAAATCTCACCGTTGGGCTCCCCGCATCATCACGATGAATGACCTGGAGCCAACGTTACACATGTTCAAGGACTGGCTATTTGGGGGCGTGCATGACATGACATGACTTGAGCCGTACTCGTCTAGGGGTGGACATGAACACCAGGTTCTCAACAAGGCTCGCTGACCAGCAGCGGTGACAGTAGAGTCAAGTCGACTGGCAGTATTGACTTGACTTATCACATCTCGCTTCGTTATGCCGTCTCCCGCGTAAAGAGGGAACAGCCACAATATGTAGTATCAGTCCGGGTATCCTAGAAAGTCAACACCCCTGGAGACAAATTCCTGGTTTCGAGGGATGTATATACCGCTTCCAAGACTCGGAACTCATATGAGCGCCCTCATATTCGGCTACAGCAAGTGGTTGAGTTGTCATCGTGGTTGTAATATGAATCCTTGAGCTCAAGGATTCCAGTCTGCTCCAGTCAGAGCCTCATAGTTTCTAACCTCTTCACTGCGACTGGCAAGTAACCTATATGTAGAGTGCAACTCTCAAACATGTGCAACTTCCCGACTATACGAATCTCTCCGACCATGAGGCCGCGGCCGCCTAAAAGTGTTGAATTAAAGACCAAGGGGATGCAATGTCTCCAGGGCTCACCATGTGCCGAAGCCCTTTGCCTTTGTCCCTGGCCCATGCCACCCTATATTCCTTCTCTTAACCCCGTATCGACAGCCATCGAGTGAACCGTGGCACTCTTCCAAAGAGACAACTATTCACCGTCCTAGGCACCAACGATTATGTCTACAGCTGAGCAGGGCTACCTCTCAAGGTGATATGGGGAACCGGATACGATATCCCAATATGCACGTACGGGTACAGCCACCAGGATGTATTACTATTTTCAGCTTCAGAACTGGCTATTGGGTATGCATGCCACCAATTTCAGAAAGAAGACAAACGAGTTTCAGTCCCCATGTTCTTTAATATAATGTAGGTGTCCGTATTTCACAATCCTACTAATCGGTGAGCAGGATGCCTCCCCAGACAGCATGATGTCAGGGTAACATACAAAACTTACAGGGCTCTCACGGAAATGTCCTGTGATCGACTCGATATTTCCGTTAATGTAATCGTCGTTGTTGGCGGGTACATCAACCGGATGACATGTCTCAAACGGCTTCTAGACGTGCAACCTCGCGTGTCAGGTTATCCCCGGGATGTGCCTCTTCACGCGGCGAAACCTCAAGGGTATCGTTGGGTCGGCGTAAGCAAGCTGCCTGGGTATCTCAACCGAGTTCAAGCGTGGTACATGCTTATCATGATTAGCATTCATGGGTTGATGCTATCATGCTATTTCGCAAGGGGCCACAACCAATGATGCAGCAAGTCAACATAAGAATCGAGTTATTATCAGCAGCTAGGTTGGTTATAAACCAGATCAACACCTGAGTGGCTCAAAACGGGATTCGCAACTATTAACCTATCCTGAAGGGTTCCTGGGGTGGCTTTCCGGGGTGTTATAAACCCTGGTCCAGCATGCAGTATTGAGAAAACAACTTCTCTTGTCTCAATATATCGCCGCATACTTGCAGAGCAACCTGGCCAGCCATGTGCTGAGTGACCCGTCAGCCAGCCCATAGGACAAGGAAGACTATCCGAGACGGTTGCCCGCTGCACGAAGCGCACACTCTCCGTCAGATTTGGGCTGTCTGGCTGTTGACCGACCCGATCCCGCGGCTCGGGAGATGCACGACAGAGGCAGAGATAGTGTCAAGAGGCATCAGGAAACCTGTTGATGGTGGTCTCGCGGCCCAAATACAGCCAACCAACTCCCCGGCATAGATGGACTTGTCAACATTACCTTACCACAGCTGCGTGGCTTGGTTATGATACGCATGTCCGTCTGTGAAACAACTTGAGTCTGTCGGCAAAAGCCTGAGCGCATGAGATGGTGACGCTGGGGTGACGGTTGGTCCCCAAAGTCAATTCCGAGCTACCAAGTCGACAAGGTATGCATTGTAGCCTTGGACTGCTTACTTATTGCGAGTTGGTTACTGTCAACTGAGCATGCCTGTCGTGTAACACGAACTCCTGCACGAATCCATGTAAAGCGCGCGTGTTTTGAGGCTGAAGGTTGGCATGTGAGCAGTTCTGGGTCGACTATTGACGCACGTCGGTCTTATTGCCAAGGAGGTCAATACATACAGTGAGAGTACTGCTTGTTGTCGCATGTATGTACCTCCAACGACACTTTCAAGTATCACAACTCGTTGTACTTGATGGGGTCGTGGCGGTTCGCATGAATGGATCTTGGGCTGTCAAGGGCCTGCTACGGCGTCTTGTAAGCGAGAGCAAGGGAAAAGATGTCGATGTGATGCCGCGGATGTTGCCAAGACTTCCGATAAATTCGCTGTCCCACAAACGCAAGTCTCCAAGTCCTAGTCTGTTGGCTGAAGCATCCCTGAGTTGAGCGCTTTTTCATGTTACAAAGAACATGGCTATCTGACATGAGAGATTGATTAGCAAGGTTGCTACGTGCAGGAAAGTCTATATTCTTACCCAGCACTGTAAACACAGTGCAAATCTAGAGTTTCGACTTGCATCGTAGTCAAATTCGAATAATTCGACAATGAGACGTTGGCTACTGACTTCAAGGTCAAGGCAAAATGCTGAATGTTATACGCGTACCTAGGTGTTCTGAGGCCTTAGATATACAGTGCAAAATAATATATCATGTCCGCCTTAACACTGTTCGATCCGGACCTCAGGGCATCCGTCATTGGGCACCACCCCTCTGACCTGTGACTCCAAAGCTACGACATCAACTTCTCCCTCCTACTCTTAAACTTTGCGGACAATCTCCAAGAAAGAAAAAAAAAAAAAAGGTCTGTTTCACTACTTATTTCTTGCTAGCAGCCGACGATCCGGCTTCGACCTCACCTATTCTCCGATTTGCTACTGAAACCACTTGTATTTTCACCCCACCACTCAAAAGACATCGCCCACTTTCCGAGCTTCGCAATGGCTGGCAAGAAGGGCGAGAACAGCAAGAAGGTCGCGGGCAACGCTCGCAAGGCCGAAGCAGCCGCTCAGAAGGCTGCTGCCAACGACGCCAAACAAGAAGCCCTCGAGGACGAGAAGTGGCAAAAGGGTGCCAAAAACAATTCCAAGAAGTGAGTATCCGGCCCGGCGGGGTGGCGCATTTTGGAGTCGCTGACATCACACAGGGAAGCACAAGCAGCAAAGGCAGCCGAGGCTGAGAAGAAGAAAGCCGAAAAGGCTGCTCTAGCTGCCGAGGACGATGCCAACACCCCCGGAAAGGCGCCCAAGAAGTCCAAGGCTCCCGTCAAGAAGGCGCGCGGCCTTGACCTCGCGCAGCTCGACGACGACAAGCCTTCAGCCATCAGCGCCTCGGGTATCGACAACGCCCTCGACGCCTTGTCTTTGACGGGAGGCAAGGACGACAGCAAGATCGACAGACATCCCGAGCGACGATACCCAGCTGCGTATGCCAAGTACGAGGAGCGACGACTCGAAGAGATGAAGAAGGACGGCAGCGGCGTGGGCTTGCGCCTGGACCAGAGGAAGACCAGGATCAGGAAGGAGTTTGAGAAGCACCCGGACAACCCTTTCAACCAGGTGACGGCCTCATACAACGCTACGAGGGACGACCTGGCAGAAATCCGCGCTCAGGAAAAGGCCAAGATCGAGAAGCGACTCGGATCTTAGTTTGCATTTACGGCATGTTTGTTATTGGCATTGCGTGCGTCTATGGGCCTCGGCTGGATATCAAAAAGTTTCATGATGGAGTACTTGCTTAGGGAATAGACGACGGGCTGGCATCTTGAGCTATCATGACATTCAGGATGTTGCTACGAATTATAATGACATGAGTCTGCGGATAGTCTACTCTGATGAGTGAGATCTTATCTGGATAGGTGATCGAATAGATAAGATAGTTCTCATGCACATCATCGCATTGTTGAGCTTTGCTTGGGCTCATATCTTGACTGCTACCCCACCAATATGACCCCACCATCGGCCTAACTTAAGAGTGGCAGAATCCTAACACCGCCTTGCCGTAGGGTAGGCTCTTTGATGTGGTATCATGATATTTGATGAGCTGCCATGATATCTACTGCACCTACTCTTGACCTGCTTTGGGGCTTAGTGATGTGGTTCTTGTTGCCTATACATCACTCTATCATATTAACTTGCTACATTATTGGTTATTATTACCTGCCTTCAACTTCAAACCCCACTGCATCTGTGCCTACACCGCCTGCCATATTCCATCTGAGCTCTTCCAAGCTCACTAACCCATCAAGAGCTGTTTGACCTTGTTCACCTACTGCATATTCATAGAAAGCTCACGCATTCCTTCAACCTAATTCCAATGCCGCCTACCAACATGAACGCTCTGCCTGCCCTGCGCAGACAGCAGCTTCTCTCCGAATTGTCCGTCATCCTTTTCCGAACAATCCAATACAAGAGACAAGGCTAACGGTCAGACTACAGCGCCGGGCTTAAGCAGGCTTGTCCCGAGGGGATGTTCGTTAGTCTCACCCCAGGAGATGCCACACTCTGGTCCGGTGTGCTCTTTGTCCGCAAAGGTGAGAGAGGTTACTACTACGCTTGCAAGAGGGTCTTGCTGACCCTCACGACTCTGGTCAGGCCCCTATTGCCCTGCAATACTCAGATTCCAGATATCCTTTCCCGACTCATACCCTCAGCTTCCGCCCCTAGTCACTTTCTCAACCGATATGTTTCATCCTCTTATTACGCCCTTGACCACATACATGTACACAACCGACATCCAAGAGAGCGGCACTGTGAGCGCCTCGGATCAGGAGCGTCTACCACCAGGCGGCTTCAGCTTGCGCCACGGATTTCCCGACTGGTTTGGACGAGGTAGACGGAGCACGGCAGAGACGCGACGAGCTTCAGGCCAACAACATGTGACAAGTCCTGGCGCCGCTATCGCCTCGAGCAACACCACAACACCAGCATCGACAGAAATGCCATCATACATGCGCACCGGCCACAAGAATGTCTCAGCTTATGAAGTTCTGCACTACATCCGGACCGCCTTTGACACCGAAGAAGTTCTCGACTCAGTTCCCCTCGCAGCGGCGGGCAACCCAGGGGCCTGGCATGCCTGGAGGACGCATCGAAAGGCAACAGGGAAACTCGTAGAAGAAGCGGCGGCAGGCTCGACAGACGAAGAGCAAAAGAGCAAGGAAGCTACCGAGAATAGTGCAGAGAACGCGCATGACAATGCAAAATCTGCCCCATCAACGGCTACGCCTAGACGACCTGGAGAGTGGAATTGGGATGGAGTCTGGGAAGACAGAGTAAAGAAGAACGTTGCGGCCAGCTTATCGGAGCCTGTTCTATATGGCGAGACGAAGACGTCGGATGATTTGGTAAGTATCTGGGCTCTCGGCTTGTCTGGTCGAAACTCTGCTAATTCTGGATAGATCAAGTTCCTTGCGATGGAGGACAATGACATCGAGTCGGTGAAGGAGAATCTTCGCCGTACGCTTGGACAAACCTCATCAACACTTTAGACATTCTGAAGACGTCCTCCTGCGGGCATAATCTTTTATTGCACCTCATTTCCTCTCCCCAAGGTAACACTTCGATATCGACTCAATCAGTCACAATTGAGATGGTAGCCGCTTCTTTGGAGGACATACATTCAAGGAAGTAGGAAGCATGAAGCGCTCCTACCTACGTTACGCTCAGGCACAGACTGTGCTTTCTTATTTCGTTTGCTTAAATAGCAGGAGCAATTCTGATACCCCTCATGTCTGGTTTCTCGCCGTCCGCCCCTCCTGTAGTATGAAATTTACATCTGCCCATCCTCTACCATTATCTTTCTTCTCATTGCCATATACATCAAACCTATCGTTTCAACTCGGGATCTTCAATTACTTCGAGCATTCTTGTGAGCCTGCATGTGTTACCAGGGCATATAGATTTGTCGCATCCAAGAGTCAATCACGGCATCATCCAAGCTAAAGCAATAATAGACTCTCTCCTGGCGACGATTAATCAGTTCAACTTTGAAAGAGATCGAAGTCACGAGTATTCACAAAAGGTGAACATTCTCAACTGGGAGTTCTAAATACACAGCGATGCCGACTGAACACCGTGACTCTTCGCCATGGGGAAACTCACCCACACTTGGCCGCGGCTCTGTCTACGAAAAGCCAAGCCCCTTGAGGATTGTGAAATACGGCAAAAATGTTGGCAGGGACACCCGCGATACGATAGGTCAACCAAGATACCGAGGCGTTAAACATAGCCAAGCTGTCCAAGGAGATGGAGTGCTGACAGTCACCAAGAGACGAAAGTTTGACACAAACCGCTTGGTTGTACAAAAGGAGAACTTGGGAATAGCCCAGAATGAACAAGATTTGGATTCTCAAAACATTCGAACCCTACATGCGGCCAAAGGTTGGGTGCACTATGATAGTCCATCTCGACGCTTAGGAGTCACACCTTCGCCCCAGCTATCGGTCAAGAAAACAAAACAAGATCGCAACCAAGCAAAAGGCCAAGTCGAACAAAGCCACGCTCCTTCTCTGTCTAACACGTTACCTGTTGGGTATGGTCGACGTCGACCTGTCAAATCCCGCTCCCCTTTATCCAAAATATATGACGAACCAACCTTGTTTAGAGAGTCAACCCCAGCAACCAATGCAACCGTCCGAGGAGAAAACCCTTTCCAGTCGGGCGAATATACTTCTCCATCACCAATGGAGAACTTCGCATCCCCGCGGCAGCCGAGGTTCGCGTGTTTGTTGGCACCGCACGTCATTATCACACCGGAGGTTACCGCTCTCGAGAAGGGGTGCCATGTATTATGGGTGGCCATCGAAGTCTCTACTAGACCTTGGCTTGTACCTAACAGAAGAGTCCAGCCAGGAGCTCGCTGGGAACGACCAAACCTGTTCATGGATTTAGCGGGTTTACCAGAATACAACGAGCAAGAAGCATTCGAACCTGATGGCCTTTACGATCTGAGGGTTGAGGTCCTACCAACAGCACAATCATCTGTACTGCGCATTCTTCAGGGTCAGCCTTTTCCCATGTAAGTATAGAGTTGAAATCTCATACTAAACAAGGTGCTGGCTGACTGGCGAACAGCAACCACTTGCATCCCGGATCAACTGTTTTTCTTCTAGCTCAGATACAAATCAATGTTGGAATGAACGATCAAAAGGAGAGACAAGGACGTCCTCGACAAGAATCAGACGATCTAATTGAAGCTCTTGAAGTCGAGCTTGGGGATTGTGCCGTGAGGTATATAACGGTGAGGCTGTCATACCGTCACTCAGCATTTCCAACATCCAGCGACATTGGAATCGCGGACGACGACATGTTCAGCATGCACAGCAAGGTTGAGACAATAGTTACAGCATCCGTGAAACTTCACAATGCCATGTCACTTTGGTCCCCTAGTCCGACGCCCATATTTAATCCACTGTTACCATTAATCGAAAGGCACTAGGGTGTTAAGAACGCGACGGAGGTAATGAGACGGATCCAGGCCTTTCGTTGCGCCCAAAGGGTACCAGAGCAGGTGCCGCAATCAATGTGGCCACGCCCAAAGGACTATATACCTAGAATGCAGATACATGCACCTTTGGAACAGATCTCGGCCCCTCTTGTTCCCTTGAGGCGTACCAGTCTTCTGCGAAGCCATGGTGGGGACAAGGACGATGGGACAGCGATATCCTGTGAGGAAGCGAGGTACGGGCCATCCAGATATGGCAGCACCGCATCAACTTGCATATCGGGGCAGAGTCGAGGGGCTCCGCTGGCGTTGCGGATCAGGGACGCGGGGACGGGCCAACCGCCCTCAGGGCAATCACAAGAAACAGCGGCCTCTCGTGGAGAAGTTGAAAGCCCCACCGTTCAGGGACAAAGAGCCTGCTCAGGGAATTCTGTTAGCAGCACATTGTGGAAGAGACGATCCCTTGGGGCCGAGACTCTCAGGGGCCTGTTCCCCTTGATGGCGGGCCTATCCATCACTCGGGACCAAGGGGCTAAAAGCGGACCGTTACGAGAGGAGGAACAAGTTAGAGCAGCGTTGACGACGCGAAGCAGAGGTAAAAAAGACGCAGGTCGATGGGGATGGGCGGCCTGGTTCTAAATCGAGCCAGTAAGCAGGGGGGGCGGCAATGAAATTGGTATGCTTTTGTTGGTTTGTCTACGAAGGAAAAGCTGTCGCTACCTTTACTATAGTTCGTCCTTCCAAGGAATAGAGATCTGAGCACCCTTTCGCGCAACAGTTTTGGCAGCAGCTCGGTTCGCCGCCGTGACGGCAGCTTCGATATCAAATTGGCCGTCTTTAGAAGCCACCACGGCCAGGGCGTATGAGCCAACAAAAGTGTCACCTGCGGCTGTAGTATCGACCACGGTCGTCTTGGTGGCGGGAAGCAGCGCAGTCTTGCCTCGTTTATCGACGAAATAGACACCACGACCTCCTAGAGTGATGATGACGTTCTGGACTCCACGATCCACAAAGACACGACCGACACGATTCAGGCCATCGAGATCGTCTAGCTCAGATTCAGCGCAGTCTGCAAGAATAGCGGCCTCAGTCTCGTTGACGACGAGGTGGGCCAAGCCATCATATGCATGCATAGGCAAGGGCTGGGCCGGGGCCGGGTTGAGAAGAACAGGAATACCATCAGCTTTGGCAGCGTTCAAGGCCTGCATGACAGTATCAAAAGGGATTTCAAGCTGCATGATGAGAAGATCGGGACGGGGGCCTGGCAGAGTCTCAAACTCGGCGGGGCGAAGTGAGTGATTGGCCTCGGGGGAAAGGATGATTCGGTTCTGGCCAGATGGTTCGTCAACAATGATGATGGCTAGGCCAGACTTTTGATCTTGGCGGATAGCGACGCCATCTACGTTGACGCCAAAGGAGTGAAGGCTGTCACGAAGAAGGGTACCGTAGGTATCAGCACCGACAGCTCCAACCATGGAGACAACAGCCGAAGGATTGGATAGATCAGAGGCGCGAGAGAGCTTGCCGCATGCGACGGCCTGGTTGGCGCCCTTGCCGCCGGGCGAAGTATTGAAATGGTTCGAAGTGAGGGTTTCACCAGGGAGGGGATGATGTGGGACATAGGAGACGAGATCCATGTTGAGAGAGCCCAGGATGGTGATGTGTGGGGTACTAGCGTGAGAAGCCATGATGGGCGGGCCGATTCTAGGGGCTTGACTGAGTTGTGGGATGCGATATATGAGGTTGTATGAGAAAGGATGTGGTTCAATAGTTGGTGATGACGCTGTGGGACGTGGGACGGGTGGTGTTGGTCCAAGTCCAAGTGTCTGGCGCAAGGGTAAGTCGAGTGTGATGAGAAGAAGGACTGTTTTGTTTGCTTTGGGATGTGTTTGCTTAGGCAAAAGTATCAGTCAATTTCGAAGATGTTTGTGGATGGTTTGATTGTTTGCGGTGAAGAAGTGAAGTTGATAGGGTCATGTGAATGAACCAAGCCAGCCCCCGCCTGGAGGGGTCAAAATTAGGTCCAGTCCATGGATGAAAGGTCTCGAAACGTCCTTCTATCCACCTTCCTAAATAGATGTTTTTTTCCCCTTCATTTTAAGCCGATAATCAAAAGTTTCCAATTCACAGCCGAGGCATAGGCTTGACACTCTAGACATGTCTTGGGCACCTTTTCTTGGGTGCTGGGCTGTTATTCTATTCTGTGTCGCACTTCCCATCAGTACAAGTGCCGGGTCTTGGACTTTAGCGTCGGTATTCCTACGCCAACAACGTCACATCATTTCTAGAACACTCAGCCAAAGCATAAGCTATTACATACGTTAGACAGATGCATGGCGCAGGAATTTCTGTCACAATTAGCCTGAAGAAAACCTGCCTTAGTGGCGTATTGTTGGGGCTTTGCTTATCCTCTATCCCGTCTCGTCCTAGGGATTTGGAAGCATCTTACCTTTGTCTCAACCAGCCCGCATGGTACAGCCAGCAAGGATTAGGACCCAAAGCAACGGAACCGAGGGCACTGGCACGTTTTGCTTTTAATTTTTACAGGCCCAAGGCTGCATGTTTGCTAATTAAGGTGGATAGATATTGGTAATGGCAGGACAGGGAACCTAGACGGCCTTGCTATTATTCGCTTAGTCGGGAAGTCGGGGGCATACTTGAGAGGGAAGAGAAAAAATAGATCGAGGTCTAGATTCAAGTCATGGAATGAAGTGCTGTGAGGCAAGATTGCATCGGTAAGTTTGAGGACTCCGTCTTTGTCTACTAAGCAAGGTAGACGATGCATGGCGATTCATACAAACAATCGAGAAACATTGGCGCTGCAGACATGATTGGAAAGTACTTGGCTTTGTCCCTTTGTCCTTGAAGCATAACAAAGAGCTTGTGTTGATGGTTATTGATCGTCTCATGACTGTCCATGTAAGCTACCTATGTATTCGAGGTAGATTCCTATCCAAAGTGGGTAATAGATGGCTCAAAGTCCTCAGGCCTCTTTGAGGGAAGTAGCAATTTACTGAGCGAGCAAAAGATATTACCGCGGAAGGAACAATGGACTCACTCTGACCCCTATCTTCTTACCTACCTTACCTCACTCGTATCTTACAGGGAAGGCAACTTACATCGATTGCGGTCAAAGGAAGCTGCCCCCCTTGGGCTTACCTATTTTATAAACATCCATTTTCAATTTTACCTATGCTGCCTTCAAACTTCTCATCATCACCATGGAACGCTGCTCATCCTCAAGTTTTGCTGTATTAGTCTTTGTCATAACAATCTTGGTCTTCTTTTCAATCCACTGGCGCTTCCAGCCCAGATTCACCCTGCTAGAAGTGTGAGTCGAGGACACTCTATCCTAACCGTATACTCGTACTTATACAAAACAGCATGGGATGGGGGAAGACATTGACTTTCCTCCCGTTTGAGAAACGTTGGCAAATGCACAGAACGTTGCTCCAGACCTCGTTCAGCAACACCAATGTCCGTCAATGGCACAACTTACAGATGACTGAAGCTCGAGTAACAGTGAGAAACATGATGGAAAAGCCTGAAACATGGGAGACTTCATTGCGTCGTCTTGCAGTGGCTATCGTCTTACAAGTGAGCTATGGTACGAAGGTGCCCAAGGACGATGACCCCTACATCCAAATCGCCAATAATGCCATGTATGCCACCAGTAATGGCGGAGTTCTCGCAAACAGCATTGTTGACATAGTTCCTATTGGTAAGTAGAGAACGGTTACAGGAGTGGCTTGAGCTGAAAGAAGAACTAATGAGTCGGGGGCAGTTCGTCATCTTCCCAATTGGATCGTTCGTGACTGATCTCTGCGATTTGCCCGACACTGGCGCTGGGCAACCAAGAAACTTCATGATGTACCGTTTGCCACTGCGCAGGCCGAGCATGTAAGTTGACTGACTACAGTACTGCTCAGCGCATGATCTGAGACTAACTCTGGTCCTGCTCTGCAAGGACAATTGCCACAACAACACATCACTCGCACATCAACTACTACGAGATTATAGATACAACGAGTCATGTGGCCGAGAGCAGGAGTGGTCTCTTGATGATATCAAGAGTGCTGCGGGGGCGGTCTTTATTGCAGGAGCAAACACAGTGAGTGCAAACTACAACAATTGATTTTGCAAACTGAAAACTCAACTTTCAGACGTGGGCAACCTGCGTGATCTTCATTCTCAACATGGTTCTCCATCCCGAGATACAAGAGAAAGCCCGAAACTAACTTGATGCCGTTGTTAGTCCTGATAGACTGCCCAACTTCTCGGACCGAGCTTCTTTGCCTTATATCGAACACATTGTCCAAGAGATTTACCCGTATGTACACTCGCTGCCTCATATCCCAATAGATCCTGTCAGGTATTGACAGCAGCATCCCCGACAAGATGTTCACCACTGGCTTCTCTCGGTAAGTCATGATTATGCTATTGGTTAAAAACTCTGTAACTGATACTCACCAGGGATCCCGCACAAATCCCTCCGGGATGGCATTTATCAGGGCATGATTATTCCTCAAGGTAGTCTCGTCTCGTAGTTTACTGTCAGGTCGCTAGTGGAACTGGATTAATAGTCCGTAGGGTAAACCGAATATCTTGATTATTATGTGGGCGAGAGCGTTAGTGTCTGATAAGCGCCAGAACTGTGGTCTATGCCAACGCTTATGCTATGGCGCACGATGAGCGGATCTACCAGGCGCCCCAAGACTTTAATTTTAATAGATACGAGTCTGGTGAGCCTTTTCCAGTTGGCAACTTTGGCTTTGGGCGACGGTATGTGGTGACAGACCGATATTGCTGAGATGTGGGATCTAATAAAACGCTAGAGTCTGTGTCGGCCGGTTTCTGGCTGATAATAGCGTCTGGATCATGGTTGCAACCATGCTGGCTACGTTAGATTTCTGCAAGAAGATGGCTTCAAACGGGACGCCCGTTGAACCTAGGGTCCGATTTACCAATGGTGGAACCTGGTCTGTCAAACTCTCCCCTGGTCATTGTGGTGAAAGACAAGTTACTGACAATCCTACTTACAAGCCACCTAGAGCACTTTGACTGTGTAATCAAGCCGCGAAGCCTCAAGGCTGCGAAACTTGTCGGGGCAGATTCCCAATAGCGACTATTGCCATCCCTGCCAATAATCGTTGACTTGTTACAGCAAGGATGTCAAGTCGATTCGATCAAAGTTGGTCAACCGAGTTCACGAGAACGAGAACTTTTAGGGTGGGGGCTTTTGATCACTGGTTGATGCGCCTTGGCAAGCAGACCGCAATGCCAGTCATTTGCAGATGGGGTCTTGGGTATTATACATCAATTTTATTCTTTCAGTACGACATGTTTGCAGATCTAGGGTTGCTACGTGAATCCTACCCACTACCCAAATATTGCCACAATCGTGGCATCCCACCAGATCGATTTGTTTCTTTTATCGTATGGTAATAATAGGGCCCCATCGTGTTTAAAGCATCTATCTCATCCAGGTACGTGAGTCGTTGTACAGTGATCATGGGGGATCGTAGAAGAAAGCGGTTCTCCCCCTGACTGGTGGTCTGTCACTCTGTCTTAGTATTGGACCAAGACACGCTGAGTGGCAGGAGTAGCAAGCTGCGTAGTAATAAGATGGAACCAATCGAGGGATAAACCCCCTAATTAGCCATTCTGTTTCTGTGATAGACTCTGGACGGGTTTTACCGTTGACATGCAGCGCGTTGGTAGCGTGGCTCGCGTGCTGCAGTTTGTATGTAACTGGTGACCCTGAGGAGTCGTTTTGCTGTCAGTATAGGTCAGGGTTGATAATAAGGTTACAGTCGAGGTGTGAGATTGACATGTCAATCTGCACCAGTCAACTTTGCTGTTGATTGCCATATCCGCATACCGAGTATTTTGGTTGTATTTATTGATGCTCGTTTTAGTTGTCTGATACAATCACAACCGTCAACATATCATTCCCTTCAGTTTCATGGGATGAAGCAGTCACCAGCTGCTAGACATCCCACTCTCGATAGATATCATAGCAGTCGTGTGATGGTCATTCAAAAACTGCAGACAACAAGACAAACAAAAAAAGCAAATGGAAACAAACAAAGAGTGAAATTCAAGGCCCTTCTTTCAGGACCCTGACAGTAAAGAGGGGTCTGAGAAAGGGCTTCAGATATGCGAGAGGAAGCAGCTGAGACCCCTTCTCAGTAAATTGGGGCGCTCAAATCCAACCCAATGGCTGTCACCCACGCGGAGCCGGATATCGAATGGCAGGCTCTAAAGCTGGGATGTGACCTAACTAGCCATGGGGATACAGGAACCTGGCACATGGATCTTGTCGTCTTAAGCGACGCTCTAGCGGACAAGGGAAGATCTGACGGTAACATGGCTTGTCTTGACAGCTTATCTGTCTGGACTTGACATGGATGTGCCACGCAATTCTTCCCCACTCTACCTTTTCTAGCAGCGTCTTGCAGAGAGAAGTGCTGCTCAAGAGGGGGCGTATAAGTAACTCGAGCCATCAGTAGTTGCGCTGCTCTGACACACTCAGAGAGTATCGGGAAAAGCACCACGATGCGGTGTAATTTCCAGCCAAGGGGACTCTCGCCAGTATCTGATGTCGAGGTTTCATCGGTGGCCCACAAGATTGTGTCAGTGCTCTGTTAGGTTATTGCTTGGAACAAAGGGCAGGGAACGATCGTCAAGAGATGGCGGGCAAGCCGTCCGGAGTAAAGAACGGCTGCACGCAGGACAACAGAAGAATTCGTGGATAGCTCAGCAAGGCTGCATGTAGAGTATTCATAATTATTCGGGAAGTATCATCGATTTTTCGCAAGCCGCTGGGAGCCACTTGAAGAAGTCCCTCAGTCCTAGTGTCATCTCAAACTCAACCCCGTGTAATCTGACCCTGGAGGTTGGTGATTGCAACGCAGGCCTTGTCCCATGCATTCCCTAGACACTAATGCATATATACCCAGAAAGGAGTGTAGTGCTGTTATGATATATCAGTCGAGAACCAAGTTGCAAATTCCGGCTTTGATTCCGATTGCGTTGCGGAGAACTGCATGGTTAATTATACTGGGCCGAGAAGGATTCATGATCAACACTCAAGTTGGAAGCTTGCCTGGCTAGTTATCCAGATTATTTCGGAACAAGCGTAGAGAGGGTATAGGTTGGAAGAAAAGGTGGCGAGACTGGGAATGTAAAGCATGTTTGCTTTCTTGGACTTGGCATCTGATGCTAGAATTAATTCAAAGTCTCGAGGTATACCGCAGCCTCAATTAATTATATTTTGAAGGTGCCAGAAAGCCTCTTATATACTGTAATCTGCATTAAGTGTTATAGACTTCAAGTGGCCGGCCATCAGTCAGAAAATGCCAGTTCTCAGGGATTTGGAGGCCAACCATGAGCCCAAGTCATGCATACCCGAGCAGATGAGAGCCAGTGATAATGAAAACAGAAATGATCTCTAAGCATTGGCTCCTGCGAATCGGTTGAAAGGTACGCTTTCGAGATGGTATAGCATGATGCTTGATGCTGATATCAAGGAAAATGGTATTCGACCTGTGCCACCAAAGGGAGAACCCAGACACAACACAGCAACCTCTTCACAGTTTTCTTCACATGCCTTCTCTGTATTCTACCGTTTGTCGCCCAAAACTGCCATTTCAATAATAGTATGGTGAACTGGCTGAAAAGTAGCTTGCCAACGGGCGCACATGGCCCTATGGCGTACGGCCTAGGTTTGCGAGATGTGTCATTGATAATCATCTTCTTCAACATCATAACCTGCATACCGCCAGCTTTTATCAGTATCGGCGGATATAAAACAGGCGTGAGGCAAATGATACAGGCTCGATATTCCTTCGGGTGAGCTTCGAATGTCAAGATTATTTCATCACCTGGCCGCTAATACCATCGTATTGAAAACAGAATGTGTCTCGGGACCATTCCAATCCTCCTCAACGCGGGAACAGTAACTGGATTCACACTCGTGGGATCGATCGTTAGCGGGCAGGCCATCGCCTGTGTGGATGAAAAGACCAGCATTAGTATAAACGTCGGCATCGGAATCGTTTGCGCTCTTGGGTTTATCATAGCATTTCTTTGATATCGAGCCCTCCATATGTGGCAACGATGGCAGTGGCTTCCGAACTTGATCACCATCGTTATTGCTGTTGGCTGTGGTGGGAAACACCTCAAAAATCAAGCTGAACATGAACCAGCAACTCTTAAGAGTATCATCGGATATGGAAATCTGATAGCAGGCTACTTCATGACATTTGGAGGAACCGTTTCTGATTTCACCATATACCATAAGCCCGACGCGTTCAAGTAAGCAATCCTTCCTTGCTGGCAAGCTTTATCAAGCAAGCTGATAGTTAACAAATCCGACAGGCTCAAGTTTTTCACCTATGTGTACCTTGGTTTGTTAACTCCCTCCACGCCTCTGCTCGTCCTTGGGGCCGCCATTGGTGGTGCTATCCCCAACGTCGAACCGTGGCAAGCGGCTTGGGATACGCATGGGATTGGTGGCGTTGTGAGTGGAATGCTCGAGCCGGCGGGCGGGTTCGGCAAATTCATTCTCGTTGTGCTCGCACTGAGTGTTGTGGGCAACATGGTGATATCCACCTATTCGGTCGCTCTGTGTCTGCAAACCCTCGTCCCTATCTTTACCAAAGTGTCCCGTTTCTTCTTTGTTATCGTCACGTTGGCCATTCTAGTTGCAATGGCGATTTACGCGGCAGCTCAATGGGCCACATCCTTGAAAAACTTTCTGTCCGTGATTGGTTACTGGGCCGGATGCTTTGACGCCATAATAATCCAAGAACTGGTAGTGTTCCGCGACAGGGATTACAGTTTGTATGATCCCAAGATATGGAATCAAGGCCGAGAACTTCCCACAGGTCTGGCTGCCGTTGGTGCGTCAATAATCAGCCTCGGACTGGTCATACCCTCCATAGAGAACCCATGATTCACTGAACCTATAGGAGAACGAATTGGGGATGTCAGGTTTGAATCAGCGTTCATTGTCACAGGGCTCGCGTACTATCCGCTTTGAACTTTGGAAGCGAAGTTGCTGAACCATCTTTGAGGTACACGAGCAAGGATCAGGTCGACCTAATGGCTTGATATTGGATGGTTAAAATCGGGAGAGCTTGTCGTATCCGTAATTGTCGATTTCAACCAATTCGTCTTTATAGCAAGTGGTAGTGATGGATGATACGAATACCGTTGGTCCAAGGCGTATGGGTATGAATATAAGCAGAAGCAGAGTGTATAAAGAATGCCCCCGGCAACAGCAATAGGAGCGTGACACCGGACCTATATATAACCCTAGCTGTAGGCACTAGCTATGCAGCTTGCCACAAAGAACAACGTCTTCACCGAAAGGATGCCATGACACATCTGATAGTCTTGCAGCTGGCACCGGAACACCTGCCGAATCCTGGAGGCGATCCGGAGATACGAAAACGCCCCCTTGACCGAGCCAAGTAGGTGCAATCGTAACAATGACAGAATCAATTAGATCGTGAAATCTTGGGTCAAGCAATGAGTTGATGATTTGACCGCCTCCCTCGACCATGACACTCGAAAGATTTTCGCTGAGCAAGGCATTGAAGACGTCATTCCAATCGAAGCGCATACGATCAGTAGGTCCCGAAAGTACGGCTGGAACATGAATATACTTGCCGCCATGTTGTTCAAGCAATGCAACGCTCGCGGCAGGCAAGCTTTGGATATCCACCCCGGTCAAGACAAAGGGCGCTAGGCCACTGCCGAGGCGGGCTACCTCGAGAACCTTATCCGTATGACTAGGAGTCCAGCGAAGATGGGGGTCAACCACTATGGGGCGAGGTTGACTCGCAGCACCGGCGATACGACAGTTGAGGGCAGGTGAGTCGGCTAGAAGAGTGGAGACGCCGATAAGGATGGCGGCGTGTCGAGAGCGAAGGTAGTGGGTCATGGCTTTGGATTCAGGCCCAGATAAGCGGGTGCGGACCCCAGGTGCCAGAGAAAGAGCCGAGTCGAGTGAAGTTGCAAAGGTAAGAGTCACAAATGGTCGCGATGGCGAGGCCCCAGAAGGTGGTGTTGTGGGGAGTCGAGACTCGAGCATCGCTGCCGAGGACGCGGG
Organism: Fusarium guadeloupense; assembly: GCA_021655865.1. Classification (NCBI taxonomy): domain Eukaryota; kingdom Fungi; phylum Ascomycota; class Sordariomycetes; order Hypocreales; family Nectriaceae; genus Fusarium; species Fusarium guadeloupense. Next base: position 141,304 of record JAJJWM010000048.1, read on the forward strand.
GAAGCTGAGCTCGGGCATGTTGAGTTGATTTTTCTAACCGGTGAAGATGTGCTGAATAAAATACTGATGGTGGCGTAAGATACAACAGCTCGCGGGTCCAAGGAAGGGTAGAAGTATGTAGGCTCTTGATAGTGATCGTCGCCGTTGATGATGGATTGTGAAGTATAGTTTTGGTAACGATGGCCTGCGGCAACCCAACTGCAGAAGGTACGGCAGTGTGCACCCTGACACACAAAGCATGGATTTGACTAGAGCATTCCCCAAGTCTCCAGAGAGTTTGCTGTGGGCATAAGTCAACTCGAAGCGGTTGATGAATTAAGATGGAGGAGAATTCCTGTATGTTGCAAGTTGAGATGAAGTTGAAATTGGCTTTCTTACCAGGAAGGACCTGCCTGTGTGGCTTCTGCCGCCGGCGGGTACGACCCACACCTTGACCTGGAAATAACATCCAATGAGCAGGTTCGCCGAAACCTTCCATTTTTGCAAATCAATTGAGATACGTCTCTAAAGTCCAGGTATATCGAAGAAAAAGGCTAAAGACCACTAAAATCATTGTCTCCTTCTATTGTTACTTATGACGGTCTCAGTGAGCCTTTTGGCATAGCAGGCTATTGAAACTGAACTGTGCCTAATTCATTGTTCATCATCTGCTGATTACAATGTAGCTTGTACTTTGTAGACCTTTTATTAACAACTAGAAACCGAGAATATCACTTGCTCGTCCTTGGCCTATATACTAGCACTGCATGTTTCAATCGCGAATGAACGTAGATATCTGGTATAGCCCAGCTGGGTGATCAAACTGCGTTTACCTACTGAGTCCCGAGAATTGTCGGGCTTGCTCACAGCTCATGTTGCAGACTCCGCTTCGGTCATAGACAAGCTAGAGGTCTTTCAATAACATCAATATATCTATTTAAACATAGCATCTTTCTAGGCTAAAAATCCCTCATTTGTAACATTTGAGTAAGCGGGCCACAGTCCAAGGCCCGAGGCCCTCCCTGGCAACTAATTTCAGTCACATGAATAGAGGCATCTGCGGCTATTGCGGGGCTGATAAACGAGATCTAAGACATTCTTCCTTGATAATTTAACGTCTCCTTATGCATCCATTAAGAAGATGGCCCATCCAACGGAAGGTATACGGCTGGGAAAATCCTGACCTACTTGGAGGAGAACCTCATCAGCCTACCTTGACTCACATTATAGTCCTGACGACATAACAATGTTCCACCATATACAAAATAAGAACAGTTCAATTTGCATAGTGCTGACAGGTCGTTACTGGACTGTTTATTGGTACTGCATGTTGCATCAGCAGTGCGAGTATCAACGCAACCCCTAAAAGGTTCAGCCCAAGCCCAGTTGAGACCGAAAGAACGCTGAAGTCGCGCAAATAAACCCACATGAAAGCCTTGAATTTCAAAACACTTGCATTAGTATGTTTGTTTCGAACTATTTCGAGCCAAACTTGTTGACTTTCCAGTATGTGCTGTACTCTGCCCTCGCTTGTGTTAAGGTCTTTGCCGTAGGATACCTGTCAACTACTGCAACTCAACACTGAGAGAGCAGACCAATATATCTTGGTTATAATGTGTGAGCTGTTTATACGCCCACAATAAGGAGCACGAAAGCCGTTGATCGTGGATGTCAGTCAAAGTCCGTCCACCATTAAACGACAGGCTAGGTTTTCGGTAAATTCAGTTCAGTCGACGGGTGATATTGGTAGTACCCTCAATTACTTCAATTCTAAGAGAAAAAACAAAATCGAAATGAGATACATATAGCCTTGCAATCAAACTGTGCTTTTATCTAGTATGTGTGGGAGCATATATCTTGTTGGCGCAACCAAGTTTGCATTCTGCACAGAGCTAACTTACTGCATTTACAAGGTAGTTACACGGGCACTACCTAGATGTCATAATTCATCTCTCCTTAGGAGAACGCTAATGCCTGTTGCTTCTATCTGATATTAAAGCGACTCGTTTTTTAACGACATGAAATACCTAGGTAGTCTGGGCCGGTGACGACGGTAGGCGCGCTTTCAAGAGTTGAGATAATGACCAGCGAGCACCTTTTATCCATACGAGCCATTCTTTTCATCCATGTCTACCTCTAAGTCTCTTTCTACAGTAACATTCAGTTAGTTGAACAACTTACAGTGACTTTGATATGGATCTGAGGTCCCACAGGTCTCTGTACCTATGAGATTTACCTACGTCTTTTGATCCACCGAGATAACTTGACCAATGACTATGCAAGATGTCCATTCTTGGATCATAATTAGCGTATGGGTCCTGTAACTACTGTAATATATATGAATGCTATCTACTTGCCAATCGCAATGGCTAAATTCAATCAGCACTGTCTTGTGTTGAAAATAGGCCACCGGGCAGTTTGCACGAACATCTTTTCCTAGCTAAATAATACTTATCTGCCAAATGCCAATAACTGGCGAGAGCAACACTAGCAGTCAACTTGATAATAGAAGAAGTTCATATAAATAGGGACGGGATCGAATGAATGCGTGGGTTGCAGAGAGCCCCATGAAAAAGTCCATCCCAGCCCCGAGGTGACACAAGAAACGGCCGCTATCTCTACTTTTCATCGACATTTAAAACAAAAGATGCGCTGAGAATACAAGCATAGACTTACACTAACGCAGAGACGCTTTAAGAAGTCCTCACGATATCTTTATTCGTTCATAATATATAAATATAGCTTTATAAATCCTTTTCAGAGTATCTTCTAAGTATCGTCTAAGCGAAGGAAAGCAGCTGTTTCTTATACCACCCCCCAAGCCTAGACATGAAGAATCACATCTACAAAGTAGGGGAGCCGTCCGGCTACCTAGTGCCTAAGCTTTAGTTCCGGAAGCAGTTTTCTTGAACTGAGGATTTCCATCATCATCAAACTCAGCCCATTGAAAAAAGCCACAGCTTTCTTTACCAGGCACATTGCTTGCATAACACATCCAAAAGTATTTTCCAAAGTTATCCTTCTTCTTCGTCACAACCCTGAGTATACACGGGAGGCCACATGGGCATTTGGGCGTGAATCGAGGGTGCATGTTGGCGCGGTAATCACGGTAAGTAATGTTGATACGCGTTGTCCCTGAAATAGGATGCGGATCGATCGACAGCGCTGGTGCAATACTGTGCTTCCATTCCTCCTGCATTTCGGCATGCATCACTAAGAGGGAGTTGTGAGGAAGATGGATCGATATCTGTCCTTCTGCATCTGGGTCTTGGACAGGTTTGTTGTCATTGTCCCTGGGTATTATTCGACGGACGCGAAACTCGCGAGCGACGCCCAGAGATATAGACCCAATGACTGCGCGAGGTCCGAGATATGTGAGGTGATCGCTATGCCAGCCAACATTCTCTTGAGGGCCGGTGTAAGCGTTGACAAATGCCGAGTTTGGGACCCATGGCTTCGGGGATTGATATTTCAATTTCTTCCCTCCAGGGTACCGGGTCTCAATTCGCTTCTGAATCTCTGCGTTGACAGCCTCTTGAACTTTTGGCTTCACACTCACGAGCTGCGGCGTAATTCTCCGAACATCCTGTACATAAACCATCAAACACTGTATTAAATGGTGAAAATATTTGAGGAATTACCGTAAGCCGGCCGCCGTTATAGTAATACTCGGTTTTCTGGCGCTGGATTTCGTCGTAGCTTTCAACATAAAAGCTGGACGTATGGGGACTTGAGACTACGTTCTCAAACATCTGGAATGTGATCCTTTCAAAAGACTTCGATTCTTCTAATAGCTCCCTTAATAGTAGGTTGGCATCTTCGGGTGATAAGAAGTTATGGATAATAGTGCATGGGGTGTGCTCAGCAACGTCTTCCGGGTCATAGAGGTGCAATGTGCTTCCCGCTTTCGACTTGAGCTTCTTTTTGATCGGTGCCTTAGCTAAGTTGCTGAATTCATGTGTAGATGCATATTGCTTCAAAGATTGCTGGTATCCAATGACTCGAGCACCCTTCTTCACGTGAGGCTGGAGTGTGAGCGACGCTGATGCCTCAGATACAGATCCGTCATGAGCCAGCAGAATATCGAGTAACGCCTCTTGATCAAGTTGTGGGTGTAAAGACGATAGGAGTGCCAACTTGACTTCAGTAGGCTCTTCTGGCCCCGCGTTTTCTGGTTGAATCTCTGGAGACGATTTCCGTTTTTGACGTGTCAAGAAGGCTTTCATAGTCTCAGTTGCGATGATCCAGGGTTCTTGAGCGTATGTGCCGGGGCTTATAGTATTCCTCGGCAGACATGTGCCAGCATAATATGAGTTAGATGGATGGATTCGACATTCACGTAGCGCGACAGTTTCTGAGACGCGAAATCACGTGCCTCAGGATCAAACAAAAATTAGCCGCTTTCTCCTACTTCTTACACAGTTTATTATGATTATAGAATAACTTAAGATAAAAATTCTAATACATTGTTCATTCTAGTCTATACAATTCTTTCTTTTATGAACTATTATAGAATTATCCTTAGTATTTGTTATAATAAATAACATAAGGTATGTAGATTGGCCAATTTTTGTTCGACCCCTAAGACGTGGTAGCGACAGACTAAATGACTTCACTTACTACATAGACCCGTTCATGACGTATCACTTGGCTAGATGCATAAACTAACCTACCGACGTGAAAAGACCCCGCGGCGTCGGTGGGATTGCCGAGACCGAGGCACATGTCAATATAGCTTCGAGGGGAAGCTCTTCGATCTAGAACAAGCAATTTTCGGCCGTAGTCCTGCTCTACCATAATACCACCTACTCCTAACCGATGCGCCTGGTCCCCGACGACCCTTCCCCGGCGCCATGGCTGCAATGTTAGAATTCCGCACCCAAGGGTACAACCCATACGCCGTCAAGTATTCACCGTACTACGACTCGCGAATTGCCCTGGCGACATCCGCCAACTTTGGCATTGTAGGCAATGGCCGCGTATTTGCTCTTGGTCTCACAGCACAGGGTGTACAGGTCGAGAAGACGTATGCGACATCCGCATGATCTTACGTATGCTCAGGGACTAACTTGGCCGTGTCGCAGGTTCGATACAAACGATGCGCTCTACGACCTGGCCTGGTCCGAGATTAACGAGAACCAGTTGATTGTTGCATGTGGTGATGGATCGCTGAAGCTATTCGATCTGGGTGTAGACGATTTTCCCGTTATGAACTTTCACGAACACAAAAGGGAAACATTCTCGGTCTGCTGGAGTCCCATAACCAAAGATACCTTCATTTCTAGTTCATGGGACGGCACAGTCAAAATCGTAGGCCCAAACCTTTCCCAACATACAAAGATACTTGTTTTCTAATGCTCAACAGTGGTCACCAACGCGAAATCACTCTATAAAAACGCTCCCCATCGGGAGCTGCACATATAGCACATCCTTCTGCCCCTCCAACCCCGCCTTGATATCCGCCGTTTCTTCCGACTCGCACCTCCGCATCTTCGATCTTCGAATGCCCTCGTCGGCCAAATACCACCTTACAACGACGATACCTGTTCATGCGTCAGGGCCGCAGCCATCCGCCAACCCAGCCATGGGCGCTGCTTCTCCGCCCTCTGAGATCCTCACTCACGACTGGAACAAGTACAGGGATACTGTCATAGCTACGGGCGGCGTGGATAGAGTTTTGCGAACCTTTGACATCCGAAACCCCAACGGCGGCCCGCTCTCCATCATGCAAGGCCACGAGTATGCCGTCCGGAGGCTGGCGTGGAGCCCTCATTCGAGCGACACTCTTCTCAGTGCCAGTTACGACATGACAGTTCGTTTATGGAACGACGGATCGAACCAACCGCAAGGTGCAGCGATGGGGCCTACGATAGGCAATCAGATGGGAATTATGAACCGACATACGGAATTCGTTACCGGAGTCGACTGGTGTCTCTTTGGTATGGGTGGTTGGGTGGCATCGGTTGGCTGGGACGAGAGGGTATTATTGTGGGATGCTAACATGCTCATGGGCCAGCGAATACCATGATTTTCAACTAAAGTTAGCTTCTATTGAGTTGGCGTTGTCTGGGACTATGCGTGTCTGGCTTGTTCGGCGTTGGATCATCTTTCGTGGGTTAGGATCACTCTTCAAATCAGCTCGCAAGTATGCACATGGCTCAAAATAGCAAGGGATGGCGTGAAGCATCACATCAAAGATGCAGTTATTGGGATTAGAATCATTTCTTAAGTAGAGTTGTCGTGAATGACGCCTGCAGACATGTCTATAAACCAACCCCCTTTTCCCGTATCATACAATTCCGTAACATACAATAATGCAGAGTAGAAGTACAAATCATCCAGCTGTCCATCATATCTTTTTAGTATTACATTTCACCACTTTAGAGAGCAGCATCCTAGGGCCAATTCCCTTAGTAGTAGTCACCTCGGCCGCCGCCACGACCACCATAACCACCGCTTCGGCCGCCACCGTTTCGGCCGCCACCATAACCACCGCCGCTGCGACCACCACCACCATAGCCGCCACTTCGGCCACCACTTCGGCCACCGCCGAAGCCGCCTCGACCACCACGGTTGCCGAAGTCATCACGGCGAATATTGGCCGACATAGCCTTGAAAGGATCATCGTTGTCTTCATCGTTTCGGAAATTGTCCCGAGGTCTTGAGCTCATTCGGGAGGCGCCATCGTCGACGTTCATACCTCTTGCCCGTGACAAGCCCATTTTCTGGACCCACACAGAACTGACAGCGGGAGGTTCCTCCCATCCCCAACCAGCGCGAGTCCATGTGTTGAGGTCCTCGGCCAACGACTGCTTCTCGGTGGAAACACCAAACATGGAAGTATAGGCTGTGACGAGAGTGCGGCGAGGGATAGTAGAGAAGAGCGCACGGGCCTCCTGGTGAGCAGGAGTGGCCTCACTACTCTCAGGATCGCTCTCAGCACTTTCGAGAGAAGTGTTCTGCTTGATGGGAAGGCCACTGAGAAGCTTGCGAGCGCTAGAAATAGAAGCGTGAGGAACGATCAGCCAGCCCTCACCCTCCTTGTTCTGTCGACCAGTTCGTCCAAGACGATGGATGTAAGACTCGCGATCGCGAGGGGTATCAATCTGAATAACGTGCGTGACATCAGGGAAATCCATTCCTCGTGCGGTAACATCAGTAGATACGAGAACTCCTGATCTAGCGGCGCGGAACATATCAGCCGCCTTCTGTCGCTGCTGCTGACTGAGCTTCGACTGCATAACATAGTTGGCGAGGTAAGGAGCACCCTTATCACGGGCCTCTCGTCGGCGCTGGAAAAGCATCTCGCCAGTGAGCTCGACAAGAGCGGTAGTGTTGAAGTAGACAATGGCCTTGAAAGGACGGGCCGAAGGGTCCTCCTTAGCCTTGGCAGTCTCACGGTCCATCAACTCAAATAGGGTGGGGAGAACCTGAGTCCAGCCAGTGACAGGAACAATGTGCTGAGGCACCTTGTCGTGGGTAAGGGACTCGTTTTCAGGGATGGTCTGGACGAATTCGAAATCATTGGCCCGAACCATGTTGCGGGCTAGGCGGATGACACTATCGGGAATAGTGGCAGAGACAAGCATAGTCTGTCGAACCTTCTCTTGGGGCTTGGGAAGTCTGCCGATAATCTCATTGAGCTCACGCTCAAAACCGGTGTCCAGCATTCGATCGGCCTCATCCAGGACCAGAGCGGCCAGGTTGGGCGCAGCGATCTGACTGCTGGGGTCGGAGAGCAAATCATTCAGTCGACCAGGAGTGGCGACGAGGAGATGGCAGCCCTGTCGGTGAGTCTGGCGAAGCATAGAGCGCTTATCAGTACCACCAACGGCACACTGGACGACGAGGCCAGTGTTGGCAACCAGTTTGCGAGCCTCGACAGCAATTTGCTCGGCGAGCTCTCGAGTGGGGGAAAGAACAATTCCACGGATGTCATCGGAACGGGCAGCGCGTCGAGCACCCCTGGTAGCGAGCGAGGAGTCCTCTTCGATCATTCTCTGCAGGAGAGGCAGAAGGAATGCTATGGTCTTTCCGGTACCAGTCTTGGCTTGTGCGACGCTGGGGAGAATTAGTGCAATGTCCAACGCTTTGATATATGTAGAATACTTACATATCGGTACCCTTGAGGGCGGGCTTAATTGTCTTGGCTTGAACAGGTGTCATGGTATCGTATTTCATGTCGGAAATGATAGACCTGAGCAGGTTCTGGTTGATGCCCTCGAGCTCAGCGAATCGAACGAGGGGCTCGGCGGGTTCATCGCTAGCAGCCTCTGACCTCTGCTCAGCAACAGCCTCGCCGCTGTATGCTCGAGTGAAGGAAGCGATTCTGCTAACGGAGGCAATTGACAGTTGGGTTGTCAAGGCCTGACGGCGGGCGACAGGCAAAGCGGCTCGGGTCTGGAAGATGAGGGCGGCCGTCGCGGCGGTTCTGGCCTGAGTGGCACAGCGCCGAAGGCTGGATCGAAACATGATGACCAGTGGGAGAGAGACAGAGACAGAGACAGAGACAATACCAACAGAATATCAACCTTTTAATCAAAGAAGGAAGGGATTAGAAGCGGCGTAAAGAAGGAAGAGGGTGAAATAAATTGGGTATGTAAGATGAACAAGAGAGGCGATAATGGAAGGGTCTTGCGACACTACTTTCATGAAAATCGAATTTTTTCCTCTCGTTATCTTATCGGTCCATTAAACGCTACCCCACCTAAGTTAGATCCCGTCTACTATCACGTGGTCGCGGAGGTTTTTGAGTGTACTATAGTAGGTAGGTAGGTAGTTGATATGAATGACTTGCTATTGGCTTACAACTATCTCAGAAGCAAGAAGGAACAAGTCAATTATACAAATAATATTCAAATCAATTTATATCGCTGTACTAATGCAGCGTATCCTCAGATCCGTGATTCCCAATGTCTATGTCTAAAAAAAAAAAAAAACCCTTCTTCTGCAATTCTTTAATCATCAGTAGACTCAACCAATACTCTTCGACCTGGACCCCACAATAGAAAGACCCTCTCCGAGTCCATCCGAGATACCCTGAGTAACGCCATTTATCGTCCAAACAAAAACCTCCATAAGAGCCTGAGCAACTTTGCCATCATTCATCTGGCCTATTGCTTCGGTCAAAGAAGCGCTCTGCTTTCCAATTGAGTTCACAAAGTCGAGGCCGTGGCCCACGAGCGTCTCGGACACCTTGTACTTGCGCTCCAGCCGGGCTGCACACCTAACAAGAAACAGCAGATATGGCATCAAGAAGCTGAAGAAGAAGATCAAGTTGACGACAGTCATCTGGACCCCGCGGTGTATAATAGAACGAGGTTGACTTGGGGCAACACGCCCTGAGTCAGGATCTGCCCGAGTTAGACCCAGATTGGGTTGATTGACTTGGTCTGGCAAGGCGGATTGAACCCGCTGCAGCTCGCATTCATCCAGGTCGTGTGGGAGAGCTTTGAGGAGATATGTTACGCCATCGACAAAAGCCTTGCGCTCAAATGCGACGTCTTCCTCTGCCACAGCGGCCTTGCCTCCGTCTATAGAGATGTTGACCAGATTCGTTCCTATTTCAACAGTTAGCCTGCCGAATGATTGAGTTAATTCATCAAGGTTGACTCACCCTGTCGTGCAAACTTCCAGTGCACGCCAGACGCAGCTCGGACAACAGGTTCATATTCAGGCGATTCTGAATAAAGGACCCTACTGATCGGCTGGGAGCGCACTGTTCGAGACTCGAGGTATCTATTTCTATCGCCGTGCTCTATCACATTGGCCTGGAGTGATTGTGTCACAGGTGCTGTCACGTCGGTCTCTGAATGGAGCCGAGGTTTTGATGGTGACTCGGATACTGTGACATCTGGATGTAGAGGATGAGTACTGATACTCCGCTTGAGAAAACGGATCGGTCCCGACTGAAGCGACGTTGGAAGCATGGCGACGACATTGAAGATTCTGCTTTCGGTGAGCTGATCGACCTTGACTTCGTCAAAGGCTGGTGTAAATGATCGAAGATGAGACGTCATAATGTAAATGTTGACAGTGAAGTGCGGTGTCGAGAATAGAGGTCAGACCAGTCGTCAATTCGATGTCTAGTAGAGCATGATTTGAGTCGAGATGGAAGAAGGTATAGAAGTTTAGTCTATGGGTTATGCTGCATGAGCAGATATAAAAAAGGTCTCATGACAAAACGAGAAAAAAAAAACACGAGACTAGCAAAAGAAAGAGACAGAATCTCGGTTCTCATGAAACATTCGCATCAAATGGGACCAGGCGCAAGGTACACAGACCTTATCGTCCCGCCCCCCTTCCGGGCTTTGCGCTGCTCTCTCTGACATGTGAAAACGGTAAACAGAAAAATTGTTGAGACAAGGTATTCGAGACCCATGAACCGGGATCATGGATGGACACACGAAGATAAGGTTCCTCTTCCAATGAGGTCCTGTCTTCTGGTGGGGAAAACATCAACTCACAACGCCTCTTAACCTTGTTCATCAGAGGCAGAAAGATTATGATAGCACATAGTTGGAAATCGATCATACATACAAACAAACGCTTCCAGAGACTAACAGTACATCAGTTCCAAGTCATAACTTGATAATGTATTCCATGCATGCGGCAAACCTAAGACTAAACCCAATGCCCTAAGTAGTATCTGACTTGCCAATTACCCTTCCCTTCGCCTTGCGCCAAACAAAACAAATACAATGACAAAATGCTGCCTCATCTATCACAAATGCAGTCTGTTACATCTGATGCCATGCTGCCATACGCAAAAGCATCAAATCGCTCCCATCATGTTCCATCCCATCCAGTGGCCCATGCCCAAATTGCCACTTGTTCCGTTCCTCTGTATTCCCAAGTGAGACTTCATCAAGTACCCATAGCATTCATGTACTCATCCATAACATAGACCATTACAGCATGTCATTGCCCAGCTCGTACGACCAGCCTCCTTCTCGCCTCAACTTGTCTCTGGCGGCCAGGTCCTTTCGGATGTCGTCCTCAGTCAGACGGTCGGAACCACTCCAGTTGGCACTCGAGGTTCGGGCACGGAACTTATGCATTCTTTCCTTGTTCTTGAAGACTTCCTCCATGTTCAAGGGCCCAGGTTTACCAAAGATTTGTGAAGGGTCCATCCTCTCCTGCTTCATAAGAGCCCTGGTGATGTAAGGAGAGTTAGCCCATGCTGCAACTGTGCCAGCCGGTGGCTCTTCCTCGTCCTCGTCCTCATCGTCGGTCTGGATTTCTGGGAGTTCGATAGCATCGCCATTCTGGAATCGCGGCGATGATCGCTGGGCAGATTTGGCTGCCGACTTGATTCCGTTGATAGCACCAGGACGCGCCGGTGTCTTGTATGAAGGTCCTGCGGGGTTAGGGTTGGGGGCAAATGGGATCGCTCCCTTGTGGATTTGTGCCATATCCATAGGGTTGCCTCCCTTAGCATGGCTTGTTTGCTGAGAAATAGCAGGCTTGAAAAGATTTTGAGTAGTATGCTGGGACACATAGCCACTGGTGAAGGTCTTCGCCTGCAGATCCTGGAACTTGTTAGCTTTTGTTGTGGATGAAAAAAAATTTCTAATTTGCCTTACCCTTTTAACGGCGCTCGACGGGCGAACCGGAGGTCCTTTGATGTTGGGAGGCTGTTCCGTATCCAGCTCATCGGCAAACTCGTCACTTGTTCGGCGGCGCTTTGCATCCTTGGCTTGATACTGCGGGCCACGCGATGGTGGGTGTCTCGCAGGTCCCTCCTCATTACCGTCTGGGCCGAGTGTTCTCTTAGGCCCAGACTTGGAACCCTTCACCAACCCAACACCGGAGTTCAGGCGAGAAGGAGGGCGAATTGAAGAGCCATCCCCTCGCTGTACTGACTTGGAGATACTGTAATCAGGAGGGCCATTCGGTTGTGATCGAACAGCTGGAGGTGGCGCTGGGGTCTTCTTGGCCTTCTCAATGAGCGCTTGTCGCTCCAAGGCTGCTTGGCGTTGAGCATTGGTCTTTGCATTAGCCTGCTCCCGCTTTTGACGCTGTTCCTCTTCTTGTCGGCGAAGCTGTTCCTGCTGCCTCTTCTCCTCCCTTGCCGCTCTCTGCCGCTCGGGTTCTGCTTTTGCGTCACGTCGCCGCTGTGCATCTCGCTCATCTTGCTCCTTCTTCTTTGCTGCTAGATCAAGGGCCCTGGGACGACCATTTGATCCCACAGAAGCATTCAATTTTGATCCTGGTGGCTTTGTTTGCAATGAAGCCTTGCTCGCCACTGGCTGTTGGGATTGAGAGCTTACTGAAGCACTATGATCCTGAAAGCCGGCAGACACAGAACTACCAGGGTGATACTGGGGGTGTTGTGAGCCAGTATTAACTTTTATAAGGGTGGGCGCTGCCTTTGTCTTGGCAACAGTCTCCTTGCCAGGTTTCACAAGTCGTCGGTGTTCCTTGGGGCGAGATAGTGTGTTAGGTGCAGTAGGTCGAGGAGCAGAAGGTTGGGAGACCGTGTTAGGAGCATCAGCCATCTCCACATCCTGTTCCTCAGCCTTGTTGTCTGGCTCTTCCTGTGCCTTGGCTCTTCGAGGGCTAGTTCGAGTTGCCCTAGGCGTGGCCTTGGGGGCAGCTGCTTCGGCATCCTTTTTGGCGGCAACCTGTTTCTCCATATTGGCAAGCTTTTCTTGTTCCTTACTGAAGACTCGAGCCTTTTCCCTTTCCTTCTCCCGCTCCTTCTCCAGCTTCTCCATCTGCTCAGCTTGGTACTTGGCTTCCTTCTCACGACGTTTCTCCTCCTTCTCGCGTTCTACGGAAGCCCTTGTCCGCTTGCCAACTGGTCTAGACAGGGTGGACTCTTGTTCAGCGCTGTCACCGCTTCGATAGGAGTCGAAGCTTGCTTTTGGAGCAACTGACTCAGAAGACTGACCGGGGTACATTCCAACGTGAGTTCTGGACGGAGAGAGCAGCGAGGATTTACCTTCTGCGCTCAACGCCGCACTGCTGGCAATGAGACCCTTGGATGTAGTGAGAATAGATGACATCTTGTTCTTGAGATGCTTCAAGGGACTGTCACGGAAGAGCCTCGACGGAGACTTCGCAGGGGATGGGGAAGTATGGGTTGTGACAGCAGAAGATGGTCTATCGGAATCGTTTGAAGCCGATATCGTCTTTTTCAACGGACTTCCTTCTTGTGTCTCCAATGCTGTTGCAAGCGGAACTGCGGGAACAGATGCAGACTTGCCATGACCAAGGTAACTGGGACGTTGGGGAGACAAGATAGAGCGAGCAGGAGATTGGGTACTTGTTCGCTCCTCAGCATTTATATCTCCAAAAGATCCAAATGTTGTCTTGCCGTGGATTCCTTCCATAACATCAGCAGTTCGGCTCTTAGAGAGCGATGGCCTTGAAGGAGTGGTTGTGGCAACAGCTTGCTGATCAGCCGGAGGGTCAATCCAGTCAACATCATCGTCATCCTCGGGGAAAGCGCCAGGGGTTGTGGTTTCTTGCTTCTTGGGCGAAAGTAACTTTGGCTCAGGAACCGATTGGGATACAGTTTGCGGCTGCTGCGAGTTCGTAAGGCTGTGAATTGACTTTGACGGCCTGCTACCATTTGGCTGCGATTTTCCGAGTACACTAATTCGGTCTTGCAACATCTGGGTGTAGGTTTTGTTGTGATGCGAGGCAAGATCTTCGGCGTCCTTGGTCTGTTGGGCGTGTTTCGACCGGGTGTCATCGACATCCATTTCATCCTGATCTTCATCATCCGACGCGTCTCGCTCAACAGGTTTCGTGATGCTCTTTCCTCTTGTGTTTCTCCCCAAGTTGCTGGTTCTCTTAGAGTCAACATGACTTGTGCGAGAATATCTGGCACCGAGACTCTTGCCCGCTGTTAGAGGTTCACGGGCAGGAAGAGAAGGGAACTGTAGGCTGTTTCGGAAATTTCGGCGAACAGGGCTGGGCCCATCAGACTGAGATTGCGCATCGTCCGGCGAGGCGTCATCAGGTTCCTGGGGCTCGGGCTCATTATCTTCTGCGTCGTTATCAGATGCCACTTGTTGTGTCTTCGCTGGCGAAGAAGCAATCGTAGGCTCGTTGTGATCAACGACAGTACGTGAAGGGCTTGCCTGAGGAACAATGGCTTCGTCAAGAGTAGCGGGATCAATAAGTGAGGTCTCATCTTCGGTAACAGGGTCAAAGTTTGTGGGATTAGCGTCTTGGCTTCCGAAGTATCCAGAATCACCCTGTGTTTGGGGCTGAGATTTGCTGGCATCAGCAGTCTCCATGTCTGTTTCGACAGTCATGTGAACATCTTGGTCCGAATGAACGCCATCTGCGTCACTTGTAGGTTGTTCCTCTGGTGTGTCTTGAATCGGTTCGTCGGAGGTGGGCAGTGTAGGCTTGGGCGAAGGCGCGTAACGTCGAGAAGGTGAGTTGGCCTGGTTCAATAGTTCCTTCTGGGGTGACTGAGCACTCAGGTTCTGCGCGAATCGATTTGCTGAACTCGACGGGGTGCCTCCAAAAACATTTGACAGAGGCTTCAAAACATCAGCATTCGTACCCTTGGGTATTGACGAACAAGACTCACTACTCTTGGTTCGAGTGTTATCAGCTTCCGTGTGGTTCGGGGAGTCTTGCCCCGAAGTTTACCAGGTGTTTTGAATGTCTCGGCGATGTTGCTGTAGACCCATTAGTATCGCGTTCAAAGCAGGAATCGTGACGCGTACGTTTCATTTTCGCTGAAGATACCAGCCATATGCTCGTTGAGCCATGTGAACTCGTTGTGAGCCGCGTACGTGAACTCATCGACCTCTACATCAACAATCTGGAGGGCAGAGGCGCGCTCATCAGCAACCCAAGCAGCTGAGCCAGTTGGAATGCGCGGTCCTCGCATTGCCGCCATTGTGTCGGTTAAGTAGGGGCGCGCAGGAGCGTGAAAGAAACCAAAAGTCGACTAAAGTCGTGATCTTTTGGTCATATACTCATTGGATTTGTAGCTCAGGATAAAGTCGAAGTGGTTGAACGAGTTGGAGGGTGAAAGCTTGAAGTGAAGTGTGAGAGAAGCTAAGTTTCAATAACAAAGAGGGATGTTTACGCGGAGGTCTAATTAGGACTAGCGTTAATTGACGGGATCGTCCAGCCCGGAAGTGGAACTCACACAAGTACTTTACCCAGTCGATAACAACAGATAATCTTCTTAATTAAGAGGCTAAAAAGATGTCATGAAACTCGCAGACAGGAAAATACGATCGTACATGTATTCTCTAGAGGTTCTACGTATTGAATTTAGCTATCTGATATCTCCGAAGCATGTTTCCATGACGTACTTGGACTAGAGGAGCTCGTTAAGAGCCGTTAATGATATCAGCTGCCAAACACGTGCTGATAACACCTTATCGGCCATGCTTGTTTACTTTCGCGTTCCCCTGGAGTGCGGAGCGACGAAACAAAGCAACAGATTCAACCCAGCCGTGGATGCTCGACCTCGACCAACATGAGGGTCATTGAAGTGATTATTGACGTAAGGCATTGCACTTCCTGCATCTTGCATCTAAATTCATCATGTCTAACCTCTTCCGTAGGGCTTCAAGTCTTACGCCGTGCGTACGGTGATTTCAGGATGGTAAGTAATGCAACCAAAACAGTTCATGGCCACAGCTAATGTACGTAGGGACGAGAGTTTCAACTCCATCACCGGCCTCAACGGTAGTGGAAAGTCAAACATCCTCGATGCGATATGCTTCGTCCTCGGAATTACCAATATGTCGACAGTTCGAGCGCAGAACCTTCAGGTTAGTCATCCTTGACCAGCTGAATACCTTTTCATACTAAGTCCCCATGTTATAGGACTTGATATATAAGCGCGGTCAAGCTGGTGTCACCAAGGCCAGTGTCACGATCGTTTTCGACAACCGGGAGACCAAGAAATCACCAATCGGTTTCGAAGAATATGCCACCATCAGCGTAACTCGACAAATCGTCCTCGGGGGAACTTCCAAGTACCTCATCAACGGCCACCGTGCTCAGCAACAGACAGTACAAAACTTATTCCAATCGGTTCAGCTTAATATCAATAACCCCAACTTCCTCATTATGCAGGGTCGTATTACCAAAGTCCTCAATATGAAGGCTGTGGAGATTCTAGCCATGATCGAGGAAGCTGCTGGAACAAGGATGTTCGAGGATCGCCGAGACAAGGCCCTGAAGACCATGGCCAAAAAGGAGACTAAGCTGGTTGAACTTCGAGAACTCCTCAAGGACGAGATCGAGCCTAAATTGGAGAAGCTGCGAACAGAAAAGCGCGCTTTTCTTGACTTCCAACAAACTCAAAATGACCTCGAGAGGCTCACCAGAGTGGTCGTTGCATATGATTATATCAGGTACCAAGACTCTCTTAGTCAATCGGCGGCAGATCTTGAAGGAAAGAAACAGAGGCAACGGGATTTGGAAGATTCAGCAGCTCGTTTGCGAAATGAAATATCTCATCTTGAAGAAGACATCAAAAAGGTGCGATCTCAACGAGATAAGGAGCTTCGAAAAGGGGGCAAGGCTTCAGCGCTGGAAGAGGCAGCCAAGAAGCATTCGAACGAGCTTGTGCGACTGGCCACTGTCCTTGACCTGAAGAAGTCCAGCTTGGCAGAAGAAGAAGAAAAGAAGGGGGCTGTAGAAAAGACAGTTTCGGAGCTGGAGGCCACCTTACAGGAGAAGACCACCGCATATGAGAACGCCAAATCTACATACGACGCGGCAAAGGAAGATTTGGAACAACAAACTCAAGATGCTGAGTCGAAGGAGGAGCTTCTCCAGACTTTACAAACAGGTGTCGCCTCCAAAGATGGTCAGGAGAATGGTTACCAGGGCCAGCTCCAGGACGCAAGAAACCGTGCAACCGCAGCAGCTACAGAGCAAGAGCAAGCCAAGATTAAGATTGCACATCTGGAGAAACGTGTCAAAGAAGAGGAGCCACGGGCCAAAAAGGCAAAGGATCAGAACGCTGATCTCTTGCGTGACTTGGACGGGCTCAAGACACAGGCGCAAAAGCTTGAGAAGGAGCTTGGTCGACTAGGCTTCGAGCCAGGCCAAGAAGAGCAGATGTACAAGAAAGAGTCGGAACTGCAGCAAACTGTACGGAACTTGAGACAGGAATCTGACAAGCTGAAGCGTCAGGTCGCCAACACCGAGTTCAACTATGCAGATCCTGTACCCAACTTTGACCGATCCAAGGTCAAGGGACTTGTTGCACAGCTATTTACCCTGGACAAGGAGCGCACGCAAGCGGGTACGGCGTTGGAGATCTGTGCTGGAGGCCGGCTTTACAACGTCGTTGTTGACACTGAGGTGACGGGTACACAATTACTGCAACGAGGCAAACTACGAAAGCGAGTGACAATCATTCCACTCAACAAGATTGCTGCCTTCAAGGCTTCTGCTCAAACCATTGCTACAGCCCAGAATATCGCACCAGGCAAGGTCGATCTGGCGCTATCTTTGGTTGGATACGACGAAGAGGTGTCGGCAGCAATGGAGTATGTCTTTGGCAATACCCTCATCTGTGCTGATGCAGATACTGCCAAGAGGGTTACATTTGATCCCAACGTCCGTATGAGGAGTATCACCCTTGAGGGTGACGCTTACGATCCATCTGGTACACTTTCTGGTGGAAGCTCACCAAACTCTAGTGGTGTTCTTGTCCTTCTTCAAAAACTCAACAGCCTTACTCGACAGTTGAGCGAGGCCGAAGGCAGTCTGAAGGAGCTTCAAGCCCGCATTTCAAACGAGAAGGCCAAGCTCGATCAGGCCCGCCGAATTAAGCAGGAGTTGGATCTAAAGAGCCATGAGATCAAGCTTGCCGAGGAACAGATCAGTGGTAACTCCTCGTCATCCATTATCCAGGAGGTTGAGAACATGAAGTCCACCATTGTGGAGCTCAAGGACAGCATCGCGGAGGCCAAGTCTCGACAGACCAAAGCAAGCGCCGACATCAAGACAATAGAGAAGGACATGAAGGATTTCGATAACAACAAGGATGCCAAGCTCGTTGAACTTCAGAAAGCCCTTGACAAGCTACGAGCAGGTCTTGGTAAGAACACTGCCGCAGTGAAAACTCTCCAAAAAGAACTTCAAGGCGCGCAACTCGATGCCGAACAAGCAGGTTTTGACTTGTCTGCCGCCCGAGAGCAGTTGCAGGAGGTTCAGGTTGCCATCAAGGCACAGCAAAAGGACATTGAAGATCTTGCTAAGCAGAAGGCTGAACTGACCGAAACACATGACACGGTGCAGGCCGAGCTTGACGATGAACGCGCCAAGTTACATCTTTTCGATGATGAACTTCGAGCATTGGAGGACGCTATCCGCTCCAAGAACTCACGCATTGCTGAAGAGAGCCTCGAGATGCAAAAGCTTGGCCATCTCGTGGAAAAGTTCAACAAAGAGCAGCAGGGTGCTGCTGAAAAGGTTGCCCGCCTAGAGAAGGAATTTGATTGGATTTCGGACGAAAAGGACAAGTTTGGCCGCAGCGGAACTCCTTATGACTTCAAGAACCACAACATTGGAGAGTGCAAGTCAACATTACACAACTTGACCGAGCGGTTCCAGGGTATGAAGAAGAAGATCAATCCGAAGGTCATGAACATGATCGACAGCGTCGAGAAGAAGGAAGTGTCACTCAAGCACATGATCAAGACTGTCATCAGGGACAAGCGCAAGATCGAGGAGACCATAGTCAGCTTAGATGACTATAAGAAGAAGGCTCTCCAGGAGACATGGGAAAAGGTTAATGGCGACTTTGGTAATATCTTCTCCGAGTTGCTTCCAGGAGGCAGCTTTGCCAAGCTTGATCCGCCTGAAGGCAAGACCATCAGTGATGGTCTTGAGGTCAAGGTTTGTCTTGGAAAGGTGTGGAAGCAGAGTTTGACAGAATTGAGTGGCGGACAAAGGTAAGCAACCCGTGGCTCATAAGTTACTGGTCAATCATACTAACAATCTGGCTCTATAGGTCTCTAGTTGCTCTATCTCTCATCATGGCCCTGCTTCAATTCAAGCCTGCGCCCATGTACATCCTTGACGAGGTCGATGCGGCACTGGATCTGTCGCACACTCAGAATATTGGCCGCCTCATCAAGACGCGTTTCAAGGGCTCGCAGTTCATCGTCGTCAGTCTGAAAGATGGCATGTTCCAGAATGCGAACCGCATTTTCCGTACTCGGTTCAGTGAAGGCACTAGTATGGTGCAGGCACTTACGCCAGCGGATATGAAGTAACGATGTTGATCAAGAAATGTCTGAAATGAGTGCACGAAAGGGACTATATGGGGGTTTGTACATGAGGCGTCGGGCTGGGAGGATATAGTGTTCATATCGGCATTAGGATACCTTTTGATACCGCTTGATTTAGCAAGGCACGGGATTGCCTTTGGAATTTATCAGCTGTTGTTCAAGTTTTATGCTGTTTAGGTGAACTACGATATGGGGTGAATGATAGCTGCTTTGCACTTGAAGGGCATCAAAACTTGTTTGTTGACAAAGGTCTAATTGGAACCGCACTTGAAAAACTACACATGTCTACAAGCCCAGGCATCGTATTTCAGGAGTTTCCACTAATCAAAGATGTTTCTAGACGAAACAACCCCTTTCTTCAACTGAACCACTCCGATACATCTCGGTCACAAACGATCCGCCCTAAAGATTCCAAGCTTATGTTCAACGCCCAGATACCGAGCCAGCTCAGCAGGTAGTTCAGCGTCCATGTTCAAAGTCGTAGTGACCTCATCCCTGATCTTGACCTCTGCGCGCTTGTAGCCCTGCGCTTGGATCTCGTCTTCGTCAGGGAAAGACACGGGTAACATGAACTCTTTCTCGGGCACCGCTCCGAATCCGTGGCTGATCTTGGCTGAGACGTGCTGCAACAGACCCTGCACGCCTGCGTCGGCCCAGGGGAATCTCAGGACCAAGAATGCGCCGTCTACATTTCCTAGCAGACGGCTTGTCTTGCTTGGATCGGGGATCCAGAGGTCGACTTTGATGTTGGCCAGGAGCGGGAAGTGGCTGTGTGTTATGGCCTGCCAAACAACACTGTCCTTCAGCTGAGCAAACGTATACAGACGATTGTAGTTCTCGCCCTTCCGTCCAAGATCAATTCCACAGCATGACTCGACGGGGAAGATGTGCTCGTCCCGGACGGGCTGGAGGTTGGTACTCGGGAGTGGCACGCCGGCCCGGGAGTGGGTCTGCCGGAGAGCATCGCTGCGGTCCACGGGGACGGGTGGGAAGAGGATCAAGACGGGGACGAGGAAGGCGACGAGGGTGATGGCGAGGAGAGTGAGTGACACAGCGTCGAGGCTCGAGACAAAGTGCCTGGTGGCGTCCATGCCGATGCTGATGTCAATGCTGATGCGATGATCCAATCTACAAGCGTGGAACTGAATCCGTCATCGGTGGTAGGGGGGGAGGGTTGCATGTGTAGCGTGCAACCGCGTGTCTCTGTCAAGGGATGTTGAAGCCTTGTTTTTTTTTTTTTTTTTGTGTTACTTGCAGATCTCTCTGTACAGTTGTGGCGTGGCCGTTGTTGCAGAATTTCTATGTTTCAAAATCCCGTCTTTCCTACCACATACCTCACGTAGTAGGCTGTCTCCCAAGAGTGTCGTGTTGTGATAGGTGAGGATGCATAGCGTAATTATCGTATCATTTTGTTTGACATATGGCCAGGGCAGTGAGATCAATCATAGGCATAGGGTAATACCATCACCCCTAACTTGTGGACCCATGTCGCCTTTTGCATGGCTTCGTCCCGCGTCTCCGAAAGAAACCCACAAGAAGAATTAGCATAATTGATATGTACAAAACTGTCTAGGGTGTTTTATACATAATACGTATAACACCTAATAGATGAAATTACATGTCTCGAGAAGCTTGATTACAGTATATATTCGCAGTCGTTGTAAATACTGGGATTCGAGGTGGTAGGAGAGGTAATATGCCGATCAAGGAACTCCAGAGGAATGGTTCAACCCCTCTGCATTAGCGGTTTCGTGGTAAACTTTGGTGCCGCCAACGAGATACGCTGCACCGTTCAGCTGAACTGGGGTTTGAATAAGTCAGAAACTGAATATGATTATAGATGAAATTTCCTCATGTATATATGTATACGCGCATCAAAACTCTTGGTTTAGGACTCGATTATAGACGTCTTTGCGCCTGTGGGCTCATTGGCCAACTTAGGCGCGCGGGCTCTTGCAACAAGAATCCAAAACCGCCCGGGTTTAAGAGGTTGAGGCAGTACCGGAGATGTCTTAATTCTCGTCTGATCCTAGTATCCTTCCCCTTCAAGGATCGCCCTGAGGCTGGACGGACATACTTCTGCATTCATTCAGAGCCGCCATTCCTGGCTTTCATGTCGTTCCGACAAACTGACTCGTAGGTTTAAGCAAAGCTCCCGAGCAGGGGTCGTACCAACTGGTTGAGTCAATCGTGGATTGCGACAAGGGGTATCGTTGCATATACATGCTGTATACCGTAGATATGTATGCGTATGCATGTACTCTATACTCTCTGGGCATTGACACGCTCGTGCGTCTGCTGGGTACATTTCTTTTTACGTCGAGGCGCCGGCAAGCAACATGGCCGTCAGACGGGGTACATTCGCAGATCTTGGTCCTCCCCAGAGCCTGAAATTTGGCTACAGGTCGACAAACGCAATGAGATGCATAACCAGCCTCAATGATAACTGATACAAGTACTGTGGTGTGGTGCAGTGTGGTGTATTATACAGCCACGTTACAAACTATCCTACACATCGACGCGATAATACCTGTCCTGCTTGCAGTGCTTGTTGACGTTGAAGAGGACAGTGGAGTATGACTGTATGAGGGATGAGCCGGAGCCCCGAGCCCGGGTCCGCGCCCCACTCGTTGCTGTTTTCAGTCTGAAAGGTCTGCCCTGTGCTGCCTTGTGGTAACTTGTAATTATTCCTGGGACCCTTATTAGAGGATAAACAAGAGTGAGGCTCGATCATGTTAGCGCTTCTGGTCCATCTCCAAGGCTCCCCGCAACCCCTCCCTCTGACGAGAGCTCGGCGAACATCACGTTCTGCTGTGGTGGACGGACATCGGAACGGTATGGAATAACTGCAAAACAACAAACTCGTTGGAGGTCGGTGGTTGTTGTTAGTAAAATTCGCCGAGGCCTCATGACCGACTTAGCAGCTAGAACCACCATGGGTCCCTCCTTTGCAGACGTATACAATGTCGCAGTTGTCTCCAACGGGCGCTGACAGCATGTAGCAGCAGCACCAACTAGAAGCCTTCTAGACCCCAGCAAGATCCAGGGGACTTCCCAAGAAAGCCCCCGAGGTCCCAGAAATGGATACCCAGATGCCCCCTTTCGAGCCCAAGATGAGGGAGACATTGCATCTGCGGATACGAACCAGGTCATTGTAATCTGATACCCTCAAGCGCCTCCTCGCCATAATATTTGACGCTTTCGTTCTCCATTCATGGCAATGATGGACACTGGCCCTGCTAGCGTAAATTTCTCCCTGTTTTCAGACCATCTCTGCAAAGATCTAAATAGCACTCAGTCAGTGCATCTTTGTTTTTAAGAAGATGACGGTGTCCCAGTCAAATCTGGGCCACAGTCGTATCAAGGGCGAGCTCCTTGCAGCTTTAGCCGGTATTTCATCATGAAAGGAAGAAGGGAATGTCTGAACAGAAGTGGAGGAAGAGCAAGGATGAAAAGAAGCACACGCTGGACCACAACGGCATGGCGCAATCTTTCCTTCACATGGATTATTTGGTGTACGCTCTTTGGTCAGCGCTTAGTTCTTCAGGAACATCCACCGTTGGACCATGAGATTTGGCTCCAGGGAGGGTTAACCCGAAATCGTCGTGATCTGGCCCGTGGGTTTTAGAGTGAATACACTGACCAAGAGATGAGTAGAGGCCCATGAAAACTAGTATTCTGTGTCTTGTGGGTCGCTTGTTGGTTGTCATGTTTAGCTAGACAAGGGCAGACAAAGTAGTCCTGTTTGCGGCGTGACTTGTCATATGTTCTGATGTGAAGCATCTGAGACTGCGGCGATGTTTTGATCAGAGTTGTCAATATCACTTAAGCTGGTGAGACGGTGCGGAAGCCGTTTGTGATTGTTGTAGTCGAGTTGTAGTCTTCTAACTGATTAGAGTTGCTCGGTGTGTTCACGTAGCTTAGGAACCTATCGGCCTGGCGGGAAGCCCTTGGCTGATGCTTGTAAGGACACTGGAAAGACCTCCTCCGTTGCTGCTCCCCATCAATCCACCAATACTCGCTGATGAATGTCGGGTGTCGGCTCCGATGACAAGGAGCGACTCCGATACTGTAGGTATCATCGCGGGCGGGAGTATGCGTGTGCAAAGATGGGGTCCCCGAAAAGGTCCTCTTTGGCCTGCAAGTGAATCCTTCTTAATATCCACCACGTATGCTTGGCAAGAAGGGTACGCCCTTATAATGCCAGAACATGCAGCGTTGGACTAACTAGGTATAGTTGATTATTAAACAGACCATGTCTGCTCTGGTCTCGAAAGCCGGAGCAGTCGGGATATCCTAGCTCATGATAGTCAGAAGCTCTGGGTGAATGTGCTTTTACGTTGTAATGCGTACCGCCTGCTTCAGGTTGAAATAGTGTTAAAGCTAGGCCATATTCGTTTCTTCACGGCGAAGAAAAATCGCAAGAGCTTTTTCGATAGCTCAGAATATGGTGCTTATTAGAGCTCCGTCGAAACATAAGTCTTTCTAGAGGCCAGACGCGGAAGAAAGGCTGAGGAATGAAACAACAAACATAGAGCAGATGAAATAACGAGTCATGCTACTAGAATTCTTCTGAATTGCTCTGGATGCTCCCTCTCAAGAAGAATAGTCATGTCGTGACCATGATGTCGTTGTGAACCGTCGGGCCAAAATCAACCCGAAAAGCCATGACCATTAAGGCGGGCGTTCATTGCTAGGTCCAGCCACGCGACGACCCACACACGGCGCCGGGAGCGGGACCTGATCCTGATCCAAGCGCCTAAGACATCATTAAGCTGTTTCATTTATTGGTGAACAAATGTCAGAAGTTGGGACGGATCCGGACCGTGGTGCTTGTTTGCGCTCCGCGCCGTCTCCTCAAAAGGTTTCATTGGGACATGGCCTTTGTGCACCCTTGTCGAGAAGGCCCTATCAAATCGCCAGCTTTGCCATCATAGAGTCAGGGACTGTGACTACATTCCAATGCCAAGCCTGTCAATGACCGGTACAGACATGTGAGCACCTATGAGGAAAGCTGAGACGACGGAAGCAAGCCGCAATGGTTAGTTTCAGGGCGTAGGCACGGCTGGAGGCACTAAACCAGTAGCTAGCTATGAGTAAATGCTGCAAGACGTGGACAAGAGATGGGTAGATAACTTGCCTATCATGTTCCCTCTTTGCTTCAAACCAGTTGTTGCCCCAGTGACTGCCACGACCTTGACAGCCCTGGGAGGTTGCATCACCGTTGATTATTGACCCTGTTCGTGGATGGATCATCCCTGACAGCTGATATACCCCGACAGGAACACAACAGCGCCAAGACGACAGCGTATGTTGTGAAGTGCCACAGAGTTAAAAACAAGCTGTATCATCTGCAAAAGACGTCGTGACGCATACATTCTCAGTTGGCCCAGGTGTGCAAAGGTTCGGTTTCACACCTAACATCCTTGCCAGCCTCATTCTGCTGAACCTGGTTACCCATCAACGTGGATTGAGTGGCGCCAACTCCCTGCTTGACCAATTCAATCCCTCAGTTTGAAGAATGATCAGCCATGGACTGTCACTCAGAGTGAGTATGTATGTACAACTGACACTAGTTACGTACTGAATCTTGCACGGACTTACCTACTACAGCTTTGTGGAGTTGAGAGAGGTCTTGAAGTCGCCGGAACTTGGATTGAGTCTATTCTGCATAGGTTTGTTAGCTGCTTTGGGCCAAGCTCAGGTCAATTTGGTACGTACTTGTATGTACAGTAGTCAAAGCCCAGCCCAGAGAGGCGGTTCGTGCTGCAAATGTCCGTCTGTGGCTACGGCATTGTCCAAGTCAGGCAAGGCCTTAACGGCATTTCGTACGGAGATAAACAAGCTTGACCCAGGAGATCGGGCTCATTCTGCTCCATGTCAAACAAAGCGGAGCTGGAGCTGTTCGGGGTTATTCCAACCCCAGTCAGTCAATTAAGGAATTAGAGCTTTTGAGGGAAAAAATGAAGACAGTAAATTGAGAAGTTCAGGATACCCTGTTCCAAGCCTGGTGAGAAGAGAATTCATTGCCTTCCTCAGGTCAACTCAAGCTTACCTTAGACATTTCAGTTCCCTCAAGGTATGGAAGGCACCAAGGTTGCCGTTACCTTAGAATTGGGGGTGGTGGTTCCTTCCTTCATCCCCTTTCACTCCATCCCCTCCACTCTAAACCCAAGCCAACCCAACCTCAGCACCCCCCCCGCGCCTTATTTAGTAACATCATCATCCATTTATGATAGTTAGTACGTACTGATCTCTATTATTCACCCCTGGCGCATCGATCATCGTGATTGCTAACCGCATCTATCGCGCCGTTGATGGCTTACACCTATGTCATTGTCAGCTTCTTCTTCTTCCTCTTCTTCATATCCTCGTCGTTGCTCTTTACTCGAGACGTACTAGTTAGCTAGGAACTGGTTTGGACTTTGCCTTGCTGCTTGCCCAAAGCCTTCGCCAGTTTTCTTCCATCTTCTTCGTCAATTGTTTGAGGCCAAGACAACTTTAGCCGCCTTTGTCCTTAGTTGATCTTGCTCAATGACCCGAAGACATATCACCAAAACAAGACACGCTTATCCTCATCTATCTTGGCGGCTCTCATCTTACACCTTACACCTGCTTGCTGCTCTTCTACATCTCTCTCTACGGTGCAAACTCGAGCCCTAAATTTCGCTCAATGTGGCAACTGCCAGTTCTTTTTATATTGTCGGTGTTACATTCGAGCTCCAACCATCTATCCGCGATTAATCAACTGCTTGCCTGTGGCATGGGATCGTCCCCCCTCGTCCCCCTCGTCAGACAGTCAAAAGGCAGAAGCTTAAGCTCTTGGCTGGTTCCCGGGACCCACGATTTCTGGCTTTTTAATTGATCAGCATTTAACGCCCCGTTGGGTCTGAATGCGACAAGCTCCCTTCCTTAGGGAGTTAACTCTGGTTTCTAGTCTCATCTTCAGGGGCTCAGCCAACTGCTTGGCCAAGACGCCCCAGGTTAACCCGTCCCAGCCGTTGCAGGGCCTTCTTAGACGCCCCCATATGTGGATCTAGGAATCAGTAACCAGTCTAACCTCTGCCCTACTGCAAAGGCCCCTGGGCCACCTCTGCATCGATCAATCTCTCCTCCCTGTCACTGGTGACAGCGTCCCTCCACCCCCCAGTTGCGATACATGTACACTTGCTCTTGTTGACGGCCCGTCTCGGAATACAACTATCTTGGTCCTCCCTCATTTGTGACCTCACAACCATCTTGTAAACTACCACATTCCACTTGACTACCAAGACCAAGACCAAGACCTTGCTGCTGCGGGCTCCAGCAGTGCCTGTGCAAAGTTGGACAAAAGCCAGGGCAGTCCCTCAATCCGCATTCAGAGGCTCTTTAGGGGCTCCCTGTATAAACTTTTGAACCCCTAACAATATCATCTCCCACAAATCTTTACCGCTTTTCCGATTTCGAACCGAGATTGTTTCGTCGAGCAGACTAAGACTGGAGTGCTGTATTGCCATTGTCGCTGGAAAAGACAAAATTTGGCAGCCTGTGGGAAAAAAACCAATGACCCTCTTCGCCTGGGTCTTATTGAAGCTCGAGTGTCGGCAGCTGACTTCCGACATATACATACTGCTGGGTGCCTCAAACACCTTCAGTATTCCATGAGGATCGATTTGCTTTCCCTTGGAGCATTATTTTACTACGTTTGACCACCAAAACTGCTTTGAACTAGTACATGCTACTCTCGAAAGCATGCGAATTGCAAGTTGTTGATTCACCTCATCTCGGCTTCCCTCTCAACAGATTCGAAACAAACGAGCACTCCAAGGATTTAGAGTTGAACTCTCACAATGGGAGACTACTACCACCACTTTCTTTCGTCGATGTCGGGGGCTGGGATGAACCCGGCTACGTCCTCTGAAGAGGTACTGGACCCTCGAATCCGTGGCGCACCGATGCCGATGGTGTCAGCGCCGATGCCCGGCCCGTATCAACAGCTTGGGTATTTCACCGGGTTTCCGGATCCGATGATGTTCAACCCGGCCAAGTCGCAAAAGTCTCGTCGAAAGTCGGCAGCTGGCACCCCTGCAGCCGTTGATCATGTTAAGCATCGAAGAACACGTTCTGGCTGTTTCATGTGTCGGAGTCGAAGGGTTAAGGTACGTGTCCGATGACCGACCTAGAAGCATATCTAACTTGCTTAGTGTGACGAAACACGCCCAATCTGCGACCGTGGGTGTAGCCCTAGATCTCTTATCTCCTCAAAGATCTAAATGCTAACAATACCAAGGCTGTAAGAAGGGAAACCGAGAATGTGTCTACCCTGATCCTCCCTCGTCCAAGAGTTCAGTAGCGTCCAGCGGTAGAACTAAAGAGCCTACCGCCTCCGCCCAACAAGCCAGTCCACCTTCATCGAAATCGGAAGACGAGGACGACAACGAACAAGAAATCAAGCTTGAGACGATTGTCGATGAAGAGGATACAGAAGATCAAACCAAGTCTTCGGTGCCTTCTACGCAATCCAGAAGCGCCTCTCCTTCCACCGCGACAGCAACCCCGACTAGCCTAGCAGCTGGTTATCCCTCTGTCGAATTTCCTCTCCAGTTAGGAGAAGCTGACTGGTCGCATCTACCATCAGAGTATCAAAAATGCCTCTCCTTCTTCGTTGAGAACCTTAACCATTTCAACTATTGCATTCCAACCGATTCAGACGAGTTTTTTACGATGATTCTACCTAGTGTGGCCATTCGCCACGAGCCCCTGCTCAACGCAGTTGTGGGATTCTCTGCGTATCATCTTACCCTTCGAAACCCGCAGGGAAAACTTCAAGATTTTTTACAATACTATAATAAGAGTGTTACCCAGTTACTCGGCTTATTCAAAAGAAAGGAGAAACCCAGCATTGCTACTCTCCTGACAATTCTTCAACTCGCTACTATCGAAGTATGTGTTGCAGTCTATTCTTAAAGCTCAGCATTGACATTCTAACCATGGGTTTTCAGGAGTACTTGGGCGATTGGGTCAATCTTATGGGACACCAGAAAGCAGCTTTTGAGATCTTGACGAGCACATTCACTCCTCAAACAGTGATGCAGACTCCTATGGGTCGCATGTGCCTTAGTTGGTATGCTCGATTTGACACCTTCGTTGCGCTAATGGGAGGCTTTCCGACCGACCTACCTCGAGAATGGTTCCTAGCCATGATGAACCATTTTAAGTCTGAAATAACTACGCATCCAGAAGTGCTACATTGGAAAATCGATGAATGGTCCGCTCGACTCCGTCTCATCTCTTACGACATGTCGATCTTGTTCGCGCGAGGTAGCAGGGGTCAAATATCTCAGGCAGACTTTATCAAAGAACATGACCTTATCAACGAGCAACTCATGAACTGGAAAGAGAAGCGCGATCCCGCCCTTCAAGATTCAAGATATCTTGTCACAGAGTTCCCGCCCCAAGAAACTATTGATCCGGAAGACTTCGTTAATCCCTACACCGTCGGTATTCTCTACAACCATCCTCTGTTCCACGTAACGGTTCTCTGTGCAGAGTGGAATAGCATCATGATTATGCACAAATGCCAATCGTCTGGCACAAGGCCGGATATACTCTTCACGGATCTAAATCGCCACGCGTACCGAACCTGCCAGTATTTTGAAACGCTGGAATTCTGGCCTTCGACACCTAAAGGTGTCTTGGTTCTGATACAGGCTTGCATCGCGATTGCGGCTCTATTCTGCCCTCAAGATGCCCGGCATCACATGTGGTTCCGCCGAAAGTTTGCTTTGTTGGAGAACATGGGGTAAGCGGTTCACCGACTCCCACATCCTGCTGGGAGCAAGTACAAATGAAACGAGAGCTAATCAGCATACAGATACATACACCCTATCTCACTTCGCACCAAAATGGCCGAACTATTTCGAGAACCATCATGTGTACATTGGTGGTTGCCCAATGGCGAAGGGTTCAGTCCAGTGTTACAGGAGATCCGAAACTTTGCAGATGAGAGAAATGCGGCAGCTGTTACGTCTCAACAAGAGAGCATACGCGAAGCTCGACACATTTTTGAAAAGTTGTCGTTGATGGACGAGGCAAATGCGCCGTCAAGCTCCGGCCAGGAATCTGCCCCCGAACAAGGGGTAAGCTCGTCAACCTAAAGGCGGTAAGAGACTTCTTGGGCTCGCGCAGTCTCAGCAGATCCCATCCTCGCTCGAGAAACCATACTCTCGTCCATATACTTATGCCCTTGTTATAGGGGCGATGTGTGACGCCTCGCTCATGCCGCGTCTGGAGACAATCTCGGTCGTCTCAAAAGGATCGATTTATGGTGGATAATGTACAGTGATTTTCTAATGATATTGTATTGGGAAAATGTCGCATCTAGCGGGTTCTTGAGTGATAAATTCAACAATAGATCGGAATATGCATTATGGCTGGGCTGAAAAATTAGAAAAGGGGCTGGGGTTCACTGATGGGAAGCCGATACTGGCTGGAGTTTTGGAGTACATAGGGTACCACGACAGACACTTAATCTTATTATATACAGAAGATGGTTTTGTATCTCTAAAGAATTACTGACTGGGATCAGGCACCCCATTTATTATACAGTGGCAGGCTATTGCCTCGACATAATTTACTACCATATCCTGGGAAACAAGACGTGGAATTGAACGAAGACGCTGCTCTACTGACCCATTATTTCTCATCCTTCTTGGCCTCGTTTTCGGATGCCGCTTCCGTGACCGTTGTCTCGTCTTCAGAAGGCTTTTGCTCATCCTTAGATATAGATTCAGGAACCTCTGACGAGGCAGTATCAGGCACTTCCTCTGTGGTGACCTCTGGCGATACTGAGGGCTTCTCCTCAGCCGAATCCTCATCTGATTTGTCTTTTTCTTGTGCTTCCTCAGGTTTCGCTGGGTCTGGAGTTGACTCGGGTTCGCTGAGTTGGGTGTCCTTATCCTTTTCTGAATCTGGTTCTGATGCTGGTTCAACAATCGTTTGATCAGCATCCTCAGCATCCTCGGCATCAGCCTCATCCTCGTCGTCTACTTCTTCTTCAGCAGGGGGTTCGTGAGACTGAGACTCAGTTTCTCCCATGGCTGATTGCTCGACAATAACGGGGACCTCGGCAACTTCTGGCTCCTCTTCTACCGGTGACGGGGCGGTAACATGCATGTTTCTCAGCTTTCGTGAAATTCCAGCCGTCTCCTCCTCTTCAGTCTCAATAACGGTCGTCACAGCACTGCCCGTGGAAGGACTGCTTCGAATATGTCGTCGGGTATTTGTCCTCGTTGGATGCATGTTGTCTTCTTCTGCGGGAGGGCCCCGTTGGTGGGACGAAGGCTTCAGAATGGTAGGCGGTGGCTTCTCAGCCTCCTTTTCAAGATTAGACGCCTCCAGTCCTTCCGCTTCAGGGGGAAGTTTGTAGTTCTCAGCGGGTAGCAGGTCGTACAAGTCGCACACTGTCTTGAAGAGGACGTAAAGTCCTGTTTGCCCCTCGACAGACCAGAAAACACCACGGTGCTGGAACCAGGCGTGGGCAAACATTCGGTGCAGTCTGCGGAATACATTCACCAAATTCTTAACGCCAACATTCTTGCTGTGATTGTCGTTATGGACAACAAAACGGCTGGGAAAGATCTTCTGGTCGGTCACGACATTGGCAGCCCAGTCCAGCGTGTGACAACAGTAGTCGATAGCGCAGCAACTCTTAGGCTGCTCATGTACAGCGCAGAGGAACTGCCATTCGGAAGCGCGCATCTCTGGGCATGTGGTCGAACTGCAGGGTGGGCTGTCGAAGAGGAAGCCGACGATGAGGGTGTTGCATTGCGAGATGAGGAATCGACAGAGCTCATAAAGCCAGATGGTTCGGTCGACACCGTGGGGAGGTTGCGCAAGCTGTAGCGCGGTGGCTCGTGTGATCGGTTGGGTATTAGATGCGGTATGGTAGCAATGGAGGGCGGCTAGGTGTTCTTGGAGTTGAAAGGCAGAGTCGAGCTGGTTCGTGTTAGCTCAAAGCTTGGTAATGAGGATACTGGCGCAAAGCACCTCATGTAAGGGTATCAACGGAGGTCCAGCAGCCATATCCGCTGCCTTTGTGCCTGGATGTATCCGCCGCCTGGAGCTCGCATCAAGCTGTGTCTGCTCATGAGGTGTTGTCTGGGGATTCGCTGCTAGGCCGCCGGACGGAGACATTGGCGGGATCTGTATCTCGGCCGCTGGGGGCGGGCTTGGAAGCCTGGGCGAGCTTGGTGCTAGCGACATGATGGGTATATTTTTTTTTTTGTTGAAGTCGCTGTGTATAAAGCAAGGCTCGCGCTCAGGATTTGGGGAGAGCTGGGCGGTTAATAACACACAAGGTTACGCTGTCGATAAGTGGTTGGGCAGGCTAAGCCAGGGTTCTTGGAGGGCGATTCGATACGTGCATAATGTTAGAATGCAGCTAAGGGGGAGTGTGCAACTTACATGCACCAGCGTCCTTCCACTGATCTCTCGGAAGTTCTTGTGAGCGTTGAACTTGGACAAACTGGGACAGATCCGAAAGAACAATTATTTACGAATCAAGAGTAGCACTATCACTCCAACCAGGTCTCACTTTAACTCGATATTATCACCAAAAACTTCAGTTAAACAGCCAGAATTCAATCCTGCAGCCATGGATTTTGATGACGATGCCCCGCCAGAGCTGGTTAACACGGCCGCCGACGATGTGGACGATGAGATCACAGTCAAGGTCCCTATCACTATAGTTACAGGTAAAACTGCCAACCTAACATATTTTGCCGCTCTAATACTGGATAGGATACCTTGGTGCTGGCAAAACAACACTGTTGAACTATATTCTCACTGCTCAGCATGGCAAAAAGATCGCTGTCATCATGAATGGTTTGGAAGGACAACGATCTGCTAGCAAACAGCCACTAACTCGATAAACAGAATTTGGAGACTGTAAGTGTTCCTGAACGGACATGTTGTTACTTGTCTAAGCAGTACTTAGCACTTGATATCGAAAAGTCTCTCACTGTGAACAAGGGAGATGAGCAAGTCGAGGAGTGGTTAGAAGTTGGCAATGGCTGCATCTGCTGCTCAGTCAAGTAGGTCGTGGCTTTACCATACTTACCCATATGCTGATTGTCCTCAGAGACACTGGGGTCAATGCGATTGAATCTTTGATGTCGAAG
Source organism: Fusarium guadeloupense (assembly GCA_021655865.1). Lineage (NCBI taxonomy): Eukaryota > Fungi > Ascomycota > Sordariomycetes > Hypocreales > Nectriaceae > Fusarium > Fusarium guadeloupense. The sequence continues at coordinate 173,684 of JAJJWM010000048.1, forward strand.
AAGGGTGCATTTGATTACATCCTGCTCGAAACTACAGGCTTGGCAGACCCTGGTAACCTGGCACCGCTCTTCTGGGTGGATGACGGGCTCGGAAGCACCATTTACCTTGATGGCATCGTCACTTTGGTGGATGCCAAAAACATCCTACGCGGCCTTGATGACCCAAAGGGTATAGTTGAGGGACACGACCATCACGGCCATGGCCCTGTCATGACCACAGCTCACGTCCAAATCTCCCATGCGGACGTAATTGTGATCAACAAGGCCGACATGGTAACAGAGACAGAACTTAGCCAAGTCAAGGAGAGGATCCAGTCGATTAACGGGCTTGCCAAAATCCATGTGACTGAAAGGAGTGTCGTCCCCCAACTAGAGGGATTCTTACTCGATTTGCACGCCTACGACCAATTCAATGAATCGGATGCAAATGCCAAAGGACACAGCCATCTCGACCCTGTGAGTACCCGCTTGGCCAAGCAGCGTTTGAAAGACAACATGTGGCTAACCGCTCAGACCATATCAACCGTCACTATACCTGTACCTCGCCTTGAACCGGAACAGCTAGATGCGGTTGATCGTTGGTTGCGATCCGTTCTGTGGGACAACAAACTCCTAGAGGCCAAGGAAGAGAGCGATTTTGAGATTCACCGCTCAAAAGGACGGCTTGTGTTTGCCAACGGAGATGTCAAGATGCTGCAGGGGGTGAGAGAGGTTTTTGAGATAAATGACGGACCGGCAGGGGACGAGACGCCTGCAGAGGGTAAAGTGATTTTGATTGGAAGGAATGTGGCAGACGTTGGGTTTGAAGACAGTTTCAAACGAGCTATCAGCTGGTAGACGAGACCAAACAAAATGATTCTGATATTATTATATTGAGTGCTTCCCATCCTGTTCAGCCTTCAGCCTTGCCCGGCCAATACAATTGGCGCTTGCTATGATGTCGGGGTGTACCCACTTATTCCCGACCACGGATCATCATCCATCCACCATCCATTGGATGTGCCGCCAGCCTTCTCCAACTGCAGCAGCAAACCTAAAGCCTAACTGAGGACAGGCCAGCCCTGCAGCAACCTCAGACTCACCTAGCGATCGCATCGACAAACAACATCTTTTGCTTATCCTTCAGCACAAAAAGGCACCCACGTCGCACCGAGCGCACCTCTACCACGATACGTCGAATTTATACCATCGCACCGCACCGCACCGCACTGCACCATACCTTTGTTGCTCGCGACAAACCTCTACAATCATGAATAGGCCAGGTAGGACGCACCCCCACGACGTTATTCTTTGGCAGCCTCCAGACCCCGCGCTGCATGCGATATTTGCCAAACAATCGGGATAATCTCCACGCCGAAAAGTTATACACCAATATGCCATCTCGCAAGTCGCAACTCCCTTCATGACGACCTTGTACCCCTCCGCTGCCCTCATTGACCCCATTCGGATGTCGCCACGATCGCTTCAATGGATCGAAACGAGGAATCAGGATCAGTCTCGAGGCTGTATTGAAGCATCACAACCAGCAATATTGAATGACTGAGCAAAAATAACAGGACAACGCTGACGATGTTGTCGAATCGCAGGGGCAGTGCCACAGACACTCCGCGGAATGCCTGGTGGCTTTGGAGGTCAACAACAACCCCAACAACCAGGACGAGCAGGAACAAACCGATTACCGAACGGAAAACTAGGTACGCGCTATTGGTTGAATATAATTTGCGTGCTGTGCTGGCTGGGTTGCGGCGACAATGAATTCGGGCTAATATTGGCGAATTGACGTAGGAAACAACAATTCTGGCTGGGCTTTTGGAGGAGTTCCTATGGCGGGAGCAGGCCCTCAAAACACCGGGCGTCAACTCGGCGGAAATGTCAGCTTTGCGCAGAGCTTGTCAGGCTCTCAACCTGCTACATCCCTCGACTTATCGTACGTATAGCCAGCTACGGTTAACTCCTCGGAGATTCGATATTCATTCTGATACTCGATCATCCTGAACCACAAACGACAGTTTCCATACTGACATTCCCTAGCGAGTTTCCATCATTATCGAATAACGCTCAAATGTCGAATGCCAATCAGTCATCCATGTGGTCAACAGCTGGATCGCGAAATCTCGGCGGTCCCATTCAGCGCAATCAACCTACGCCTATTTCATCTCAGCAAGGCGGTCAGGATGACATGTTCAGTCCCACCTCTTCCAGAGGGCCTTCTGTGCAAGGCGGGTTCAGGTTTGGCAATCAAGGCAACATTGGACAGCCATCCCAAGCCCAATCAAGCAGTGTCGACGATTTCCCGCCTCTTAACCAGACATCAAATGGTGAGCTGGGATCAGACCGAACGGCGAGCCTGATGTCTTCTCTGGGCTTTGGTTCTCAAGCTGGTCCCGGGCCATCAACAAGCAATAGGGGGAACGGCCTTTTGAACGCACTGTCGGCTAATAGCCGAGCAAACGAGGCAAGGTCACCGCCCGGCATTGGAGCCCCTGGTAAGTTTTTTGGTGTTTTGTTCTGCATGTACGGTTTCTTACTCTGCTAGGTTCTTCAAGACCACAGGACGGCAAGCCTCCTGGTCTGGAGCAGAAATCAGCCAGGGAGGAGGGGTCTACAGACGGTGCTTCCGCAGGGGCCTTTAGCAACGATGTTGCCCCTGGACAGACCAACGATGACCAAGAGACACACGGTCCCGAGGTTGTTGACCCTTTGGCCGGCATGCCTGCAGTAGATAAGTGGGGAATCAAAGGTCTACGGATGTTGATGAACAACTACCCCGACTACCATGCCATGGTTGTGGGCATGGATCCTACATCGCTAGGACTCGACATAACTTCGCAAGAGTATGTACGCTCGACTCTAATAATGAGGCTTTGCTAACTTGTATTGAGGCTATTTTCAACACAGAACTATTCGCTGTTTGATGACTCACCTCCTCGGCCAGCGGTTGCTGCCGGCAAGTTTCGGTTGCCAGATTGTTATAACGTGACGAATGTGCAGCCTATCGAGAGTAAGATCCAGAGCTTCAACGAAGAAACCTTGTTTTGGATCTTCTACAGCTGTACAGCTGATATCAAGCAGCAGATGGCCGCAGTGGAGCTGTAAGAAATGTTTTCATTTTGTCCAGCAAGTTAATCCACTAACACATGACCAGGCATTCCCGAAACTGGAGGTGGCACAAAAAACTCCAGCTCTGGCTCACCAAGGACGAACACATGACACCTCAAATACTCAGCCCTAACCATGAGCGAGGCTTTTACATTGTCTGGGACACAACCAACTGGCGTAAAGAGCGGGTACGTTGGATTTCTTGACTAGTTCGAAAGGCTGATACTAATATGTGCACAGAGAGAATTCACTCTGCACTACGGTGACCTAGATACAACATTGAACCAAGCACAGGTTGTGCCTTAGCAGAGGCGTGTTTTACCTTGGTTGGAGATGCTTTGACATTGGTACAGGTTTGATACGTATGAAGCGTACAACGGGGCGTTATGGCATCAAGACAGGGCAACTGTTTCTTGTGGAGATGGGATCGGGCCTGGGTTATGAATGAAACGCTCTGACATATCTGAGGTCGCTGGCTTGTCGCCTGGATATAGGACTGTGCCGTGTCAATAAATGATGCTTTTCAGTCTGCAATGAATCGTGCCTGTTGAAATGTGGTGAATGTTTAGCCGTGACAGGGACTGCATTATGTAACAAATGTTGCTTGTTATGTACATGTAGCGTATCTCTGAGGTTTTCATTCTACATCTGAGGTATCTACTTAGTGATGGATCAAGGTCAACCTATTATATGGATGGAGGTTGTCGCTGACACGATTAGCCGAGGATTCCCCACCTCCAATTGCCTTGAGCCTCTATTCCCTGCCGAGCACGCTGGCGTCAGTACATCCACCGACCCACGCCCCAAGCTCCTCTACTCTTAGCTCGTGAAACTATTACTGTACATACTACGAGTTATCGTCATCTCAACTTCTTTCTTGGACGAACACGTCCCTCGGTCAATCATCACGCTCCAATCACTGTAGAGAAACGCCGTTATTGCGTACGACACAATCATGTCGGACGATCAAATCTCATTGCCATACTTATTGGCTATCCTAGTCGTCTCTGGCTTGATAATACGATATCTGTTCTTTGGTGGTCCGTCGCCACCTCAACCCACGCGATCCCCCGAGGCGTTCCTCCGGTCAAGAGAGATTGCGGTTGAGAGGATACAGCAAATGTTCCCCCAAGCAGACAGGCGGAGCATTCTTTGGGATCTGCAGCGCAATGGAGGAAACATTCAGGGCACGACAGAGCGAATACTAGCTGGCCGACTGGACACGGTATGTCGAACCTCTCTCCTTTGCCGTGCGATTACCCGATCAGGCCTTTTACTGACAGTATCACCACCGCTCTAGCCCCCAGTAACCTTCCAGCCGCCCCCACCTCCAGGCCAGGCCACATCCAGCGGGAGCGCAGCGACGGCCACTCGACAGCCTGAGAAGCCGGCGCAGCCAGACTTGATCACTCGATACAACCTCGGGAATAAGCTGGACACGGCGCCGCAGGAGAGCCAGGATGCCAAGGGCAAGGGATGGAGTTCGAACAGGGACGAGCGACAGGCTTCGCTACAGCGCAGGAGGGATGAGATGATTCTTGCTGCAAGGCGGAAGATGGAGGCCAAGCTTGCGGCTGAGAAGGCGGCTCAAGCGAGTTGATATATGTAAATCATGATGGTAGATAGGAAATAAGGAAGCAGTCTATTCTGTGCCCCTAGTGGTCGCGTGCACTAGTATGTCTATCCTGAAGTTTGCCTCCTTAGCCCTGTGAGTACTGGCGATGCATGGATTCAGTTGAAACTACCGCCGATCATGAGAATCTCTTGTCATGTTTTCTGATGAGGCGCACCAAAGGCATAGAAGATCTGCATCAATGCTAGTAAGCCAGATGCCGTAGCGTAGCTGCGTTGATCACATGTGCACCCTGATGCAGCTTCTTACGCTATCAACGGCCCAGATTACGTGTGAAGGTGTTTGAATCAAAGATCTCAGACGAATGTGTTTCACGGGGTGGAACATGGCCAGCTCTGATATTTCTTGTGAGCCATGCCTTGTCTTGTCCAGTCTTGTCCAGGTCCTCATAGACTCATGCCAAGTCGGTAAAGGTGTGGCAGTGCTTGCGTGGCTTCTGTGGCGGTGTTCATTAGATATCGCCTCGATGCTAGAAAGGCAACGGTAAAGGCCTCCCAGCTGAAATTGGCAAATTGGCATTTCGAAGAGAATGGACCTTGTTTCCGGTCTACCATGTACGACTCAACAAGTTCCAAGAAAGAGTTGTGCAACCGCTGTAGGTACTCGGTTTCACACAGCTGTCATGGAACGGGCCAGTAATTTGACGAATGGTCTTGTGTTGGTGATTCTTTATTCTTAGGTACAATCTGTCCCCTATTGTCAAGCTATCAACAATACAAGCTATATTATGCTTATTGTGCCTAACCGTTTAGATTATTTGTAGCTCTTGCAAGCCTGAAGTGGGGTTCCGGGGATTTGCTCGTTGCTGGTTCAAAAACCCCGCCACATGTTTTGTTTTCTTCTACTCCAAGACCCTGCAATCCCAAGTACAACAAACAATAAGGTACTGTGACTACAACTGCTGCGCCTTCTGGTTTCAAAGGCCTAAGGCGAAAAAATCCAGCAGTTCTAGCAGTTCCATAGCCAGAGCCAACTCCAATATTCACTTGTCAAGCGCCTTTGCGGATCCCTCGTCGAGAAATTCAGGGTTCAAGGACTGCTCCAAGGCGCCCCTTGAGCTGAGCCACAGTCACTAAACGCGGCCTTCTGTGGTACACGCTCGCCCACCAGAAACAAAGTACTTTTGGAAGTACCGCTCACCCACCACCAACTTCATTCATTCACCTGGGCTCTGGTCCAAAAGGTACAGCCTCTACTTAATCACTCCTCGGCGCGGGAGCTTTACTCTTCCCACCTTTTTCTAGATCTCCTGCACTCTCGCTGTATTTCTTCTCGCGGGATCTCGCTAATACTTTTCGTCCTCTGTTTAGATCACCCGTCGTCCTCTCTTTGCCCACTTTGATCCCATCTTTCATCACCAGTCTCGAGTTTAGGATTTGACGTCATCTTGGTAAGTCTGCCTCTTCCTTGTATCAGCTCCAGGCCTTTTCAATGCTACCACCCAATCTGGAACATGACTGTGCATGTCGGGAGACACAGGCGGATGAGATAGCCATTCGGCCCCGAGTCCCGCTCCTTGCGCGGGCGGCCATCCATGTTATGCAGATTAGAGGTCACATAATATCTACTTATCTGGTCCTCCCTGGCTTTGACATTCTGATCCTAGTCTAATCTCGCCGCTTCCTCTCCAACCTCACTGTTTACTAGTCGCTTGTGAATATCAGTGCTAACACCAAACCTCCAAAGCGAAACCTGACACTCGCCTACCTTGATCGAGATACAGCAAGCGACTACACACGGGGTTTACCGGCCGCACCCTGCGTTGGCACTTCGAGTATAGTACCGTAAGGCTGTCGAACAGCGAGCGATTCGATCCGGAATACCCAATCTCCTCGTGAGCCTTGGAACGGCAAGCCTAGATAGCCTCGACCACAATCTTCATGCGTCTCGCAAGAATACGTAGTAGTTGATACTCGTCTACGTTATCGCCAGGTGATAGCTACCAGGGCTACAAGTCCATTTCCTAGCCATCGCACGACTCTCGTTTGCCAGTGCACTGGGGCCCTTCAACTGCGATGGGTACACCCCGAGACTACTATGCAGACTTAGAGCTGCCTCCGACGGCGGACCTTGCCGATATTAGGAAGCAATATCGCAAACTTGGTATAGCTATATATAAGTCTCTGTCATCTACAATCGCTAACCCACTCCTTAGCACTCAAGTACCACCCAGATCGTAATCCTGGACGAGAACAAGAAGTCAACACTCAGTTTCAGATCATTCAGACAGCGCACGAGATTCTCTCGGATCCCGAAGCGAAAGCCAAGCATGATGCTTCACGAGGTCGTGGTAGATACCCTGGTGCTTCGGGTGTTAAGGGCAACCCGTGGTCGAATGTGAGCGCCCAGTATCCGCCACCTCCACGGCGCACCAATGCAAGCGCTCGAACTACGCCGTCGGGCGCACAGAGATGGCAGCGCTTCTCTTCAGGAGTACCTCCTACCGCGAAGCAGTACACGGCATCAGATGCTGAATCAAAGAAGAATGCTGCCCGAGCATTCGAAAACATGCGCAAAGGCGCATCGGCCAAAGCCAGCGAACAGACACGACCTCCTCCTCCACCTCCCCCGCCACGAACCGAATCTGCGAGGCAGCGTGCTGAGGCTTCGTTTGGTTCAAGAAAGACGGGGTTCCATCCTCGGACAGCTATGGGCGATGAACCTCCTGTGACAAGCAACAACTACAGCTCGAGGCCAGCTTCAGAACGATATGCCCAGCCTTTCCCTCAAGAAACCCCCCAGCAACCTCCTCCAGTTCCTCAGAGACCACAGGCAACGCCGATGCCTGATCCTTTGAGTCAATTCAGAGATGGAAATAGCTGGTCAGATCCTCGCCAAAGTAGCCCGTATACTTCTCATGGAGGCGAAAAGACAAACCCGTTCGACGGCATCCCTATTAACCGGGCCAAAAGCACCCGAGAAGCTCCTCGTCAAGACCAATCTGCCCAGGATAATGAAGCTTTCAACCGACAACGCAGTGCTAGTGCGCCAAAGGGTAGCAAGGCTGAGGACGCCCCCCCAAGCACAAACGCTTCTGAGCAGCCTTCAATACCCCGAGATCCTGCGGATCGCCCCAAAGCTCCTTTGAAGAAGACTCGCAGTGGCTTCAAGAGCGTACCTCTAGGGCCCAATCAACAGCCCACCGAAGTTCCTGCAAGCGAGACCCGTAAGTAAAATGCGAGGGTTGAGAGTATGATCGAGTTACTAATATATGGATAGCAACCGAATCACCTGGCGGTCCATCAATGTATGACAACCCATCTTTTGCAACATCAAATCACTCTCCATTCCCGACAAGCTCCAGCAAGTGTCGCGGGCATCTCGGATCTGGGTCTACTTCGGCTGCCGATTTCTGCCCATGTTCATTCTCCAGTTCTTGTCACCAGTCGCCGAGTGGCAGACAGGATTCACCACACCAATTGACCCCCTTTGAGCGCCAGCAAATAGACATTCTGACAAAGCTCATCAACAACGCGAGTTTTGGAAGCCCTGTCAAGAAATCGAAACACAATGACCGCAGCTCAAACTTCCCTAGTGTACAGAATAATGCTAATAAGACCAATTCAAATAGCTTCAGTTTCCCGGTCAACGACGATACTTTTGCACGAACATCACCCGACATGGATCGATTTACTAGACGAAGTACTGATGACATCAATACTAGTTTCGTGGAAGAAGAACCTGCCGGGGGATGGGAATTCAATGCTGGTGGAGCTGAACAGGATAGCCCAACCAAGGGTCGGAGGACCAGTCGTCGATCGCCCGGGAAGCGTCCTACAATGAGCGGTAAAAACACTCCCAGTTTCATGTCCGATTCTGAGAGACCCGACTCTACCAACCCTGAGTCGGCTTTTAACCCTGCAGGTTGGGACTTTGGTCCGCAAACGTTTGTTCCACAGCCATCGAAATCTACGTCGCCTACTCGATCTTCTCGAACAAGCTCACGAAAGCCCAAGGCTTCCAAGAAGCCAAATCACAACACATTGGTTGATGATAGCAGCAGTGAGGACGAGATTCTGGAATGGCGAGGCCGAAAGGTTCAGGATGAGCCACCGGCTGCTGAGAGTCCTCAAGCAATGGACATAGATACTCCACCTGCGTCGACCTCGATGCCACCACCCCGGCCTCCCAAGATTCCTTCGCCTCAATCAGCTCAAACCACGCCTTCACCTTCGCCTCCGCCTACCCAACCTTCAGCTCAAGCGCCACAGTCCGCCGAAGCGATCCCTGTACCTGATGTGGATTCCATGCCTCATGCTGCTCGAAACATTAATGTTGAGCCCTCCAGACCAGAATGGCGACCAGGTAACGTGGAAACTGTCAATGGGAATGAGCAGAGAGCAGAGAGTCCCAAGAAAGTATTCAACCCGAACAATGTGGGATCGGAGGACAGTGAAGAGTTCCTTGCTAGCTTCGCGGAACTGAGGAATGTGGCTCCATTCGCGCAGCAAAACTCAGGCTTGAAGTCTTTTTCGGATTTGAAGGACAATTTACCCTTCGAGAGCAAGCCATCTCCACAAATCCCAATGAAGCTTCCCAAGGTTCATCCGTTGATCTTCCCGGCGGCACCTAGCGCTCCTCGAATTCCAGCTGTCGTGGCTGTCAATGGAGCTCAACCAAGTGCACAGTTATGGGAGAGTTACGTCAAAGATTTTGAAAACTACTTGCAACAGTGGGATGACTTCAATGCCCAAGTTGTCGACCATTTTGCTACGCGGAAATCTCATATTGCCCGTCTCAGAAGGGAAAAGGGGTATTCGTTCTTGGAGACTCGAGATGACACCGACATTCAGGAGTACTATAACTGGCTCGAACAGGACATGGACGTTCGCCGACGCTGGACGGCCGCATGCGAAGAACACGAACAACGATTCCGAGAGTTCATGGCGTTTCGAATGAAGATGAAGTAATGGATTTGTTTTGTTTTGTGGAGTTGGCAGTACATGGGATGGATCGTCTTGTGCCCTCGTTCGCCAATATGGGAAACTCAGAGGGCTTGCTGTTTTCCAATGGAGACGACGTTCATGTTACGATGGATGATATAGAGCATTTCTGCGGGATTCACAAGATTACAACAATACGTGGTTCTGGATCTGGGCGGTAGTAGGCGCGATGCGGGCGTGTGGTGCGTGGAGCGAGCGATTCCGTTTGATTCTGGTTCTGTTTGTTAGTGGTAATTTGGCGATCTGCATTCAAGGCGTTCCCGCTACACCGAGACCAGGGAGCTCCGGAGGCATCAGCTTGGTAGGATTCGGTCTATGGGGATGGGACTCCAAGACGTGTATATGATGGTACGAGCAAATACATAGAAATAGACGAGATGATGTTCTCCTCTTGTGGATTACAGGAACTGGCGATGTTGCAGTTGGTCTGGCTATGCTCTTTTAGCAGTCCCCTATTCATATTTTGCGGAGTTAGAAATAGTAATTCACTCGCTGTCTATTGCAAATAGCTGCCTTGTTCACCCCCTGGGCAATCGTCTTCTACATTCACCTGCAACACACAGCAGCTTGTATATTTAAGGCACTATATCCTTCAAGTGGCATTTCTAGCTGACATTAACATCTTCTTGCATCTAAGGACCGGTCTCTTACCCCTGAACATTAGTCGTTTGTCATGCCATTGGCCTTTGCCCAGTCAACAATCACGAGTCCTCGAGGTGACAGTCTGTTGCTGCAGTTTTCGTCTGATCTTTTCTGCAACCGCCGTTTGTTTTTGTTGTGTGCTGCCTGGCAACCTCTTTCCCCCCGCTCGCATCTCCTCGCCTTTCTTCCTTGTCCCCTTCACTCCAACGCGGCCACACGGCACATTCACTATATTTGCTCATTCATTCTTTCATCCTTAATCAGCATAAGCCAGCTTCTAAATCTCTTTTTTTTAATCCTTACATCGGCTATCAGCGTGAGCGCATTCTTGACTCGCTCCCCTTCTTTCTCGTCACTGACTTCTCCATTCTGCACAAGAGCTGCATCGCATCGTTGCACTTCCTCTTTATACATCTTCTCTACCATCATCAACATGTCTGACACTACACCCGCCAAGGCGAACGCCTGGACCGAGGAGGCCAAGGTAAGTCCTGACGATTTAGTATCATTGTACTCGACGGATACTGACGATAGTCACGACAGATTGAGCTTTTACTCCGTATTATCTCTCAGCTGAAGCCTGAGGGCAAATCCATCAACTGGGGCGAGATCAACATGTCTGGTCGCACTGTCAAAAGCCTCCAGAACCAGTGGACCGCCTTCAACAAGAAGATGGATGCGTTCAAGCAGCAGGATGCCGACGGCACTACTCCCGCCACGCCTGTCAAGACTCCTGGTAAGATCGCTCTGTGTATTCTCTATATCCCAGAGCTGACATGTCTATCTATAGGTCGTAAGCGCGGTCCCAAGCCCAAGAAGGTTGAATCGGAGGATGATGATGATGCCCCCATCAGCGCGAATAAGGCGGTCACTCCCCGAAAGCGCCGCGTCACTCGTGAGTTCACTGCGTTCCCTTCCTAGATTGAATACTTGACTGACACAGCGCAAAGCGGACACTCCTGGGCGTGCCGCCAAGGCAGTCAAGAAGGAACTCAGCGACGCCATCGTCAAGGATGAGGCCGATGCAGCTGAGAAGGACCAGGAAGTTTAAGCTGCTTCTCCACGACGGACGCTTGTTGGCGTCGCACGGTAACGATTGGAATGAGGAACGAAGTACATGCCCGGGATGGCCCTTGCCTTTCTTTGCTATTTCACAACGACGTTTGTCATTTTCGTGGCATTGTACTTATGAATTCGAGCTTTGGTAGTCAGACAGATCGAGATGAAGGATTGCAGAGCTAGTACACATAGCTGAATAAACGCAAACTGCCACGCCTGCTTTATGAGGATAGCCATGAGCTGACCTTGATACTTAATCTCATCAAAACCTCGTGAAGTGATCAAATTTGCAACATAACAAGCTACCTTAGTATAATTGACCTGATCGAGATCTTCTAAGGTTAAGGTAAAGTGGCCCGGATTGTGGGGGAAGCTAACCTGGAGGTTGGTGGAGCCGGCAATAGCAGAAGCCGATGGGAAAGAATCAGGCGAGACTTGCCATTGGCGTGGTCCCAACAACGACCATCCATCCATTAAGTATATCTTAATTTATGAAGCTACCTTATCTTATTCTACACTCTTAGTTGTTTGTATTATCGAAACAGAGTAACTCGAATGCTTTCCCCAACTATGAATTGATGTGATTGTCTTTCAAGTATCGTTTCAACATTCATCCCACTAACATAGCCATGGCCGGTTTCGGAGACGAAGAAACAGCACCTTTCATTGCTACCTCACCAACATCAACGACGAGCGACATCCGCTCCTCATTTGAAACCGACAACAGTTTTAGAGAAGGGGATATCATCTCAAATGCTTCAGACTCGGAGCCGTGGACGCTCAGCCAAAGCGCTTGCCGTCTTTATGTGTCTCATACTCTCTCAACCTGGAACTCACGCGTCTTTGAATTCGGAAGCGTTCTGTATTTGGCTTCCATCTTTCCTGGTACATTGATGCCTCTTGCGGTGTACGCATTGGCTCGAGGCGCTGCGGCGATCGCCTTGTCGTCTTGGGTTGGGCAGTATATTGATCGCAAAGACCGTCTCAGGACGGTGAGGCTGTCCATTGGTCAGCTATTGGCATTCTCATGAAAGGCCCTATGTGCTAACTTGGCCAGTCTCGCAAAGAATTGTTGTCGCTGCTTCATGCGCCATATTCCTTGTGTTGAGCAAGGTTCAAGATCTCCCCCATCAACTGCGGATCGGTCTGCTTGCTACGTTAATACTCATGGCATGTGTTGAAAAACTGGCGGCTATTATGAACCTCGTTTCAGTTGAGAGGGACTGGGTATGTCAAGAAAAAATTAGAAACAAGCAACGCACGGTCTAATGATCAGTAGGTCATCGTCGTGGCTCGCTCAGACTCTACGGCACTTCGCAGTATGTCGCATCACCACTCACTGGAATTGCATCTAACCTGTTGATAGCCATGAACTCTCAAATGAGGCGTATAGACCTTATTTGCAAACTCTTGGGGCCATTCTTTATAGGAATCGTCGATGGTGTTTCCACAGAAATAGCAATTATCGTCAACTTGGCGATGAACTGTTCTTCTGTCGTTATTGAGTATTTCACCATTGCTAAAGTAAGCCATCACTCAAGCCATCTAAGAGGAATGTCGTACTGATCTTTGCAGGTCTATTATCAAGTACCAGAGTTGCAACATCCAAAAACTATGTCTGAAACTGCGGCGCACAGTGATGAGAGCATGCATCAGACTCGACAGGGCCTTTGGCGATCTTCCAGAAGAGGCATGCAGAAGACGTATTATGACCTTCGGCTTTATTTCACGCACCCAGCTTATCCTCCCTCATTTGCAATGGCACTTCTGTACTGTACGGTTCTGTCTTTTGGTGGCGTTATGGTGACCTATTTACTGTCAAGTGGATACACCTCAACTCAAATTGCTGTGATGAGGACAGCCTCTGTGGCCTTTGAGGTTTTGGCTACATGGATTGGACCGTGGTTAATGAAGAAGATTGGGCCAGTCCGTGCTGGTCTTTGGTTTCTAAGCTGGCAACTAGGTTGTTTGGCAGTGGGTATATCGATATTCTGGCGATACGCTGACAATGTCCTCGTATCCACCCTGGGACTTGTGGGTGGCTCAATGCTGAGTCGAATCGGGCTTTGGGGTGTCGATCTCTCGGTACAGATTATCATCCAAGAAGTAGGTTTGTCGCTCATCCGTGGTAGAGATTTGCTAACCATACATGATGCAGGAGGTTGAGGCGGACAGCCGAGGGGCCTTTTCTGCGGTGGAAGCGAGCTGGCAAAACCTATTCGAGATGTGTTCATACACGTCAACAATCATATTCTCGTCGCCTAGCCAGTTCCACAACCCAACAGCGCTCAGCGTCACAGCAGTGTTTTGTGCTTGGGCTCTATACAGCTGGTTCGTGAAGAAGCGGCGAGGACATCTCGTCCATTGGCCGGCTTGCATGTCTCCAGAAAAGGAGCAGACAGCGACAGCGATAGACAACCTATTTGAATCAATGCCGTCGAGACGGAGAGAAGGGCTCTGAGGCATTGTATGGAAGCACCTATGATGTATGTACGCCCATGAAGCATCGCACGAGACACGTTGGCGGTCACCTGGATCGGGAAGCAGTGCAACAAAACTACGATGGCAGCGGATCCTGTGGGTTGGGTTGGCAACCATCCACGTTTATTTCCGTGTCTCGGACGGCAGCGGATGTCTTGGATATGCATGCATAGCATGGCCTCGTGGATCGAGGAGCAACCCTTTGAGATGATGCAGGCTCGAGTGGATAAGGGAGTAGGACATAATGAACGGTTCTGCTTATGTAGATGATGCGGAGAGTCAGCCTTGAATGACTTGAGTTACTCAAGCAAATACTACCCTTTTGTGCAGTTTCAGGGTCAGGTGCAGTCGCATCTATATATCTGAGAATGAGACATGCATTAGTATAGCCTCTCCTTGAACTGTAGAACCTTGATATCAAGACCAAAGCGTCTCAATGGTACACCATCTCAGGCCGTATTTGACTGGTCATCTGTCGTTGCAGTCGAAAAGTTGTGGCACACCATCTCAACTTGACACACCCACAACCTTTTCGTTCTTGTCGGGACGGACAAGGCGGGGAGAGGTTGAGAGGACTGCATAAAGGATGCACAGTGGCGGGGCGCGCGGGAATGAGGTTTTAGCGGTCTTTGAGGGTATCATTTCCCCTGTAATCCGTAGCGTACCCCCGAGGTGACAGTATTATCAACATTCAGTAAAGGTAAGTGATACATTATGAAATATAAGACTGGACTTATATTAATATATGAAGAATAAACAAAGGTAAGTATCTTATCCTCACTACCTATCAAGATATGTGTATAGCTTTATAATTCCTTTTCAAAGTATCGTCTAAGTGAAGTAAAGTGGCCATTTCTTATGTCATTTGTGGACTCTGCAGAGATGTGCCGCTCCTCGTCCAGCTGATCCACACCTCACCCAGGCTCCAGGGGCACCTAAGCAGCCCAGCCGGGAAGCAAGCCAAGCCATGGAAGGCAAGGGAAAAAAAAGGTGTGCCATCATAGTTTCTGAACTGCTGTAAATTTTTCCCCAGATCTCAGTCTGGTCATCACATGCCCTCATAAAATCGCCTTCCATTCTTTTTTATTCATCACACGTCTTCTTTTGCTTTGTTCTTGTTTCTTTGCTCTCCAGCGCAGTCCATCCACCGTCGGACTCGCTGCTGCTACTACTTTGCGCCGCGTCTCGGTCTCGTCACTGCTCGCGACCCTTACCTGGCCTTGTATCATAGCAGATCTCGTCACGATCCCCTTCGCAACCGACAGGCTTCTCGACGGCCATCATCCTATTACCCATAATAATTCACAAACGTCTTTCATCATGAATGGCGCCGCCTCCTCGCCAAGGGCTAAGAGAAAAGCCCCGGGTTCGCCCGACCAGGCTCCCCCCGCTAAGAGAGCCGTCAACGGAAAGCTTTCGCCAGATGACAACACGCCCGATATTGTCGAATTCTTCGACGACGTGACCGAAGTGAGCGACGATCTCCATCCGCACGCCATGTATGTCGGGACACCAGGGAGCTTGGGAGAGTGGCAGGATACTATTCAGAAGGTGGTGCGCAATGTGGTTGCGATCCGCTTCTGCCAAACTTGCTCTTTCGATACCGATTCCGCCTTGACCAGCGAAGCTACAGGATATGTCGTTGACTCTGAGAGAGGGTGCGTAGTAAGGTCATTGGTGTGCACTCAAAAAGCTAATCCTTCGCAGGTATATCCTGACAAATCGTCACGTTGTCGGTGCCGGTCCCTTCTGGGGCCACTGTGTCTTTGACAACCATGAAGAGGTCGATTGCTACCCCGTCTACCGCGACCCTGTCCACGATTTTGGAATTCTGCGATACGATCCCAAGGCGATCAGGTACATGCACGTTGACGGCCTAGAACTACGACCCGACCTTGCAAAAGGTATGCGCCTTGGGGATACACATGATAGCTTAGGGGCTACTGCTAACATGCTTACTAGTTGGCACCGAGATTCGAGTTGTCGGTAACGATGCGGGCGAAAAGCTTAGTATTTTGTCGGGCGTAATTAGTCGTCTAGATCGAAACGCTCCAGAGTACGGCGAGGGCTACAGCGATTTCAACACGTGTTATTACCAGGCCAATGCCGCCGCCAGTGGAGGAAGTTCTGGAAGTCCAGTCGTGAACAAGGATGGCAGCGCTGTCGCACTGCAAGCTGGTGGCCGTTCTGATGGAGCTTCGACAGATTATTTCCTTCCTCTGGATCGGCCATTGCGTGCTCTGCAGTGTATCCAGACTGGCAAGCCCGTCATGCGTGGTGATATTCAATGCCAGTTTCTTCTCAAGCCATTCGACGAGTGTAGAAGGTTAGGTTTGAGCCCAGAGTGGGAGGCGGCCATGCGCAAGCAGTTCCCGGAGGAGACCAACATGCTGGTGGCTGAGATTGTCCTCCCTCAGGGTCCATCGGACAACAAGATCGAGGAGGGTGACGTCCTCATTAAGGTCAACGGCGAACTTATCACTCAGTTCATTCGACTCGACGATATTATGGATTCCAACGTCGGTAACACTATCAAGCTTCACCTTCAGCGCGGCGGACAGGATGTGGAGGTGGAAATCGAGGTTGGAGATCTTCACAAGATTACCCCTGATCGTTTCGTTTCGGTGGCGGGCGCCAGCTTCCACGATTTGTCTTACCAACAGGCTAGGCTCTATGCTGTCGCCGTCAAGGGTGTCTATGTATGCGAGTCTGCCGGGTCCTTCCGGTTCGATAATACGGACAATGGCTGGATCGTTCAAACGGTTGACCACAAGAAGGTGCCAGACCTTGAGACATTCATCCAGGTGATGAAGACAATTCCAGATCGTGCTAGGGTGGTTGTCACTTACAAGCACCTCCGTGACCTGCACACTCTCAACACCACTGTTGCCTACATTGACCGTCATTGGGCGTCCAAAATGAAGCTTGCAGTTCGTAATGACGAGTCAGGACTCTGGGACTTTACTGACCTAGGAGACCCATTGCCTCCCGTCCCACCTGCTCGACGGTCTGCCTCCTTCATCGAGCTGGATCATATGCCGCATCCAGGTATCGCAGACCTTATCCGCAGTTTTGTCCATATCAACTGCACCATGCCGCTGAAGCTCGATGGCTTCCCCAAGAACCGCCGTTGGGGTATGGGTCTCGTAATTGATGCAGAGAAGGGCCTCGTCTTGATCTCTCGGGCTATCGTCCCCTACGATCTTTGCGATATCACTGTAACCATTGCGGATTCCATCATTGTTGAGGGCAAAGTGGTCTTCCTGCACCCCCTTCAAAACTACGCCATCATTCAGTATGACCCCTCGCTTGTCGATGCGCCTGTCAAGAGTGCTCGACTGAGCAACGAAGTTCTCACTCAAGGAGCCAAGACGTATTTCCTAGGCTACAATCGCATAGGCCGCGTCGTGCATGGATCTACCAGCGTTACCGAGATCACTGCAGTGGCCATTCCTGCCAACTCGGGCGCTCCTCGTTACCGTGCTGTTAATGTTGATGCCATCACTATTGACAGCAACCTTGGCTCAACCTGTAACAGCGGTGTTCTCGTCGCACCTGATGGCACCGTTCAGGCTCTCTGGCTGTCGTACCTGGGTGAGCGCTCGCCGTGTTCTCAGCGTGACGAGGAGTACTACCTTGGTCTAGGCACCAAGACTTTGCTCCCTGTTGTCGAGTCGATTCAAAAGGGCATCCACCCCAAACTCCGCATCTTGTCGGTGGAGTTTAGGTCGATCCAGATGTCGCAGGCATCAGTCATGGGTGTTTCGGATGAATGGATCAAGAAGGTTACTCAGGCCAACCGCTCCCATCACCAGCTGTTTATGGTGAGCAAGAGGACGTTTGAGCGCGTCAATCAGCCGGTGTCATTGCTCGAAGGAGACATTATCCTCACCCTGAACGGCAAGATCTGTACCACTATTTCAGACTTTGACTTGATGTACTCACACGAAGTTCTTGACGCTGTCATTGTCCGCGAATGTGAGGAGATTCACTTGCAGCTCCCTACAGTTCCCGCAGACGACATGGAGACAGACCATGCTGTATCCTTCTGTGGTGCCATTCTTCACAGACCTCATCAGGCTGTTCGACAACAGATTAGCAAACTGCACAGCGAGGTATATGTGTCTAGTCGGATTCGCGGATCACCGGCCTACCAGTACGGTGTTGCGCCAACCAACTTTATCACTCATGTGAACGGTACCCCCACACCCGATCTCAACTCATTCATTGCTGCGACCAGGGAGATTCCTGACAATACCTGTAAGTCTATCTGGGTGGATTGATAGTGAGAATAGTAGAGCTAACGTAACCTCTAGATTTCCGACTCAAGGCAGTAACATTTGACTGCGTGCCGTGGGTGATTACCATGAAGAAGAACGACCACTACTTCCCAACGATGGAGTGGATCAAGGATGACAGGGAGGCATGCGGATGGCGGAGAGTCACATACGAAGGCAGCGACGTGTTCAAGGGAGAGGCAATTGATGGCGTGGCCCCAGTTGCTGAGGATGCCGACATGGAGTAGAAGCGGAACTGCAAATTCCCCACGGATAGAGGGAGTGTACTATCTAAGACGCCACTTGGGACTGTTTACTGCTTGACAGCTGGATATGCTAGCAAGCATTTCACGGCTGTGGGATTAGGATATGGCGTTATATGGCGATGAAGGAACCCATTCTCAAGGTTATCTGGAGCTGTGAGTTTACCCTTGGGACGGGAACTATTGGGGCTTGTCTATGAAGGAAGGGAGTTGTACGTTTACGAAAGAACTGGTCTATGTTTTGAAGGGGGAATACTCTAGTACCTGCGGAGATTGTAGAGAAGAGATGTCTCTACATCCTGGCAGTTGATAATAACAGAACTACAGACAGCCTACCATATTGGTTGGTGATTTGTAGTTGCATAATTCTAGTACGATTGGATTACGCGTCTTGTATGTGCGTTGAAGGTGCTGTAACGACTATTCCAAGTTGCGGCTGGTTGATTATAAGGTTGCCTGACAAGACCGCGTAAGATAGAGAAAATACCTTCAGGTTGTATTAGAGCTCCGGCCTGATCCGGGTGAAGCTGTAGTGGGGCCCAGGCCCAGGTCCAAGCCCAAGGAATGAGCTCATTGTAGCTGGCAGGACTGGCTCCAGGCAATAGTTTACCCCTCCACTCTCTTTAGACTATCTTACCTGCATTATATGTACCCGCTCGTCCTCTTCGCATCCATCTCAAGGGTCTTTTATCTCGGCTTATACTTGCTATACCGCCTCTTGTTTGTTCATCATGGCGCCTGGTGCTAGTCTCATAGTGAGTTGCCCCTCATCAACTCTCTGGCAGCCCTTCCCCGCCAATGTCATGATGCGCCAGTCGCGCGCTTGATTTGACACAGTTACTAACCAGTCCGTCTATCACTCTAGACAAAACTCAAGGTCCAGCTCAAGTTGACCATTGCGCGTCTGCGCATGGTTCAGCAGCGCGATGAGCAGCTTGGAAAGACTCAGCGGAGGGCCATGGCTCAGCTCCTCGAGGCCGGCAAGGTCGACTCAGCCCGCATCCGCGTCGAGAATATTATCCGATCCGACATCACCTCCGAGCTTCACGAGATGCTGGAATTATACTGCGAACTGCTACTCGCGCGTGCGGGACTGATGGAGGGGCATACAGTTGATCCTGGGCTAGAAGAGGCTATTCAGAGTCTGATCTATGCGGCGCCTAAGACGGAGATTAAAGAGCTGGGAACAGTGAGGACGCTTCTGGCGGAGAAGTACGGCAAGGATTATGTTCTGGCAGCGACGGAGAACACAGAAGGAAAGGTGAACGAGAAGGTTGTCAAGAAGCTGAGCGTTACGCCTCCCCGAGAGGAGCTCGTTGTTGGGTATCTAGAGGAGATCGCCAGGGCTTACGGCGTCGACTGGCCCAAGCGGGAGACAGTTTCACCGCCCCCAGAGCTACTTGACGACGATGACGAAGAGGCCAACGACGATGATAAACCATCCGGCGGACAGAAGCAAAAAGCTCTCGAGACACCGCTTGCGGCAGACACCAAAGACCCAGTGCTAAACACGCCAGTTAAGAAACTGAGCGGTGGAGGCCCAACGAGTCCGCTGACGGTGACGCCGCCGCGGATGACGACTGATAACATACATCCCAAAGTGACGCTAGGATCGGTGGAGCTGAAGCCTAGCAAAAAGGCGGAGCCGGCGTCGCGGAAGAACGAGCCTGACGGGTCAATTCCGGATCTCGGGGACTTGGAGAGGAGGTTTGCGGCGTTGAAGAAGCGATGACCGGGGTTTGTATGTGTGTGAGAGTTGCGACTTTGGATATTGTGTGCACGATGTGGAGTTTGAAGGAGTTTATGTATTCATTGCTACGCTGAATTCATGTTTGAAGGCTTACTTGGACTTTTGGCCATGGTGATGTGTAGGCTGGCTAGCGAATATGCAGAAACATAAGGCGATTGTTTGGCTTGTCTTTTTTTGAGCGCCTGAATGTGCATGCAATGCTGTTTGTCACCATCAGGTGGACTAAGGTTGTAGGTTTGATCAAACGATACGAGTAGGATGTTTGACCTACTATTCTGTTTACCAGTGAAACTCCATAGTGCGTACTAATTCAACGAGTAAAAGGAGGCCACTCAATCGGTTCAGTTCGCTGATAAGTAGTGAGTCTGTGATGTGAGTACATCAAGCATGTTTTTCACTGATGTGCTGTCTGCTCACATTCATTGTATTTACTGAATGATATACGTAGTTCACTGTCAGTCAGTAGACCTATGAACATCTTGAACGCCTCCTAGTTCTGAATAGGAAGTATGAAGTAGGCGATTCTAAACCATTTCTGTTTGACTCTGATGAGGTTGTTTGGCTTCTTGTCAGTGATGGCCAGCTGACAAGACTTGTATGAACAGGCGCAAGTGAGATCCTATTGTGGAGGTGTATGAACAATAGGAATAGAGAGTCAAATTCTGATTGTATAGCTGCCTGCTATAAGTGATTGTTCAACAGCTTTACCTTTAAACTGGATAAACTCCCTTCCTCTACCAAATCAGGCTTTTGAATTCGACTCTATTTTACCATCTCTCAATCCTCTCTTTTCTTACTTTGTTCCAAGTCTAAATCCATTCTCATTCAAACTTATATACCAGATTCCCATCATCGCTCTGCTTTGTTGCATATACTATATCGAACGCCTTATCTACTCTCATTGACACCGGCCTATTCCTACTAGTCAAGTTCCACCAGTCAAAATGGATTCCAACAATACAATCATCGAAAATCTCCGCAACATCGTTGGCTTTACCGGCATGCCAGACTTGCTTGACCTTGGTAAGGTCCGCCAGAACCGGCTGGAGCTGAGGTTGAATGCCGCCTCCAGGAGCCTCTCCGCTAAGAACATGGCCTCCATTTACATGAGCTGGCTTCTTCAACAGACCACTAGCACGAACAGACATACCAAAAGCCAAATCGTAGAGCGATGGGTCGCATACGTGGACGCCTGGGGGTTGAGGTGTGATGAGACGATCACCATGTGGGCTCATGTCATGGTTGATGACGGTATGGATTGGACACCAGAGCAGCAGAGGAAGGAGAGGAAATCCCTCCGCCTGGAATTAGAACTTCAGTTCCTTAGACTGCGGTACGACGCCAAGAACGAGTATAAAGGTGTTGATTCTGGTCGATACAGTGACCAAGAATGCCTTACACAGCCTGACTTGTCTGCACCCACGCTCACATGGCTTAACCCCATGGTAAGTAAATCTTCCTATCTGTTCATTCTGATTCAGACCAACTTAAGTATACGATATATGACTCTAAACGCGACAAAGCCAGAAAGTGGGATGAATACTTAGAAGACAGGGACGAAAGCCCAGAGTCGGGTTGGACACTGAATAACTGGCCGATCAAAGACATTCCATTCCCAAGCATTGAGCTTCCCACCCAAGAGGAAGTCAATGAAGTGTCAGAGAACACGGAAGGGAAGCGGGAGAGGCAACCAGCCATTAAGAAACAAAAGCCCAATCAAGAGGCCAGGCTTGCAGCGGCACTGGAGCTGCTTGAAAACCCACCATACACTCCTGACCTCACAACTCCAACTCCATTTCGAATGTGCGAGTTGCCGACCCCGGTTTCACCTCCTGAAAACTCTCCTCCCAAATTCATTGTCAAGAGGGCACTTGACAAGAGTTCCCCTGTCAACAGCCTTGGGCCGGATGTGGCGGAAGACCCCAGTCTGCTCTCTGGCTGCGATGTAGAGGCTGAGTGTTGCCAAACCATATTGCGACAGTCAATATATCTCTTTGTTGACGTAGATGGGCTCCATTGAGTAACAAGACAAGTATGCTTGTGGAGGATTAATTAGCAACAACGGATAGCCTGGTTCGGTTGAGGAAGCGTCTGTTATATACAGAGCATTGAGCAACAGATCCAGTGATGTTAGTAGAGAGCAAGAAGCATAGAAAGGACTTGCAAGGACCTCAGAAGGGATATAATCAAAAGACAACAATGGTATATTAATGATATTGTGGGTGTTCCACGAAACGCCTGAACGCCTGCCTGCCTCATTGATATGCAAAGAAAAACGCCCAAATTTAAGGCGAAGCAGCTTCCCAGATAACCCCTTGGCGGTTCCGTGGCTCTCCGGACTCTCAACACTGTATAGTGCCCTATTCTAGCTTATCGAGGTGCTCCAACCTTGTAAGAACAACTTGCTTACTCGTCTCCTCAATCTCGCCCGCCAAAAACACCTCATCAAGAATCGCGTAGACCTTGTAAAAGTTAAAGACAAGATCGAGCTCGCAGACGTTTCCAAAAAACGCATCGAGGACCTCAACGAAGAAGTGGATGGCCTCGAGGTAGGCCAGCTCGTTGTCGTTTGTGTCGACGCAGGCGCAGAAGAAGAGGCCTGCGTAGCGGCGGTAGACGATCTTGTTGTTGCGGAACTCGACAAAGTTGGACTGGTACTTTTGGTCGCGGGGGGCCACGAGGCGGTGGACTTCGCCCTTGAGCTTGATCTTTTGCTCGTCGCTAAAGGGGGCGTACCACTTTGCGAGACGGGTCTTGCCCCTGGAGTGGATGGTCAGTAGGAGCGCATTGGGAGGAATAGTGAAGGAGGGCGTACTGTCGGTTCTGGATGAGGATAAAGGAGAGCATCTTGGGATTGCGCAAGGCTGAGAGAGGCTGAGGGACGAATGTCGTTTGATAGAGAAGGGTCGCGATAGTGGCATGGATGGAGGTTGTTAGGAGGCTGTCGCGGGGCAGAAGGGTTGATGTTGATTGGTTAGAAGCAAGTAACCCCTGAAGAGCTGCAAGGCTATCACTAAAAGGCCTAAAGAAGCCCCCAAACTTCAGCGCGCCTTTATCCCCTGTCGCGTAACCTAGCCGTTGACACCCGTCCCCCGCAAAAAGCTGTCATATTATCCATATTAGACTTATTCTGGCTTTTCTTGTTTCTGTATTATATTCAAGTCAAGTTACGGTTTTTATATACCAGTAACCGTAACTATCTGCAGTATCATGCTACTGCTAAGCCAACAATGGAACACTCTCGGCATATGTCGCATGAGCGTACACCTGCCTTAGCGTCTCGATGTCGTGTGCCAATGGAACGGAACGCTCCTCCGGCAGTTGTCAAGGCCTCCTCGGATTATTGCTTTTACTTTGACATCATCACGAACAGCAAGCATTCAATATCTCGACTATTCTCTCATCTTTATCATCCTCTCATGCTTCTAGGTCGAGTCTCTTATACAGCTTGATGACGACTGTGTCCCCACAAACAGAGATTATCAAGACCCACGACAAAGCCAAGAAGTGATACCAAGGAATAACTACACATCGAGTATTTATATTATTCAGCATCGCCTATCCACTGCTACGTCTCGTCTCGTCTCGTCTCGTCGCGTTTACCTTCTCGTGCATGGCGTTCTACGTCCGGAAACCATTTCTTTTGGCTGGACTCGATGCGAGTCTTCAAGCGTCAATCCTCAAGGCCATGAGATAACGACCAAATTGACATGACATCAGAGCAAGTCGACAATATCAGCATCAGTCACTGCGGTAATCGCCATCATGAAGTCCATCACCAAGAGCCTTAGAAGGCTGGTCATAGTCATATGGGGCGATCGCCAGACCAACGATCTATGGAAGCAAATCATCAAATGTTCAATTGCCTGTGTCGCTGCAGTTATCGCCGTCATAACTCCTCAAGCTGTCTCAGTCTTTGGCACTTCGACTTTTCTCGCTCCCATGGCTACCGTCTTTGCACATCCTGGTCAACGAATGGGAACCATGATCGAATCTCTCCTCATGCTTGTGTTGGGAACATTACTCGGCCTTGCCTGGTCCTTACTCGGCCTCTTCTTATCAAGTCTTGCAATTGATCAGAACCAACCCGCCGCCTATTCTATTCGTGCAGTTTTTCTTGTCGCAGCCGCCATGTTTCATGGCTACATAAGATCTGCGAGTCCTCGTATCTTCTTATTTGTCGCTTTCCATCTCATTGCCTGCTTTGTTGTCCTGCTGGGAGGCGCTCATCAAGTGACCTTGCAGGTTTTTACAAACGTCTGTTATCCCCTTTTGACTGGAGCCGGCATCGTGGTTGTAGTCAACATCTCCATGTTCACTGAGCTATCGAGCAGTTTCCTTGGCCTCTCCGCCATCGATGCTCTCTGCGAAACAATGGACACTGTGACTCGAGCTACGCATTGGTTTATTACCCCTGGCGGCGATTCGGATCAAGACCTAGAGCCGATTGCCCTCGTCATGACACCCACAGCAAATAGTATGCCCGATAAACCGAAGCGTAAGAAGGGTCGCTTTAGGAAATGGTTGGAGGGTTTTCCAAATCCCTTTCAGCCTTCTCAGAGCCGCTACCGTGCTTCCACCGTCCCTGTAGGCCTTACGACACTTGCCAGTTTGACAGGTAAAAAAGCGAAGCTGCGTACGCGACTCACCCGCTGCAAAGCTGCGCAAAGGGAGGCCAACTACGAACTCTCTATTTCAGCGCTTCCTCCAAGCAGTATGAAGCCTCTGAGCACGTCACATATGAGCAGTCTTGTTCAGAGCACCATCACCATTATAGGGGCTTGCGAGAACAAGTACATTGTATTGGAAAACGACGATCGTTCTGAAGACGACGACGCTTCCGGAAAGGACAGCCTTACGTCAACTGACAGGGCCTCCAGTGTCTCCAGCGAAGCCAGTGGAATCAAACGCATGAGTACTTTCGATAACTTCCTCCAGAAAGTGGAGGATGCAAAGCCTGTCAGGGAGATTGAGGCTAGCAGTGCCAGTCTCCTTGAGTCCATTATCGAGCGGATTCGGGAACCGGTTGAGGAATTTGAGTCTTCGCTTAAGGACGCTGTACGCCTGCTTATTGTATGCGTCGCCTACTGCTATGATGTACCTAAGCTGCCATCAGGGGCGCCAGCTCCTAAAGGAATTCATTTGCAAGAACTGGATTTGAGGATCGACATCTTCACAGAGGCCCTCGCCGAGTTTGATACGAGCTGCACGATGGAGCTTCGGCATTCGGCTTTGGACAAAGGCGTCAACGGTATTGATTTTATGCCTCGAATGGAGACGTTCCTGATTTCCTCTTTTGTTCTCGGCTTACGTCAGTCTGCAATGCATGTCTTGAATATGCTGCATCACGTTCGAAAGACAGTTGAGCAAAGACAAGCTCGAAACAATAGGGCCTCGATCTGGCTACCGAGCCACGCCGATATCCGACAATGGCTTACAACGGGTGGTGAAAACGACGGCTTTGTCCTCCCTGACACAGCTCGTAAGGAAGTTCGTAGAGGCAAGGCTCCGCCAGGTCCCAAGTCAAAAAGTCACACGCATCATAGGGACAGGGATGAGAAGCCTACACGACCCAAAGCCGAAGATGAGGAGAAAGGGATTCGTTTTGCGGAACCAGTAGCTCAGGCTGGCCAACGGACTGATGTCAAGGAGAACCAGGGAGAGAAAAAGTCGAATCCCAAAATCAGCAGCATGATTCTGAAGATCAGAGAGAAACTAGCTGATACTCTCGAGTGGTTGCAGGACTCTGATGATCTTGCGTATGCTATCAAGCTCACACTCGCTATCCTTTCCCTCAGCTGGCCGGCGTTTGTTGCTTCTTGGAATAGCTGGTATGCATCAGTCCGTGGTATCTGGGCACCAATGCAACTATTTCTTGTTTTCGAGGTTGCTATAGGTACTTCTTTTCACGTCTTTTTTATTCGATTGGTCGGCGTTGTGTTTGGATGCGTCGTTGGACTTCTATCCTACGAAATCGGAAGAGGCAGCAGAGTCGCTATGGTCTTCATCCTAGTTCTCGGCATTGTTCCGTCCTTTTACATTCAGCTCGGGACAAAATATGTCAAGGCTGGCATGATTTCTACGGTGAGCATGGTTGTGGTCGCACTTGGTAGGTACTGTCACAGTCTTTATCCTCCAACATACTGACAAACACTAGCTGCTATGAACGGCAATGGCTCGGCATATGAGAACTTTTACAAACGACTAAGCTGCTTTCTCATTGGAGGTTTTGTTGCTTTGGGCGTTGAGATGCTTTTGTACCCGGTCAGAGCCCGGGACCGACTGCTCGAATCGCTCTCAACTTCAGTCAAGCAGGTTCAAAACATGCAGGCTGCTATGGCTGTTGGTCTGGATAGTCCTATTAAGCCGGATTTCCGCGACCGTGGTCTTCATAAGCGATTTGTTCATGCCAAAACTAAAGCCCGAGGTGCGCTGGCAGCGGCAGAGACGTTTCTCCCGTTCTGCTCGACTGAGCCACGCCTCAAAGGAAGCTTCAGGCCTCTTGAGCCTATCTACAAAGAGATTATATATGTGTTGCACCAAATCATCGAAAGGATGGACAATGTGGTGTTACTTCGAAAAGAGTATGGATCGTCGATCTTGGAAGACTTGAATCCTCAAGTTCATGCATATCGACGGAATGTTGCCGCCAGCATCATGCTCGTGCTTTTCTCAGTCAACGAAGCGCTCATTACCTGGCAGCCTCTACCACAGTTCATTCCATCAAGTCGACTCGCTCAGTTACGTCTGGTCAACCACGTTCGCGAAGTTCTGGCATCACGGAGTGGCACACACACGCCTGCAGGCGGGCCGCCAAATCCCTCTGAAAATGATGGTAATCTGGCTGAACAAGTCGCACATATGATCACTCAGAAGCGCTTTCTCTCATGGAACGCCAGTACTGCTGGTCAAATGGAGATCATCGAGTACCTCGAGGAGCTTGTGGAACTCGTCAAGCTTCTTGTAGGCGTAAATGCCTTTCGCAGTGGTCTGCTAGAGAAGCCCACATACAGCAACTACCGCCAGCGCATCCACTCGAACCGTGTCCCGCTGTCTAGTGTGCCTACCGATGAGAGAGCCACAAACGACCTTCCGGTACAAGAAGTGCCCACAGCAGAGACAGATTTCTCCCGTACAGAGAGTAGGGCAACGGGACTGCAAAGAACACAGACAATACGGGGTCGAGCAGGTCATGTGAGAGAGCGGTTGCATAAGAAAGGGAATACCGAGGGTACTGCAGAGAGTGATAGTAGGGAGGACGTTCCCATGAGTTTACAAAGAGTTGGAACCAGGTTATGTGAGAACGATGCAATGACTCGACGACGAACGTTTAGATGACGCGAGGCTGGGGTGTTCAACAAGGCATGTGTCTATCGTGAACTCGACTGGTGTCTACAAATTAATAATAATAGAGAAACTAAGCAACAAACATTAACTCATTCCATGCGCCTTGCCCGCCAACTATGTCCCGACAGGTCTGTAGGTATTCCTTACTCTAACGCCATGCCACACAATGCCAACGAATGTATTCAAACCGCGTATCAGCCACTAAAAGATGTTGAGTGGCGTGTGCTGTGCAATCCTGGTATGATTGAGCATAGCTCTCGACTTCTTGGGCCTCTGCTGCAACCTCCGCGATCCCTCCTGAACATGACGCGGCTCAATCGGCGTCTTGCCCTCGCTGGGAAAGTCAAACAGCGCACCCTCATGCTTGCGCTTCTTTGCGTTTCCCGCATTATCGCCGCCGTTCTGCGCACGCACAAGATCCTCCTGCTCCTTGACCTTTAGCGCCATCTCGGTCAGCGTCTGGACCATCTCAAAGGTGAGGAAACCGAGAATGTCGACAATATCGTCTGAGGGCTTGCTGTCTGTGACGATGCCGAAGCCTGCCCACTCGCGGAAACGCTTGCCCTTGCGGTAGGTGAAGGATGCCTGGCGGTATTCGGACCAGGTGACGTACTCCTCCTTGGTCATAGCCTTGGTGCGCTCATCAGCCTTGCGCAGACGCTGCAGAGTGATGTAGTTCATCTCCTCCTCCTCTTCATCCTCTTCCTCCTCGCGCTCGGGCACCTCGACGTTGTAGTACGATGAGGGTTCCCAGGGGAGACCGACTTTTGCCTTTTTGTTCTTCTTGGCAGCTTCATCGGTTGTGTTGTCGCCTGTGGCAACGGGATCATCGCCGGCTGCGATGTCGGCGTCGGCGCCCTTGTCGTCAGAATCTTTTACGTTCTTGCGCACGTCTTTCCAGGAGAGAAAGGTGCGCAGACGAGAGACTTTGGCTTGATCGTGGCGGATCTGGAAGATGAGATCGTTGATGCTGATGGATTTTGAGCCGCGGCGTGATGCGAGCTCGGTGCAGTTTCTGAGCTGTTGATATGAGATGAGATTGGGTGAGATGAGAGAGGAAGGGGGGAGAAACATACCAGTTCTATGACTTGTTGACGAACAATATCCTCAATAATACTCGTGGTCTCTACGGGTGGCTCTGCGGTTTCACCGGAGACGTACATCATCTGACTGATCTCCTGGCGGTACTTGTACGCCTTGCTGTCTCTTGAGTCGGCCATTTTGGCGTTGAGATGAGAAATGAGATATCTTGGGCCAGAGTTCAAGTCGCTCGAATGAGTTTGAGCGTGGTGATATAGCTGATTTTAACGAGAGTACGATGCCTAGTTTACTTATACAGCAGTTGAGCAGGTAAGAGCTCATATGTTGTACAGTAAAGTTGGTGTTGCTGAGGGTTGAAGGCAACCGTTGAGACGAAGGCTGCACGGAGTTATGAGCTAAACTCAAAATGGAAATATGTTGTCCCGTGCACCTAAATAGGAATAACTACAGAAACCCGATAATGAAGTTGAATAAACTGAAACAATATTTCGAATATAAAAGAAACCTCTGAATAAACATGCCTAACCAGAGTGAAAATCCAAGCTTTCATAAGTTCAGTTACCCAGGCGCAACTTGACGTTCAGAACATCCTACGTGGAAGAGCACAAATTACGAGAACCAGTCGGTAAATTATTTGGCGGGGAAATATCCAAACCAAAGGTCATTTAAACATCTTCTGTGACCTATACCATTAAGCTCCCCCTCCAACACTTGCCCAAGATCCAAATCCGCTTCCCTTTGAAGCCCAAACTACAATGTAATGCGCCGCCAAAAGCTTCCACTCCTCCACCTCATCCAGACCCTCTAGCGAATCCACACGCTGCTTCTCCTCCGGCGGCACCCAAGTTTGCCAGATATCTTCAATAGTCATATGATGCACCGTCTCAAAACCAGCCTTGCTCATCCGTGCCCGTTGATCCTCGGGCGTAGGGTACATCTTGAGCGTGGGCATCTGGATGCGCCGCGCCGCTAGATTTGACACCATCATCTTTCCAAAGGCGTCCTCTGGGCGGATGGGCTCGTAGATGACTGTGGCAAGGTTGGATATTTGTGAAGTAAAGAAGCTGATTACATCTGAGGCTTCGGCGCCAGTGAGATAGCAGAGACAGCATTCTGAGAGTAGCAGCGTCGGGATGTCGGTGCGTAGACCAGGTAGAGAAATGTCAGGTCGATCCTGTGTAGTTGGTTGAGAGTCATCCTCCTTGTTGGAGGTTTTGGATAGAGAAAAGCTTCGCAAATCTTGCCCGTGACAGTAGTATTCACCTCCAGAGGGCTTACTTGACCAGGAGTGCTCCGTCAGTTGGGTTGTGTTGGTTAAGATGTTCCTCAACATGGGAGTTGCTTGTACAGTCCGGAGCTTCTTCGAAGTTACGACTTCAAAATCAAGCTCATGATAGACAAGTCCAGGACGCGATTTTGAAGCGAATAACCGGAAGGGCCGTGTATCGGTTCCGGCGCCTAACGACACAATCTGCTTTGGTGCAGAGTCTGGCTCAACACCTTCATCCTCGTGTAAGAACGACTCGATAAGAGTATCTAAAGAGATTGTACGAGTATACGTTCCTGTATAAGTCGATTAAGTTTAGAGTTAAAAAGTTCATGATAGAAAATCTAGGCTAGCGCACCTCGGTTGATAATGGGAAGACGTCTAGGCGCAGGACCATCGGAGCTCTGAACAAAATACTGAGCATAAGGATCGTCGAGATATCCAAGATCAACTGCGCTCAACCTCGAAACTGAAGCATCAGTGTCTGTGCCTTGGATGGTGGCCTCATGGGTGATGGATGAGGAGCCATGGCCGCCTCTGCCTCTGCCACGACCGCGAGCACCTCCGCGTGCGCTTCGAAGGGAACTGAGGAGGTTTGGTATATCTGGAGCGGACATGGTCTACCTGAGGGAAGAGGGAGGGTGAGAGTATTCGGAGTGTGGTGATGAAAGCTCCGTGAGTTGTTCCGGCCGATGGAGGAGCTTGCGAGGTTGCGGCTGCGGGAGGTAGCTGCCAGTGACGTCGGTTACGACCCTGAAATGCAGGTGGAGCGGAAAGGTTATGTACCTATTAAAAACGTACCTACCTACGACAAATAACCAATATATTCCTATTAGGGGCAATAATTCTAGGTACTATTCTAGCAATCCTATGTACACTCGTTTCAGGTTGGGATACTATCTAACAATAACATTATCCAAGAGGAGCAGCTGAGGGTTTCAAATATTGACCTGTGTTTTGGCCACAGCCCAGCAGTCTTGCATCAGACCCTCTTGTAGGATTCTAGCGCCAGGAGAACACAAATCTCTAGACTGCGCTAAGAATCTCTTATTACCTTATTGGACGTCACGA
This sequence comes from Fusarium guadeloupense, assembly GCA_021655865.1. Taxonomy (NCBI): domain Eukaryota; kingdom Fungi; phylum Ascomycota; class Sordariomycetes; order Hypocreales; family Nectriaceae; genus Fusarium; species Fusarium guadeloupense. The sequence goes on from JAJJWM010000048.1 coordinate 204,557, forward strand.
GTTGTTAAAAAGTCTGGCCTTAGATTTCAGAGAGGTATTGTATGTATTTTATGCGCCCAGTGACAGCCTAAGGCAGAATATTACCTAGAAAATTCCAGTTTGTTAAGAATTAGCTTACGTCGACCTCCATTTTGAGGGGTCTTAAGGCTGAACTTGGCAAATTGCCTAATCCGGAAATCACCGATAATGGGCAGGAAGACTTGGACAATGATTGAACTGGAAACTTGAAGTCTTAATCAGCTTAGAATAAATCTAGTCTTGGATCAACATTTCATTCATCATCTCTCTGTCCGTCGTACGTAGATCAATAGTCGCGGGGCTGTGCATCATCTTCACATGCCCCCTCCCACCCCTACTTGTAACCGCCTGGGCCACCCTGCTAGGCGAAGGGTGCCTAGTTTCAGTGGATGATCTGCCCGTAATAAAGCCCCGGGTCCCATCCCATTCCCATTCCCATTCCATTAAACCCGTCATCCTTCTCCTCCTCTTCAACTCGAGGTTATTCTTTGCCATATCTTCTCTCTTTGTTTTTTTTTCTTGTCCTACTAAATCACTTTCTGTTCCATTCTCGTCTTTTAAACCTTCAACCATGCTGTATCACGCAGGCAAAATGCTCTTGCGGCGCGACAGCGCCCCCGAGATGCCAGACCTGGCCTCGGAGATCAGCAAGCTCCCCGACTGGTCTGTCTTCGTCTTTCTCGTCAACCTCATTATTATCGTCCCTATCTTTGTCGTTGTAAGTACCGCTATGATACTTCCTCTGAACTCAAAGGCTGACTTAATAAGATTCACTACACCTTCGAAACCGTCTTCCCAGTCCTCGCCATCGTCGAAGATGAGAAGCCTCCCGCTTACGATCCTCTTCCCGTCGAGCCTCTCTCCGACGACGGCATGCCCAAGCCCGCCGGCTCCTCCTCCGCTTCCGTCGCCGCCCCCGGCCGTCCTGTCACATCCTCCTTCCGAGCTACCTGGCGCCTTCTCCGATCTCACGGCGGCTTCGGTGCTCTCTTTCGCGGCTGCCCTTGCCTCTTCGCCCAGCTTTCCGCCGTGGGCCTTATCAGCGGCGTCCTCTCCAGCATCGTTCCCTTCCCCTTTGTCTTCGGCAACCTGATCGGCTCCCTTGCTCTCGTCCAGCTCAGTACCGCTTGGGTTCACATCGTCGTCACGCCCGCCTCTCCCCTTCCATTCTGGCGCCGTCTCCCTGCTTTCAAGCCTACCTTTAACGCCACCTGGAGGCCTATTCTCATCTTGTGGGCTGCTACTCAAGTTGCCAACGGTGGTACCATGGGCATCGCATACCTTGTTCAGACCAAGCAGGGCACACAAGTTGATGGTGCTGCCGGCTTCAGCGGCGCTCTTGGCGTTCTGATCGTCGCTATCATCCTTAACGTCGCCATTCGGATCCCTGCCTACGTTGTGCTCGTCCGCGTCCAGGCCTCGCTTCTCCCCGCCGACGCCGACACCATCGTTCCTTTCGATCGCTCCTTCAACGGCCGGATTGAGCCCGCTATTGTTGGCGGCCTCGGCTATGCCACCGTTCGCGACGCCTGGTCCAGCTTCTCAAAGGCTGCTTGGCGCCGTATTGTTATGCTGCATGTCAAGATCACTGGCATCAGCATCGCCGCCGTTCTCTTCACTGTCGCTCTCATCATCCCTCAGTTCATTCTCCTGGCTTCTCTGGCCGGCTCGGATGGTGACGGTTCCGCCAATGAGGACATCAAGATGTAAATGAACAGCTCCTGTGATACGCTTTCTGAACCGACCAGGTCCCTTTTGGTTATCTAGCTTAGCATTCATTGTTAGTGTACTAAGACTCCAATAAAGCAAGACATTACTAGTCATATAGCCCACTCAGTAAATGAGACCAAATAGAAATTGCTAGAAACTCATTTCATTGACTCTCTTAATATTCATGCCTGAGCTACGTGGTCGTGACAACACTCATGCAAGCTTCATTCACTGCAGCGCAGCCAGTATCATCTCCTCGTCTCTCTTTCGCGCCCAGAGCGCCAGCCCTATAACAACCATCCGTCCGTCCATGGTCCCATTGCGATGCCTGTCATAAATCCAAATCATCGTAGCCACCCTATCCTCTATCGCCTTCTTGTAGAAGCAGAAAAGAAATCGGGACAAAAGCAAGTAAAAATCAAGACAAGGAGAAACAAGTAGAAAGCTTTGTCGAATGGGAGCGTCGGTTTTGATGGAAAGGGGGGTATGATGGGGAAGAGTATATGTGTGCGTATCTACCAGATCTGCTCGCAACGCCGTGCCCAAACGCAAAAAAGCAGCGAGCTCTTTGTCTTTTCTTTTTTTTATCTTTCCCTCATTATATCTATGATTTGTTAAAGAACCAGCTGGCTCGCTTGCTGCTGCTGCCGCTGCTGCTGGTGGTACCCTCGTTCTGGCCCTGGAGGCTTTGAATCGTGGGGTTGCTTGGGGCAGCGTCGTTGCTACCGCCACCTCCTCGGAGGGGCTTGGCGATCCTGCTGCCGGCGTTGGCAAAGTTGAAGCCACCAGGCGAGTTAAGGCCGCGGGTGCTGCCAGCCTTGGCCTGCTCGAGGCGCTCCTTGACAGTAGCCAGCTGAACCTCGAATCTAGACGCAATGTGTTAGTGTAGTTCATTTGGAACGAGGGGCGAATGGGAAATACATACTTGTGGTTCGCAGCAGCCATCTTCTCCTGGCTATCTTGTAGCAGGCTCTCGAGGCTCTGGATACGCTCGTTTCGGGCAATAAGCTTGCGCTCAGCGATGGCAACCTCCTTCTTGAGAGCCGAGTTCTGCTCGACCAGCTGACGCTGAACCTGAGTCAGCTGCTCTAGGTTCCGCTCGAGGAAGGCCATCTTCTTCTGTTGCGCTCGGTTGTTGGATGACCGAAGAACGTTGTTGTACTGCTCTCGGGTCTCATCAAGAGAAATCTCAAGCTCCACAACTCGCTCGCATCGGTTTTGAAGGTCGCGCATGAGGCTCTTCTTCATGACGTCAAACTCGGCGATTTGCTGCTGGATAGTCTTGCCGTTAGCCATTGGCGCGGTGGCGCCGGCCTTAACGCGCTGCTGGAGGTCCTCAATCAGCGTCTTCATTCTTGTGTTCTCAGCAGCCTTCTGAGCAATATCGGCCTTGAGCTCATCGACAAACTGAGACTGGGCAGTCTGGCGGTTGGCAAAGGCATTCTCCAGTCGAGCCTTGACCTCTTCGACATCCTCGGGGCCGAGGTTGCGGGTGAGGATCTCCTCATATTCTGCCTGGACGGCCTCGAGTCGAGCCTCGAGTTCCTGGCGCCGCCTTGAGTCGGCATCACTTGAGGCAGTGCTGTACATGGACAACTCGGCTTGTCGAACGATACCTTGGGTCTCCACCAAGCGAGCCCGGAGTGCCTTAAACTCATCAGGCGCGATGTTGTCGCCGGTAGCGCTCAGTTCGTGCAGTGAGTCTACCTTCTCGATAGTCTCTGCGATGTGACGCTCGTTCTCGCTAAACACCTCACCACCCAAGTCGAAGCCGGCCATCATCTTGGCCATCTTCTCAGCTTTCCTCTTCTCCTTCTCGTCGAGAGCAGCACCACTCTCCTTGGCGCTCATCTTGACGTCAAGAAGCTGCTGCTTAACGTCGTCGAGTTCGGTGGTGAGCTCCGAGTTGGCCTCTTTCAAAGCGTCCATGGTGATCTGGGCCTCCTTGCTCTCAAATGTGAGCCTCTCAAGCTGCATCTTGAATTCGTTGACTTCGGTTGTGAGCTTCTCATTTTCCTTGCCTACTTTACTATCGTGTTCCTTGATGTAGGCCAGCTCCTCCTTAGTCTCTCGGAGCTGCTTCTCAACCGTCGCAGCCTGAGACTCCTTCTCCGAGATCTGGTCCTGCAATTCATTCTCTCTTCGTAGGAATTCCTCCCTCTCATCCTTGTCGAGCGGTAGGCTGGGGGTACCAGCACGTTCAGATATTGCAGGCGTTTCGGATCGGCTATCTGTTATTAATGAAGGGGTAGAAGGTCGTGTTGGTATCGACGTCGACGTCCTGGCATCGGCCTTGGTTCTGGCAACAGCATCGGAAGCCAAGGGCGTGGCCCATCTCTCCTTAGGAACAGATTCACCAGCACGCCACAGCTGAATTTCACCTTCAAGGTTAGAGATGTAGCTCTCGAAATTCGTGACCTGGCCCTGGGCTTTCTTGAGGAGCGATTTGAGTTCGGCAGGGCTAAGCTCGGCGTTGACCTTGGCCTTGTTCTTGATAGACTTGGCTCGCATACCGAATCTTAACGTACTCAGAGTTTCGGCATCGTTGTAACTACTGGGTGAACAGTTGATAATAAGTGTTGTCCGACTGTTACCACCAAGGGATTCTTGCAGAATACGGGTCAACTTGGAGTCTCGGTAAGGGATATGTGAGGATTTTCCATCTGTCAGGGCGTTGATGACCATTCCCAGAGCACTCAAACTCTTGTTGATCTTCTTGGCCTCCTCGAGAGTTTGTCCGCTAGCACCGGTCTTGCCAACCTTTTCACTACCGGCCAAATCGACGAGGAACAGCTGACCACTTTTTGCTGAGCCTGTTTCGACGTTCTTTTGTGTAATGGTGATGACAAAGATGGAGTGGGATCGCGAGGACTCTTGGTTCATGTTCGTGGCAGCGACAGCTCGGGCATTCCCACCTCTCCTCATGACCTCGTACACTTCTTGAACACTCGACACGTATATTTCCAAAAGGCCTTTGACGTACACACCGCGGTTCTTTTCCTCGTGGACGGGCAAGTTATCGTTTTGTGGTTGGAGCAGATCTCGAATTCTTTCCATATAGATTTCCATGTAACTGACGCGGACTGTGTACTCGATGGTGCCGGGACTCGACATGATGCTGGCAAAGATCTGCTCGACAATGCGGGGAATTACACCTCGGCCTTCGTCGTCGTCGATGTTGGTACCCATCATAGTATAAGACTTACCGGCACCGGTCTGGCCGTAAGCGAAGACGGTACCGTTATATCCATTGAGAATGTCGTCGACGGTGGATCGGATCGAGAAGTCGAAGATGTCTTGTTGCTTGCATCCCATATCAAAAACTCGGTCAAAGGTAAAGCTGCCCTGCGCTTCCTTGGACTGTCCAACAAATTAGCCAGAGTATCTCACTGTAGGTTACCTTGAGCCCAAGAGCAAGGCAAAGGACACAACATACATCGAGGCTACATGTTTCCTCGCCATCGAAGGAGACGATGGGCTTTCCGCCCGACTCAAGCTCGACCTTGTTCTGAGGTCGAAACCTGGCCACGACCTTGATACTATTTGCGGACGACATATTGAACGCAGTCTCTGTGTCACGCAATAAACGTTATCATCGGCCGCGGTACTGTCGTCCGAGAAAGAAAGAGAAAAGGTCAGGCTCGGTCGTTGGTTGCTTTAGGGAGCAAACCTTCAGGGGGGTGAGGGGGTCGCAGAAGAGGCGGGCCGGGGATTGTAGCAAAGAGCGGGAGCCACAAAATGGCGGCGAGAGGAGGGGACGACAGCCTCAAACTCAGAGTAGAGACGGAGTCAGATAAGGTGGTGAACGGAGGTAGAAAAAAAAAGAATGTTGGAAGAACCCGCGGGTCGAGGCAGGGGCCAAGACAACGGATAGGCAAGGGTTTCGCTGGCGGGGTGTAACTGTTGTTTGTTGGCGTGATCAACAACACCCTTAAGCTACCGAGAGAGATATTGACTGACGCTGACAGTCTGCACGCAATAACAATTGAGTCAACAAGTCAGTCGTGTCGTTGGCAACGAAAAGCGGTGGGTTTTGTTGGATTTGATAGGTTGACAAGACGCGCGCCAAGAGGGGCCCGAAACGGGGAGAGGCCTGAGGTCTCAGGGGGCTTGCTCTATAAATTTAGGGGACTGCATTGACTGCTTAGCAAGTTTTGAGTTCTTTATCCTTTGAAGATTAGGCCTCCCGGGCTGACTACGAACACATCCGGCCCCTGTTTCAGTCGAAGCTTTTTCTTCCATGGGATAAGTTAGACTGGACGGGAAGCAATGCAATTTGGAGACATGCCAGGGGGTTTTGGTGCTGTCGAGTTGCTGCGTGGAGAGGCTCATGATGGATGGATGCCAAATGTCAACAGACTGCCTGATGAGGCATGTGACCAATGAACTAGTACTATAAGGGACTAACTGCATTAGAGCGTTCCATCTTAGGTACACTCTGAAACCAGAGATATTGGATCTACTATGTACGTAGTAAAGTCCAGAAGAAATGATAAGAGTGATTATCATCACTATGCCTATCAGCAAAGCAAAGACAAGACGGATATTACTGTCTTGACTCGAATCATCGTCATTCGTCAAACATGATTCAGCTTGACTTAGGCATGACTCTTATCGCACAAATCCCACACATAGATAGTCAAGACCGGACGTGTCAAGAAACATAAAACTCCTCTTCATGATGAGCCTCGTGATATCATAAACTAACGTTCCTGAAGGACTTCCGTCTTTGGGCGCTCGCAACGCCTCGAATGCTGTTCAGTCCAACTCCGCGCAACCAAAACGCCAATTACATATGTGCCCTCACCCTTTAGCAATCACGCTCCGGGCTGCAGAGCATCGTCGAGCGGCCGTAATCCATACTTTGCTGGACAAATCGACGTTCGTATACCGTTCTCTGTCCTATTATGGCCGGTCCCTCGTTCAGTCCTCCCAACTCTTCTCCACCGTTTCCCTGACACGCTTAGTATACTCCTTCCTGTTGTCCTTGTATAAGTTGGAGGCCTCGACGTTCGCAGGCGAACCGGTGTTTGGATCGTTGAGCAAACTATCCATGATCAGTATGATGCATTGAACCCAATTCCTGTTTCTTCCTTACCTTTGAATACTGGTTAAAACGGCGGCGACATCGTACGTAGGACTCCATCGGTTCTGCAGAATATCTAGGCAGAGCTCTCCGGTGGCATAGACGTTGGGATGAAACATCTGGCTAATAAACTTGACTTGGGGAGGTTTGTTTGGGTATTGCTCTTCGAATTGCATCACTAGTCGGAAGGTGCCGTCTTCGAATGGGGTATCCGCGGGACCGATGATAACAGCGTTCCTGTAAGGCGAGAAATGAGTATCTAGGATCCATCATGTCGAGGAGGATCAACTAACCAGGTCATGACATTATCGGGGACGGGAGAAGCAGAGACACCAGCCGGAGGATCGGTTTGCATGCGCTATGCAGAGTCAGCGAAATACTCTGGAAATGTTGATAGAAGCGTGTCGCACCTTGAAGTCCCGCATGAGACGACGGCGAGCAGCGGTAGACATGATGACGGATAGATGCGAAGGCGGAAGTAAGTGTAGAAGCTGATATAGTGCTTGATGAACGGTGTTGAAAGGAACAAGATATCGTAACTGCGATACGGATATGAAGTCTGTTTTTTCTGCGAAATGTGAAAACGTTTACATGTACGATTCGCTGTCACAGGAAACGACGGATTTGGCGGTGCAAGGTAATGAGCGGAGATGGAGATTGGTCATCGACACCTGAGGTAAGTGATGGATTGATTCCACAGCAAAGGCTCCGTAGTTTGGTGGCAACTGCCAATCAAACGGTGTTTGAGATCTGGCCTATCGTTGGTAGCCCGAGCGCCCCACTTGCCGTCTCTCACCTTGTCACCTTACGCCGCACGTGACTGAGCACCTCCCTCACCTTGGTCGTAGCTTACCTTACAGTACAGGGCTTTCACATGGTCGCGGGGGACGAAGGCCGCTCGCCCTCTTTGTTGCTGGATGTGAACTTCGGAACTGAATTTTTAATTCCGATATAGAAAAGCCGTGAAGAAATGGCGTCTATTTATAATATTCAAGCGGGCAGTCAGAAGAAATACTTCCAACGTTAGAGATACCTGGTAAATTGGCTGCACTGCCGCAGTTTAACTTGTACTCTCAGCCTTTGCCGACGTCACTTGCAGCTTTCCCCCGGATTGTAGTTCGGTACGGGAGAGCTTGCCCCCGCCACTTCGGGCCCTCCCCCGCTGAAAGCCGAAGAGGACCGAAGCGGCAGGAGGAATGTCTCCTACCCACGATACCCGAGGCTGTTAATATTTGTATCCTCTACGCCTACTACAATTAATTGCCTATTTCTCCTCTTCTTTCTTGTCTTATCTTGTTCTGTCAGTCTTCTTCCTCTTGATACCCCATATCTTCCTCGAAATGCCCGTTACACAACTCAGATCCGCTGGCCGGCTGGCTCAGCTTGCTTCACATGTGAATGGAGCGCGACAGTTTTCTACACGACCTGCTCTGCGCAAAGAACTTCAAGACGCCTATATCCTGAGTGCTGCTCGAACTCCCACTGCAAAGGTACAATAGCTTCCCAGTCTTACTGGTCTCTGTCCACAGCTTACTAACATCTTTCTAGTTCAATGGTTCTTTCGTGTCAGTATCGGCACCAAAACTAGGTGCCGTCGCCATCAAGTCCGCACTGGAAAAGTCAAAGGTTCCCGTTGAAAAGATCACCGACGTATACATGGGCAATGTCCTCCAAGGCTCCGTTGGCCAAGCGCCTGCTCGACAGGCTACCATCTTTGCGGGACTGCCCAAGGAGATCGAGGCGACAACCATCAACAAGGTCTGCGCATCTGGACTAAAGGCCGTCACACTGGCTGCTCAGAACATTCAGATGGGCCTTTCAGAGGCGCAGGTTGCTGGTGGAATGGAGAATATGTCACAGGTGCCTTACTACGTACCACGTGCCAGCGGTCTTCCTGCCTTTGGCCATGTCAAGATGGAGGATGGTCTTATCAAGGACGGTCTGACTGACGTTTACGATCAATTCCATATGGGCAACTGTGCCGAGAACACAGTCAAGAACCACAACATCACCCGAGAGCAGCAAGACGAATATGCTATCCAGTCATACCGCAATGCGCAAAAGGCTTGGGAGGAGAAGGCCTTTGCCGATGAGATCGCTCCGGTTACTGTCAAGACACGCAAAGGCGAGACGGTTATTGATACTGATGAGGGATTCACCGACATCAAGTTCGAAAAGGTCCCTACACTGAAGCCCGCATTCGTTCGTGATGGAAGTGGTACTGTCACTGCTGCCAACTCTTCAACCCTCAATGACGGTGCTAGCGCCCTTGTCCTCGGTAGCAAGGCCATTGCCCAGAAGTACGGCTCTGGCTCGCGCGTGCTGGCCAAGATCTGCGGTTATGCTGATGCTGCTACCGCGCCCATCGACTTCCCCGTCGCCCCCGCCAAGGCTGTCCCCATTGCTCTCGAGCGTGCCGGTATCACCAAGGACCAGGTCGCCGTATGGGAGTTCAACGAGGCTTTTGCCAGCGTGATCTTGGCCAACCAAAAGATCTTGGGTCTAGAGGGTGCCAAGGTTAACCCTCTGGGAGGTGCCATCGCGCTGGGCCATGCCCTCGGTAGCTCTGGCTCACGAATCTTGACTACTCTTCTGCACCAGCTCAAGCCTGGCGAGTATGGTGTTGCTGCTATTTGCAACGGTGGTGGTGCTGCGACTGCACTTGTTGTGCAGCGTGTTGAATCTGTATAAAAGCCTGATGAGCAATAGTACCCGACTTACTAGACTTTCTACTGAAGGCATTCTAGCAGTAACAAAAATAAATAAATAATAAGTCAGGATATAGAATCATCTGTGATAAGTGAGTTGTACATCTAGTAATAATGAGTAGGAAACATAAAATTGCAATAGCAGACTCATTGTTATCTCGGGTGCAGGGTAGGATATATCGAACTCCGTGTTCATGTTTATGATATAGTGTCTTCACAAAAGACTTCAATTTCTTGGGGTTAACGACTTTAGAATTTGAAATAGCCATCATATAGTATCGAAAGTAAAGTTACATATGAAGTCTTTTTACAAAAAGTAATTAACTTCATCGCGTAATTGAATACACCCAAATACTCACTCATGCTCTACTCACTATAACACAGTGGAGCCAGTATGTTTTCCGCCCATGCCCATGCAACTCAACCTCTCCAGTTTCAACCACCATCACAAACAACAACACACGCGCAATGCCTCTAGTCCTCGAATTCCTTACCCAAATCCGTAAATTCATCCGCACCCAGAATGGCGACGAGCTCCGCTCTTGGCTCCAGGTAGAGCCTGGCTCACCGCAGCAGTACCACAACCTCGCGGCCGAGCTGCGCTCCCAGTTCCGCCAGCAGGGCCTCGACAATGTCACTGAAAAGTCCCTACCCCAGGAGGACGACGTCCCAGAGGGTCAGGCTACCGTCTGGCCGGGCTTTGTCGCCTTTATGAAGGATTACCTGGCGTTTTGGCGCGACGTCGATTATGAGGATTTGCTGGGCGCGCATCAGTTGCTGAGCGGTCTCGTCAAGTGCGTGTCGTTACTCAATGGGATGAAAGAATCAACATGGCTAACATGGTTACTCTAGTTCGTGCGCAACGGCTTTTGCTCACCCTACTTATGGCGCAATGCTTCTCAAGACGAGTATGTCATTGTCGGAGACTCTCGCTCGTCTCACAATGACCCTCAACAGACGTCCTGAGCTGGCGCGTCGTCTGCGTGCTGTAGACGAGGACAAGACCATTGCAGAGTCATCAGCGGAAATCATTCAAAAGATCTTCACGACATGTCTTACAGACCGGTCCAGCGGCCGCTACGCCAAACCTGAGGGTAAAAAGGTCGGCGTCTACATGTTTGCCAATCTCGTTCTCAAGCTCCTCTTCGCGGTATGACACGATTCCTTAGCTTCTCATGATATATGAACTGACACGACGGTAGTGTCGAAGAACGCATCTGGCAAAAATGATCTTTGTCAACATCTCTACAATCTCTCCGCCTCTATCTCTTTACCCAGCTGCCCAGCGCGTTACTTTTCTCTACTATCTAGGCCGCTTCAACTTCTCAAACAACCACTACCTCCGTGCCGCCCTCTGTTTTGAACAAGCATACCTTCAGACCCCTTCGCAGCTGGTTTCTCACAGGACCAACATCCTCACCTACCTCATTCCCTGTAACATCCTCCTTGGGCGCTTCCCATCACAGACACTGCTCCAACGGCAGGAATGTCAGACTCTAGCACCAGTATTCCTCCCCATCTGCCAGGCCATCCGGTCTGGAAACTTCGTCCAGTTTCAGCACCATCTAGCACAGCATGAGACATGGCTCTTCGAAAAGGGCCTGCTTTTGATTCTCAGCAACCGTCTACGACCGCTTCTCTGGCGATCGTTAAGCAGGAAGGTCTTCATCCTTACATACGTCCCTCCCAGTGATGCATCATCCCGCAAAGCCGCCACATTGGACCTAGCAGATCTGCACACAGCCGCTGTATACCTTCAACGCCGTCTCGAAGGCTGGCTACCCGCAGGGCCAAACTCTTTCAACCGATCTCATCAAGTAAACCCCCTACTCATGAAGGCCCTCGAAAACAACAACGCACAAAGCCCTCAAGCTTCCACGCTAGCTCCGCCACCAGGCGGTCCCAAATCATTGCGCCCTAACGAGGGCATGATCTGGGGCAACGCCGAGGTCACGCTCGAGGACGTGGAGATGATGGTCGCGACGCTCGTTCAGCAGGGCTTGATGCATGGATTCATCGCCCATGGACAAGGACGGTTCGCCATCATCGGCGCCAAGGCAAAGGGAAGCCCCGTACTTGCTGGATGGCCCAACGTCTGGCAAACAATTCGAGATAGGAGGTACGATGAGGACTTTGATCCGGAGGAGGTGCCAGGATGGGTTAAGGAGTGAAAAGCAAGAGGAATTGGATATACGATCTAGGCTAGCTTGGATATTTAGACCACGAGCCGTCAAGATGGCGTCTGTATAATACCATGTACCGTATGATACCCGGAGGAATAATAAGATTAGACCAGACACTTGGCTGAGATAAGAGGACTCGTACTTAGGAGCAAATTGAAATGATCAGATACATTTTCTTGTCTTATCGGTGGTTTACGTGTAACGTTCATCACACCATTAAATATCTCTAATCAAAATGTTTTTCTAGTTATATATACCGAGATGACCAGATCATCCCACCTCTTCTCAACCACCCGCCATACCAAACCCCAGACTCTCAATTCATATGTGCATACGTCGTTAAATTCGAGAATAAAATAACACCATCGCTCGTTCCTCCAAGTATCTAATGTCTCCAAGATGTACAAAAAAAGGGTATATCGACCGTGAAAAGAAGCGTTGAACTTGTATATAATGCCCACGGGCCACAAGGGTCACTCAGAACCCTTGAAGAATATTAATACCCGGGGCGGGTATCGACAACTAGACTGACCACGACTGTCGGGGAGTCTGGTTGGGTTTAGACAATAGACACTATCGCCGATAGGTAGTTGGCTTGATAATATATGTAAAATACCAGTAATAAAGGAGTGTAGTTGAAAATAGAGTTTGTGAAGGGAATATCAGCTGTAATGAGACGTTGGACGCTGGCCGTCTAAAGATGGGATTAGAAGAAATAGGCGGTAGCAATGAACGCGACAACGAGGCCAGCAATAGCAGCATTGCCCTGATGACGGCCGGCTTCACCCTCTTGGGACTGGGTGGGAGCGGGTTCAGAGCCAGCATCGCTGGCGACGGCAGTCTCCTCGGTTTCGGAGCCTGTGTAGGTGGTGGTTCTGTTCTCGCGGAAGATACCAGGCTTAACGGTAGGGTAAGCCTTTTTGGTGGTAGACTTGGGCTTCTCGACTGAGGAAGAAGAAGCGGACGTAGCGAGAGTCGTGGCAGAAGTAAGTTCCTCAGTCGTTGTCTCTGCGACAGATGTCGAGGTGGTCTCCGCAGCAGTGGTAGACTCGACCGAAGTGGTCGTGGTGAACGGCTCAGCAGATGAAGTAGTCGGGACCTCAGAAGTAGTGGGCTCTTCAGTAGTGGAAGGCTCCTCGGTGGTTTCGGGCTCCTCGCTTGTAGTGGTTTCAGGCAGCTCAGAAGTAGTGGTGATCTTAGCGACAGAGGTGGTGGAGGGTTCTGCCTCAGCCGTAGTGGACTCGGGCTCCTCATACTCCTCCTCTTCCTCTTCTTCTTCCTCATCCTCCTTCTCCTCCTCCTCATCTTCAGAGCCACCAGATCCTGAGCCCTCGCCGGCAGGGAAGGCAACAATCTGGGCACTGCTACCCTTCTGCACGGTAACGACACAGAAGCTTGAGCCACCAGCACCCTTAGCGGCTAGCTCGCTGCCGACACTGCCATTGCCATCACGAGGATCGATCTTACAAGGCAGGCCCGTGCAACCACCATTGGGGCACTTGATCTCGACACCGAAGTCTGGCAGCGTGGTCTTGAGGCCTGACTCCTCCCAGATGGGGTTCCAGCCAATCTTGACAAAAGTCTCGCCGTTCTTCTGGGTATTGGCACCGGAAACGTAGGGGCTCCAGTTACCAATGGGCTTGTCCTCGGTACCCCAAATGCAGCCCTCTTCACCAGTTCCAGGGGGGTTGATGTAGAAACTAGACAGACGTTAGAGATCGTCAAGGTCAGCGACACTTGAGATACTCACTGAGCAGCGGTGGAACACCAGTATGAAGATGCGGGAACAGCCAGAGTTGCGCTAGAAGTAACAAGCGTAGGGATAAGCATGGCCTCATTACCAGGCAAGACAGTCTGGCACCATGACATCTGGGAGCCACACTTGTTGACAGCCTCGACGGTTCCAGTGCCCTGGACACAGTTGGGCTCACCCTCAAAGGGCTGCTCAATCTCACCGTCCTCGTTACAGAACAGACCACCGTTCTGTAAAGAGTTATTAGAAATTGTTTACTTTCATATTGGTTTATTAGGCTTACCATGGAAGCGGGATATTCAAACTTGGAATCGGGGTCCCACTGATTCATCACCATACCGGGCTTGCAGGCGAAAGGACAGTAGCTACCAGGCTTGCACTCCTGATCAGGACTCATAGCCCAACCAGCGTTCTTTGCATCGGGAGTAACGGCGACCATGTTAGGATCGTCGGTAGGAAACTGGCATTGTCCTCCTCGCTTCGTAATGGATGCAGACTGAACAGAGAGATGGCGCGCATTGTGACGGTGACCGTGTGATTTGCTGGCAGCGACCGATGGCGCGGCTGACAGGACGCCCACGAGGGCGGCTGAGAGGTTGATGAATCTCATTGCGATGGTCGATAGATGGTTATTGGTATGTTTCGAAAGACTTTAAAGCGGTTGTTGCGGGAAAACCTCCAATCTTACAACCAATGCTAAGAACAAGACATGGATGCTGGCTGGTATCAGTAAAAGAGTGTCTTTATCGTCGAGCGACAGAACGAGTGATGAAGCTGACGAGGAAAAGTGTCGATGGACTTGTGAACCAGCAACACCAATGTTTAAACAAATCAAGGAAACAAGAGAATGAGTGACAGACAAGGAAGCAAGGACATGAATATTAAAGATCGACGGGTCCAAGCAGCGAGAAAGATGGGAATGGATCCCCCAGGAAATGAGCAATGGTCAAGAGCGCGGCAACCACCCACCTCAAGAGATTGAACCACGGCGAGGTCCTCGTCTAGTGGTCACAGACCCCATGTTCTAGTTGAGCCATGGCCTCATGGTACCTGCATGGACCTGACTGACCCTGTCCTTATGTGGGTGCTCTCCTGTGACGGGGACCAGGTAATGAAACTGTCTCCAATCAGGCCTTGGTTTGATCTGGGCACCTGGCTTAGATCTAGCCAATCCTGTTGAGACTGTACCTTGATCAAGGTTGTTGGGACAGGGTATAACGCCCGGGGCAGTTTAAAGTAAACCGTGCATATCATGTCAGTTTGATGCTTAACTCGATTGCGCAGTTGGGGATGCCGAAAAGGGCTCACACTGCGGCAACACGACCAGCATCCTCGGAACTCTGCCCCGTAAGAGGCAAGAGAGGATATGGGTTTCTCTTGGTCCCCTTGGAGGCATTTCTCGTCTCGGTCCAAGTTCTTGTCTTATCCTGGTCTCTCAAAGTTGGCGTGCTTGTCCCATCTCCTCTCGTCCCTCCTCAGCTTCCACGATCGCGCTGCCCCTGGACGTTTGTTTATGTGGCTTGTGGTAACGGGCTAGCATTGGTTCGTTGGTCATTTAAGCCCCTGATCGGTCGCTTTTGCCCCATGCATGGTTCTTGGGTTAGCGCAGGAACCGTTCTAAGGTAGAGCCACAACTGATAGCGCAAACGAGGTCGACGCATGCTGTGCCGCTCACAATTGGCTCAAGATGCGCGCCTGACTGGCAAGGTCCCCTATAATTTCTGTGGAAGACGAGTCAGCCATTGTTGTCTAATATCAAAATTGACAGCAGAACTGGCCTTCCAAAGAGGAGCGTTAATCTTGGATTAGCTTTGTCACCGGAGGATCGACGTAATGATTCCCTTGTCAAGTATCGCCCCTGCATGAAGGCATTGTGTATTGAAAACGAATATCGATTGAATATTGTCAACTTTTTGGTTGATGTTTGTGTTTTTGGTGTGTTTGGGATGAAACCAGCTGGGCTCTGAACGTCAATGCAGCAATGCCGACTTACACGTGACATGAGAGCAGTTTCCATTCTAAGGGCTCCTATTTCTCTTTGCAGTAAGTATTTATCAAGCCTAGAGCCGTATCATACGATATCTCCATATCTAGTATAAGATACAGGCAGATCCTCCAGTGCCGAGGATCTAAATATCGCTTAAAAACGCTCTTATCATCAGCATGGTTCTACTTGCGATAATCAACACCAGGTTCTTATAAGATGCATGTTCCCCGTGCTTGGCTAGGTCATAGACTCTCAAGCGAGATTCATGCGCAGCGATCAGTTTCTCCAACCATGTCTCGCCGATATATGGAGTCAAGATATATCGCCAGCCTTGAGGTTCATGCGCATGACAAATTCTTTAACCGGATGGTGTGCATTCTGTTTCGTTTCGACCCTCCAACATGAGACACGGGAAAGGTTTTGATATTACGACCGAATATTGACTGTGTCAACTCAAAACAATACTCTAATCGCGAGCGGGAGTGGCGTTCGGTACAAAGTGGAGGATGATTCAATGGCGCTGAAGCCACGGGACAGAGGGTCTTGTCAGTTGAAGGCTTGCCCTTTCATTTTCTCGTTCTCTATAAACATCACCACGGTAATGAAGATGAATATCGTGGTTGCTCCGTAACCAATTTATCTACTTCAAGTAGATGAACGAGTAGGTAGATTTGTTGAGGAATGTCAAAGGAGTTGGGAACTTTGAGGAAAGGTTGTCCTGGCATCGATCTGGGATTGAATAAGATGCCTCTTGTTGTATCGGATATAAATCATGAAGAACAAGAAAGAAGCTGCACGTACCTAAGTTCATATTGGGCTGCATTAATTGTATATAGAATACATCACAATTGACCGGTAAGGTGGTTATTCAACGACTACCTATCAAGAGAAAAGAAAGCAGAAAATATCACGCAAGAACCCTTCTCATATGCCAGAAAATCATAAGCTCTCTTTATTATGCTTACATACCGCTCAATTCTCTCTACTGACAGCGGCCGACGTGGATAGTGTCAGCTGAAAAGGCTTACTATTCCATTTCCTGGGGAAACCCAGCGACCTCGAATAAACAATCGCCTCTCATTTGACGTTCTCTCCCGGATAAATCAGCATTCATCCGGCTATAGCAGAATAGGATCGTTGGTGCTGACCAAATCTGTAGAAGCGCTTATTCTGTGCCTTTCTCGTTATTTTTGGGCTGACAGCCCAAGCTGCGGTCAGTAGGCTAGCCGCATTGGCGTCTTGCACAGCCATCCAAACGCTCGAAATAACATCGCGCTTCTAGCCAAGCACCAATGAACTTCGTCTGCTCTGCACCAACACCGCGGTAGAGTCCCGTTTTTCTAGACCAGGTCGTGGCTGGTGAGGTCTTTTAGCACCCGGCCACATGGCGATGTTGTCAGCGGAAGCCCAGTCTTCCGTGGGATCGAATCCTATTTTTGACCAAAGTTCCAAGATCTGAGCCTCTGTGGGAACTGTTCCTGGTCTAAGTGTTAGGTGTTGTGGGCTAGATGTGATGTTTATGTTGTTGGTTGAGATTGTAGAGTTATGTATAAGAAGATACTGCTGTCCTGTCGAGAGATGGAGATATCTTCATCAATATCACACTCTCAAACATTACCAGTCCCTTGCCATCAACAAACTATTCAATTTCAGTCTTTCTATCATATATACCTATAACAAACAACCCACCATAAAACAACATGAAGTTCACTGCCGCCGCCGTCTCCGCCGTCTTGGCATTTACCTCTTTCACTGAGGCTGCTCCCCACAACTCTCGACGAGGAAACTCAGACGGCCTCAGTCTGACTGCCCAGCTTCAGCTTGCCGATACGTATGTCAGCCCGGAAACAGAGTCTTTGGCTCTCAAGTCGATTATTGAGTGACGAAACCCAACTAACATATATCTCAGTGCCGCCGACCGCTTCACTCTTCTCCCAGACGACAAGGATTTTGTCTTTGACTTCAACCAAGAGCAACAGAACCCTGGAAAGGGCGGTCAGCTTATTGCTGCGAACCGCAAGACGTTTCCTGCTCTCGTTGGAACAGGCTCTGGCATGGCCTTCGGCCGCATCGATCGTAAGACCCCCTTTGTCCTTGGATTACAACACTATAGAACCACGATTCTAACATACTCCTGTCTTAGCCTGCGGCATGAACACTCTTCACGTCCACCCCCGCTCCGCCGAACTCCAAGTCGTCACATCCGGCCGTCTCATCACCGAGATGGTCCCCGAGAACGGCGTTCTTGACAAGGATGGCAACCGCCGAGTTATCCGCACCGAGCTCAAAGCCAACATGATGACTCCCTTCTACCAGGGCTCTGTCCACACCCAGTACAACCCCGACTGCGAGCCTGCTACCTTCATTGCCTCTTTTGCCGCCGAGGACTTTGGCACTGGCCAGATCGCTGACGAGACGTTTGCTCTCAGCGACGATGTCATTGCTGCTACCTTTGGTCAGAGCATCGCCGGCGAGGACATTGACAAGGTCCGCAGTGCTATTCCCAGAAGTATTGCTCTGGGAGTTGATGAGTGCCTCAAGACCTGTGGTCTTAAGAAGAGGTCTGTCTAAGGGGGGCATGCACTGATTTTCACATCTTAAAAGCGACTGTACGAAGCAAGCAGCGATGGTTTTCTCTGGCGTTTGGGGTTTAGCAGGTTTGAAAGGGTTTCATTGGACTGGGAATACCCATATCTACAAAGTAGATATCAACAGTAGCGTGCATTCGGGGCCATGTGTTTCATGGTAGTATTCTGTATATAGGCAACCTTGTATTTCAATGAATGTTTACAAAATCATTTGGTCTTGCTGTTGCGTGCCTGTCATCAGTATTTTCTTCTGATCTCCAAAATGGGTACTACAAGATCGCAAACACTTGCGTGTATGGTAGCCATGCTTTTGCATGACGAGGTGTTGAAGTTGGGATATCGTAGTTATGGATTCATTTCATAAGTAATATACATCAAATTTTGAGACCTTTCCCTTCTATTTTACATCATGATACAGAATTCTCCATTCCAGGTCACTCATAATCAGGCCCTTCAAAGCCCCTTCTCGCGATGCCCAACAACCCTAGCAAAAGAGTCAAACGACATTGTCATCGAGTGCCGTCCCGCAGTCTTGCTCCTTAGATGGTTATCGTAATCCAGCATCTCCTTGTATGGAACCTTGGCCACAATCTCAACCACCCGTGCAGTAGACTTCTTGCCACGCAGAGACGTAACAGAGTCATACGGATCAGGCGGAGTGTAAATCTTGGACACATCGATGTGGTCATCGCCTGTTGACTCAGCTGACCGGTCGTTGACTTCCAAGACATGACCACCGGCGCCGGCCGTGACGTCGTGCTGCACTGTACCAGCGACTGCCTCGGGACAAGTGATGTGAGCGAGCATGATGGGCTCAAGAATGCCGATCTGCTCTTTCTCGAAAGCATCGCGAAGGGCAGCCTGCACTGCCGTACGCGAAACACTGCTGAAATGGCCTCCGGTAGGAGTCTCACATGCACCGGGTTCTGTGTCTAGTGTGATGGTGACGTGGCACCCATGGATGGGGGCTGCGCGGCGCGGTCCCCTCGCCAGACCTGCGATGGCTCCGTTGAGGAGTTGCTGTCGTGCCTCTTCTGGGTCGAAGTCGAGAGATTTGGTGTCATTTGTCAAAGGAATTGAGATGTGGTATATGTTTCCATCTCGTTCGACGCTCGATTCCAGCAGCGTCCCTCGGTGGTGTTCCTCAAGCGGTTCTAGCACGGCGGTACAAGAAGCTTTGCCAGCCTTGCTTGCCACGGCGCGGTCAAAGACTGTGTACTGTGGCCGTGTAGGCACAGTAACGCATTCCTTATAATCAACCTCGATAGGCCCGAAGTCGGCGTCAATCTTGTACTTTTGCTTCATGTTGTAGAGTGACACATCCAAGTGAAGCTTGCCCATGCCTTGGATTGTGAATTGCTCGGTCTTTGGGTCACGGCTCCATCTGAGACTTGGATCTTCTCGTGTAGTGTTCTCCAGGGCGATTTGAAGTTGCTGAGCGGCAACGTTGCCATACGGTTCGACTTGTAGGAATGCGACTGGCGGTGGAATCTCGGGCGGTCGAATCTTGACATGGCGGAAAGATTCAGGAACGGGTTTATTTCCAACAGTTGTGATGAGCGTGTCACCTGTCCGGGCCTTCTTCAGTCCTCTCAAAGCTCCGATTTGACCTACCGAAAGTTCCTGGATATCCTGCGTTTTTGATGCGGATATCTGAAGAATTCCCATAGGTCTCTCGTGAGTTAAAATGTTGGTGTTGAAACTTGAAGCGTTTCTGGTCAGCGTGCCATGATAGACTCGCACGAAACTGATAACACCCTCCTTGGGGTGGTTAAAAACCTTGAAAACTGAGGCGATAGATGCGATATGCCCTTTGGCAGTCTTGGAACTGTCTCCAAGAACATCGACCAAGTGATGTTTTGCGGATCCAACACGGACCTCTGCAGATGGACGTTCATCTGGGCTGGGTAGGTAATCTGTAATAGCGTCCATTAAGGGCTCAACACCGATATGGCGGAAACTTGAACCAGCAAATACAGGAATGACTCGACCATCACCGGTTTGAATGACACGTCTGATAGCTTGTTTGATGAGCGATCCTTCGATGTTTTGGTTTTCAGCGAGGAATTCGTCCATGATAGCTTCATCAAAATCCGCAAGACCCTCAATCAATGCCTGTCTCGCGGTCTCAATCTCTGGGATAAGATCCTTGTTGGAGCTGGCGAGCTTTTCTTGAAGCTCTGAGAAATCATACCGTGTTTTTTCTCGTTCTGATTTCCATCGATAACCCACTCGATTGACAACGTCAATAACACCAACGAAATCCTCCTTTTCCCACCATGGAATCTGACAGACGAGAGGCCAGCCTTTTAGTCGTGAACCGATCTCAAGAACAGCCTTTTTGAAAGAGGCACCTTCGCGGTCAAGCTTGTTGCAGTAGATTACACGAGGCACTCTGAATTCGTGAGCAGATGCCCAGACTCTTTCGGTATGAGCCTCGACACCCTTGACAGAGTCAATGATACAAACTGCTCCATCGAGAATAGGCAGACAACGATCAACTTCGAACCTAAAGTCTTGATGTCCAGGAGTATCGATCAGATTGATTGTTTTTGAGTGTTCTCCGGGAGCGAGTGATTGATGAAGGGGCCAGTTGAATGTGATTGCAGCTGATTGAATGGTGATGCCTCGTTCTCGTTCCAACTCGAGAAAATCGGTTACAGTATTTCCAGAGTCGACGTCTGTATTTTGGTAAGTATATCTCCGAATATATACTCTTAAACCACAGAGAACGTATTTTAAAGAGGCGTGAATAACTTTGAACTACATACCTCCAACACGTTGCGTGACACCACTATAGTAGAGCATTCGTTCTGTGGTGGTCGTTTTACCCTTGCAAATGTGAGTCTCCTGGGGAATCATTGAACTACTTCCTTTCAAACTTACAGCATCAACATGAGCAATAATACCAATGTTTCGAATGTTCTGTAGCTGCGTATCATGATGTGTTTGATGCATAGCTCGACGAGACAAGCTCATAAGCTCCTTGTTGCGCCATTGACGGGCAATGCAGCGGCCCGAACCTTTGACGGCCGGGCCGCTGCGTAACAGAGATAGAAGGATCATTCCAAGCCTGGAAATAACTGTTCTCTCCGACTTCTTTCGAGGTCGTTTTTGAGCTTTCTCTGCTGTTTTTGATCATTCGCCGACGCTTAACGTTAGCTCCACAATGCAAAGCCACTCCTTACTCCCCCCAGCCGCCGCATTCTGATTGGACTGGAATGTGTCCCCCCCCCAAACCAACCAAGCTTGATCTGGGGGGTTGAGCTACCTTACGTTCCCTACTACGTAATCTTGGACTTTTCAACTACGCAAACCTCATCGCCATCACCAATCTTTCTCCTCTTGAACGCGAGTCTTTTTAAGCTGCTGCCTAGGACTCTCCTCTACTCTTAAACTCGCTTCTCTTCCTTCTCGATTCTTAGCCGCGCAGTCTTTCAACAACAGCAATCATGGAGCTCTCTGACATCTTGTGAGTGGCTGTACCACAGTCTTTGTCTTTGTTATGACAGAATAGAATCGTCGCTAACCATCGCATCAACTTGTAGTCGCGGCGTCAACTTGGTTGTCGGTGTCATCACCATTCTCGGTGGTATCGCGTCCATCTTCCATTTCGGCCTGTATGTATTCACCAAGCCCGAGCCGGCAGCTGCAATTCGCCTTCCGTTCGAATGCTAGGCTTTGCGCGACATTCAGCATGAATGCTAATGGCTTATTTTCAGTCAATCCATCATTGTTGGCGCTTATATGATCATCTTTGGTCTTGTCATTGGCCTTCTCGGTTCGTCGCGACTCTGCCACTGTAGCCACTATGCAACTCACAATTCGCAGAGTTCCAGATCCCTCCTCAGGTCTCCCGACATGCCTCCTTCATGTTTTCCTTCATCGGCCGTGGTGTCTGTAAGTAACTGTCTAGCATAACCTCTTTCGCTGAGCACCACTAACTGTGCATATAGTCTACATCTTCATTGGATCCCTCCTCCTGGGCACCATGATTCTCAGCAAGATCGCCGGTGGTATCGTCGGCATTGTCGGTATCGCCTTTGTCGCTCTCGAGTTCGTTCCCTCCATCGAGCCCCCCAGCAACATGCGCGAGGCCGAGGACGCTGGCTGGGGCGCCGAGCAGGTCTAGAGTGCTGGTAAGCCCGGCCCCTCTCGTGTAATTGCCTCGCCGGACCCGAGCGTATAAATCATTCGCGACGACCATCACCGATGTAGGCACACGAGTGAAGACGCGAAAGCGCAATAAACGCGGTGATATCAGGATGATCCAGGATGAAGTGTTTCTGGGAAGTTGGGTTTAGAAAGAGATGGTGGTAGATGCTATGTATTTTTACGAATTCGCAGGCGGGAGTTGAGATGATGCGCTCGAACAGCCCGGGTTCGTCAAACTGGATTTATGAGTATTGGTAGTGTATAACGATAAGAAGAGATAAAATCTTTTTGCAAGCAGACGCCTTGTTCATGCAACACATTTGGATCAAGTATTCTATTGTCTAGTACTTTTCTTTTTGAAACAGTATATACTGTCGACTTGAGAAGCAAACATTCAACATGTCATGAGATTCAACGCCAACATTTTAGAGTGCCAAGATCACATTGGTTATTTCCATGCTTCTCAGGTCCGTGGACTTCTCAAGAAGCTGACTACACCACTGCAGTATCCAACCAGCCCATCCAAACGGTTGCACTCCTTCTCTTGATACTTCTTCCACTCGCTCAAGGCCGCCAGGAGATCCCCATTCTCCATCACCAGGTCAAAATGCAGCCGCAGGAACACAGTCATCCAGGCCTGAGTTAGCTCATAGTCCCGGCGAGCCTTGAGCCGCACTGTCAGGGCGCGGATGAAGTGCAACAGCTCGTTCGAATCCTCGTCGCCATCGCCGATGGAGAGGGAGCGTAGCTCAAGGTCTGCGCTTGAGGGGGAGAGAGACTTGAGATGCTCGATGAATTCATCGTCTGTCATGTGTTAGCTCTGCAAAAGATCAACGCAAGAGAAGTGACTTACAACTTCCAGTCTCTGCTCCAGCACGAAGCTTGGAGCTGAGAACCTCCTCGAATCGGGCCTTCTCTACTCTTGTGATGCGAGAGTTGCTCTCGTCACCTCCCTCGGTCTGCTGGTTTGACACCATGGGGTTCTCCTTGCCTGTCGTCGAGGGAAGGAAGAAGGGAGCCTTCTCGGGAGCCTTGGGGGCTTCCTTGGGCTTGTTTCGCTCCTTGATGAGATCCAAGTGTAGCAGTGTCTGCCAGCGGCTCTTGGGGACCAGACTCAAAGTTGTCAGCTCGGAGCTGAGCTGTTCAATCGTAGGTGCCACAACAGTATCCTCCTCCTCGGCCTGCTCCTCCTCGAATGCACCCTCCAGCATGCCTTGACTGTTTTCGCCAGAGACTGTAGGGGCGGAGACGTGGCCGATTTCCTTCTCGGAAATTTGGCGTGTGGGAACATGTTTGAATAGGGCCTTGTTGGTCCAGAGTGTAACTCCAAGCTCGCCCTGAATCGTCGCGGCCAGATATTCGCCAGTCACAGACATCGCCAATGCCTTGCAAGGTTTCTCGAGGCGGATAGCATCGATCAAGTGACTTGTGGGAAGATCCCATACACGGATGACAGAATCTTGCGAGGCGGCGATGATCCATCGTCCATCGCTGGAGAAGCAAAAATCGTTTATGGCACCTTGAGGCCCCCAGAACTCACGAATTGTCCTCTTTGTCTCCATGTCCACAACTCGGATTGACAAATCGTCACATGAAAAGGCAAGCAGGTTGCTTGCAGGATGGTACCTACATCCTGTTGGGAAAGTCATGGGTGCCCAGTCGATCTGCTCCAGAAGGTTGCCTGTCAAGAAGTCCCAGAACTTGATCTTTCCATCCAGTGAGCAAGACACCACTGTCTTGTTCATCGAATCAACAATGAGACCAGTCACGGGCTTGGTGTGCTTGCCGGTACCCGCAGGAAATTGGCGAACAGACTCGGCGTGTAGTTGCACAACGTCATCCGCTTGCCGCATCTGTTGCATCTTGAGCTGACGGGCTTGAGCTGGTGTGAGCCTTGAGGGAAACCTTTGGCGGTGAGTTCCCGACTGGAGATTGTACATATCGATGCCGCCAGACTCCGCGCCAACAAGCGCAAAGGTGCCACAAGGGCTAATGGCGACGGTCGAGACGTTGGAGCCATCTCCTGTGGGAAAAGCCCATCTACCTGCTCTTTTCCGGCCCCAGAACCAGGTCCTAGCATAGGCGTCGTCCTTATGAGCTGTCACTACACTCTCCCAGCCAGTCATACCACTGACCTCAGCATCCTGTGTCTTCTTGTTTTGTGACTTTTGCCATATAGGCTGGTTGCCCGGCATAGCACCGATACCACCGTCTCGATTCAGCGAAGATGCCATGCAGGTAATCTCAGGGGCTTTCAGATCCTCCAATGTCGTCGTGGGTCCGTGAGCCAGAGCATTGGTAGCTAATATACCAATCTTCTTCGCCTTCTTGCGAATGTTACCCTGACTCAACTCAGAGCTCTGGCCATCCCGACGCAGACTCCATCCCCAAAGGCTTCGATCTTGTCCACCACTAAGTAGCCACTTGTTGCCGGCATCAGCACCTTCGAAATCGGTGGGTAGGAATTGGAGACAATTGACCGGACCAGCATGACCACTGCGCGAGTGCAGAATCCGAGGCACAGGGGAGAAGGGTGTTTCGTCGAAAATCCAGGACTTGAGAGAGTTATCTCGGCCACTTGTCAGCACCACTGGTTGGCCAGGGAGGAACTCGATCTTGCTGATGCCACCTTTGGCAGCTGGTCCTTCGTAGGAGGGAGGGTTATGAGCACTGCGCAAGACACCCATCACACGGCCGCCTCCATTCAAGTCCCAGAATGTGACGTCTCCCGTAGCAGCGGTTGCTGTAGCCATAACTCCGTCCTTGCGCCCATCGTTGCCCGCTCCCATACCGTCGGTTCGGAAAGAGATCGAATTAACTGGCGCTTCCGAGCTGCCGGCCTCGATTCGAAGGGCAGGCTTATCGATCAACACGTTTGTTATAATTAGTGTACCCTCAGAGTAGGCGATGGCCAGATGCGACAGAGCAGGACTGGGCTCTAAGCACGTTACAGAGCCGCAATCGGGAGACGGAGGCAAGATAGTATAGATTAGCTTGCCAGTGCTGACGTTCCAGATCTCTACCCAGCCATCCTTGCGACCGACAAAGATCTTGTTCAGGAAAGTGGGCATAGAGACGATTCCGCCCGTGATTTCGTTGCCTCGGTTGCTGGCTGGGGTAGTGAAGATGGTAGTGTAGTGCTCGAAAGTGGCCGTTTTGAAAACCTCGATTCTTGTCGAAGCAGCAACAATAGTCCATGTACCCAAAACCAGAATTTGCCTGACGGGCTCGTTAAGATCAGAGGGCAGCGCAAGCTCATCGACCTTCTTGCCTCTCTGAAAAATCCAGATACCCTGAGGCTCGCCCTTTTTCGATCCGCCCCATGCTGCAAAAGCCTTTTCCTTCCAAGCGAGAGTTGCAGTGATATCGGCGGGGGTTTGCGGTCGAGTGATGAAGACGAGGTTCAGTCCGCGACGGAGGTCGTATGTCTGAATGGATCTGCCGACTGAAGTTGAGATTTGAAAGGTAGTCTTGCCGAGAGGAATCGATGTGAATGGAACGCTCGTGGGAGATACCAAGCCAACAGTCTGGAGGTCGCAAGAATCAGCAAAATATCCTGGGGGAATAAATGAACAGCCTGACATACTCGGAAAGGCGCAAAGATCCTAGAAGAGTCTGATGCTTGTTTGGATGCATTGGCGGGCGCCGCGGTCTTCTGGCGCTTCACCACCGGGCGGTCAGCGTCCTTGTGAGGCATTATGAGCCTATTCGATAAGGCTAGATTGTATTAAACACACAGAATTGCTAAACCGAAGATGCACGTCGAGCCCGCTTGTGCTCTACGGTTGAGGCTACGCGGTTGGCGATACTGGAGCCGTCTCCAAAAATTTACAATTTTTGGCGGTGTCGGAGGGCAGTATTAGTACAGCTTACATGAAGAAAATAAATTCGAGGCTTACCCTGCTTTTTATCTGGGATTGTGTCTGCTAGATGTCCTATAATAGCCCCAAACTGACTCTGTATATTTATGACAGAATATTGATTTCGCACATGTTTCATCGCCTAGGTTGAAGGTATACTAGTCAAGTAATTGAATCCTGTCTATGTCCAAGTCGCGTGTACGATTCATTTTGTCTCCCCCACCGTTTACCGAGTAGCGTCAGCAGATCTTGAGCGAAGCTTGGCACTGGATTCCTGGTGGGATAATCGTCGCTTTGCATTTAGCCAAGTCGTCAAGAAAGCCCGCTAGCTAGCGGGGTGCAGCAAGTTGAGACCCAAACTTGAAGTGGAATGGGCTTTGAGGAGCGCCATGGAGACGCCAAACCAGGGGTTCAAGTTCTAGACTGACAGACAACCTTGATATTGAGGGTCGGTAGGTGCTTGAGCAATTTTTTGTTACACAGTAAGGCTGCGAGGATCCTTATGTATCCCAATTGCGGCGCGGAGTAACCGAAGTGATACTCAGTGGTTCAATATTGTCAGAACGAGTTCTTGATGCCTGTGATACGCCAAGCTTATGGGGTAAGAAAAAGCCAAGGGGCATACATATTGCTACGTACAGTTAGTAGTATCTGCATGTAATAGTCTTAGATCACCTCGTATTGGGCTTGAGCCAGGTTGAAATGGAAAGGTGTGCGTGGGTATTCAGACTGGTACGACTGAGTATGGGTAGTACTCCGTACTTGGGAACTGTTCACTGGCTGCCTTGTGATTATTTAATTGTGTTTGAGAATGATGATATGATCTACTGATGGATCATCATAAGAGTACGTGTTTGCTTAGCGGAAAGTTCCTTGCTACTGTCAGCACGTCACCATGAGATTGGGGGGTTCGGCACATGTATTGAGCTAACGGGCAATCAAGCTTAAAGATGACAAGAAGAGTACACGCAAAGTTTAAGTAGAACCAACACCAGGGGAAGCCCAGGAACCAACGAACAAGTGATAATGATGGGACCGTACTAATAATGGAAGGTTTCGGGGAGGACAAATACTGGCCATACGGCACCGGATCACTCTCTGGCTCGGGCTGGCTCTGGGCCTCTGGCTCTCTCTGGCTCTCTCGTATTGCGCCAACTACCGAGCATTGACCTAACAGAGAAAACACCGAACAACCCCTTCGGTGATGCTAAAAGCGGAGATGGGACGCTAGGGGAGGGTTAGTCGATCTGCTGTTCCAGGGCAGCATTTGTGTTTCAGCCGTGGCGCAGTGGGCGGCTCAGCGAGCCATCAGCCAAAGGAAGGGCATGTTGCATGTCAAAGACCATTCGAGGAAAGGCGTGCAAATTTAGCAGACGCCGCCGCCATCATGATCCATGTCGAATGGAATATTTGGAAACCTCCACAACCAGCGCAGCGCAGCGCAACCAACAGCCCCCTCCTCTCCACTTGCAACACGCGACCACATACCATCCCTGGGCCTGAGTGAGCGATTCATTGTCCATCCCTGGCTTTTTAGGGGGTTGCGTTGCGTAATATTGGCTGCGTGTCATTCTGTTTCACTTGCCTTTCAGCTTGTCGCCTGCTGTCTATCAAAACTTGGCTTTTGCCCAGACCTGGCCTAATTCTCTCCCTCCACATCACCTTCACCATCAACTTCTCTCTTTCTCTGCTCATGTTGCAGATGATGTGAAGTAGGCCCAATATGCCTTCTTCTGTCTCCTATATTTTTGCTGTCTTTTTCGTATCACTCATCTTTGCGAAGTTGCTGCATCTGTACATTCACATCCATTCTATCGCTGCCATTGACTTTATTGTCTACCTACCGACCTTCTTTCTCCAAGATGTCTTTCTAGTCCTTTTCGCCCGTTTGCTATTGCGACGAGAGCGAACCATCCCTTCTCTAATCACCTACATTCTGGGATGCATTTTAACGTATTTTTACCCTACCGTTGCGCTGCACGGCATCATGGCTAACGGCGGATGCATATAGTTTGATAACGTTCGGCGCTGCAGCCTCCGAGCTCGGATTCCACTACAGAACAGGAGGCGAGGTGGAATGGAGCGACGCCGGCGACTTTGCCAACGACGAAGGCCTCAATGTTTTAATCAGCGAGAGCAGCAGCGTTTTGGTTTCGGGATTAATTATTCTCGTTGTCTCATGGTTTCCCCAGAACATTCTATACAAGTCGGTTGGCAATGTGGTTGCTGGACTAGGCAAACGCATCGCTTCAGGTTGGTCTCCCCACTCCCATCATCAATTTATTAACCTTTTAACATTCCAAAAGTCTCTAGGTATCTGCGAGGAAAGATTCGTCCGCAAAAATACCACCAGCCTGACCCCGAGAACGCCGAGCCCTTCTTGCATCGCTCCAACACCGGGGGTTCTGTTTCGAGCAATGGTCGTGTATCACCCAACTTCAACCAAGATGAAGAGGAGAAAGACTCGGAAAACCGTACAACGAAGCGACGCAGGTGCCGCTATGTTCCCTCTTGGGCAGTAAACTCTGCCGTTTTTATATTTATTGCTATCACCACCATCGTCCGCCCTGACCAGCCTTATAACCACATGGCAACAAGCCTGCCCTTCCGCTTACTCGATTCGATCAGACCGAAGCTGGGACTCTGCGCGTCCCAGAATGAGTGGCCTCTTAAGGACCTTACCCAAAAGGCGAAGTGGATGTCACCCAGGGGCGATTTCAAGGGCTGGGCTCCTAGCGTCGAAAACAACGAATATGTCAAGCGATACAGAGAGAACCCTCCGAAATGGCTGCCTGATCCTATTCCCAACGGCTTCCTCAAATGGGATCCAAATCGATACAAGGACGAACTTGACAAGAAGGATGGCCCTGATGAGGCGTGTCCGAACACCCTGCAGGATCGGGGCTTCTACAACCCTGTGAACGACCCAATGCGAATCACTAACCTCAACGAAGATATTTTGGCTCCTATTCAAGAGGCGCTATCTAACAATTCTGTCAAGATTAGGCATATCGCCCTCATCGTTATGGAGAGTATGCGCGAGGAACTTTTCCCAATCCAGCAAGGCAGCGACATCCACCGATTCATCATGGAATCGCACGAGGAAAAGCTTCGAGACGAAATAAACGGTCGAGTGTCGCGTATGACACAAAATTTCGAGAAGATCACAGGGAAACCTGGTAATTATCAGAGTGATAACGGCACTGCCTATGATCCACCTGAGAAGCCGGAGTGGAATGACCAGACTAAGCCCGGCTTTGGCGGTGTCAATGTCGTGGGAGGTCTTACCAGCAGCAGTGTCTCAACCAAGAGTCTTGCTGCGGCTCATTGTGGTGCTTGGCCCATGGCAGTCAACATGTTTGAGGAGGCCGAACTTGAGAGCTATCAGCCCTGCATTCCTCAGGTCCTCGAACTTTTTAATACGCTCAAAGCCAACCACGCCAACAAGACCAAACAGGCTCGGGACTGGTGGAGCTTTGGATCTCCCAAGACCAAGTTCCACGAGTACCAGTGGCATCCTGCCTTCTTCCAAGCTGTGACAGACTCGTATGATAGACAGGACATATTTGACGCAAAGATTGGCTTCAAGGATATTGTCACAAAGCCGAAACTGGACGAAGAGGCCCGCGAAAACCCAGAAATGGAGGAAATCAACTACTTTGGATATCCCGAAACCGACCTGAAGGAGCATATCAGGAAGTATATCTCAGACGGTCTTGCTGAGAACAAGCGTCTATTTATGTCGCATTTTACCAGTACGACTCATCATCCCTGGGGCTTGCCCAAGTGGTTTGGAAGCCAGAAGTATATGGGCAAGGAGGGTGGCCGACATCGTGATTTTGACAAATATCTCAACACTATTCGCTTCACGGACGCTTGGTTAGGCGAGCTGATGCAAATGTTTGATGATACCGGTATCGCCGACGAAACCCTGGTAGTCTTTGTCGGCGATCACGGACAAGCCTTTAAGGAGGACTTTTCAAAGACAGGTACCTACGAGAACCGCCATATTAGCAACTTCCGTGTTCCTATCTCTTTCCGGCATCCCCATATTCCTCGGGTCCAGTATGAGGCCAACGTAACCTCTATCTCTATCCTTCCCACTATTCTCGATCTCCTCGTCAATTCAGGATCGCTTAACGAAGAGGATACTGCGATCGCATCTGACCTCGCTAATGATTACGAGGGTCAGTCGCTTATCCGACCGTACCAAAAGACACAGGACGGCCGTCGTGCCTGGAACTTTGGGCTTATTAACCCGGGTGGTGGTATGCTCACGGTCACATCGGCCGACGCCCCTTGGAGATTGGCCGTCCCTTTGAAGAAGGATCTCGAGTATACATTTACAGATATCGGCAGGGACCCGTTGGAGCTAGACGCTCTAGATCAGTGGTCCATCAAGGCCATGATCAAGGCAGTGAAGCGCAAGTACGGTAACGAAGCTGCCGTGTGGGTACGCGAAGCCGACGAAGTGGCTCGCTGGTGGGCTCTAGAACGAAGGCGACTTTGGGGATATAGCCCCAAAGAGGAGTGATGGGGATTTTACTTATGACATGATGCATTGGGTACCTTGTTTGCGGTTTCGGGTTTGGTTCAGGCATACCATAGCCACGTGTGCAGCATATACATTAAAGGGAGAGGCTCCCTCGGCATGTTTTTGATATGGGTTGATTTAGTCTAAAATGCATAGAGATACGTCTTTTGCATGTTGCTTCTGGCTAGTGCCGTGTAATGCGAATGACTGTATTTATATTTCAAGCTCTCCAATTTTCTATGTACAGACTGATTGTCTACCTACAGTAGGTGATACTATGAATTCGTAACTATGCAGCTCTTATTGTCAGCCTTATTTTCTCGTGGCCAAGGTCTATCGTTGTCCTATCACGAAGATAAAAACTAGTGCGTGTAGGTCAAACCATTCAATGCTTGATGCTCAGTAGCTACATAACATACCCATAGGTATGGTAGCTTATCCTTTATGCGGGGGCTTTGCTTATTGTAGAGCTACTCGGCATTTGAGGCTAAGACAAGAAAGTCAAGACTGCAAGGGTGTCGGTAGTTGAAGAGTACCTACTGCATCTACTTAATGAGCAAGGGAGTGCCTTGAAGCGCCCGAGCCCTTAGGAATACTTTAACGCCTCATTAGCTTAGTAGTATTTAAGGTGCTTATTACAGCTTTGCTAACGTTATGCCATAATCTAGGCAATAGAACTTGGTACTTACTAGAGCTTGTAGGCATCGACTGGTTTTATAAGTAGATATGGCATACATGCTGCCTGGGTGAGAGATGGTTTTTCATTCTACCAAAGGCAGCTGATGAGACCATCAAGAGCCGTTAATGGATCGGTTGTTCTCCATATAAGCTACTATACTTGGTTGGATATTACCCAAACAAGGTAATCTTTAACCACTCCGATGACGTTCATCTGTTCACGTTATCAGATCGTGGGGTTTGATCGATGGCTTGTCGCATGCCTCAAGCCACCAAAGGGGCAAAACTATATCTAGACCTCGTGGCCGTTCAATCTCGCAACGGATCGGTCCAATAACGTGGCTTAATTCGAGCATGCCCCTTTCAGATCTCTTGTTGTTTGTCGAGTTCCTGAATGGGAAAGATTGAAGATGTCTCGCTTTATTCGGTGTAGCGCCTCTGTTGCAACATCATGTGTGCTGGATGCAGCCACTTTGACAATTTGGGCATATCTAGTATCTCGATTTGATCGAACAAGGTAACTGCACACATGGCTTTGCGACATGGGATAGGAGTAGCCAAGTATCCTGTTCTATTATTTGGTCACTATAAATATCTAGAATCTTAAAGCTGAAGATAATCTGAGCTCAAGGTACCTCCACTACCTCCCAGATGATCCCATCGCGAACCCCGCCATCAGCTGGATTCATTTAGTAGAAGAGAATCGGGTGACTTGAGGGTCCAGTTTCACTCTTCCTGAAAAACAGGAAACATGGCCTAAAAAGAGACAGGAATATAGGCCCAAAGGCCCAAAAAAAAAAAACCAGTCACTTGCCAGCAACGTGTGCGTTCCAGGCTCTATTCGGTCTCTTATACATATAGCTCCCTTGCTCGCATCTCCCATTGACCCTGGCAGCAACCTATCAACCAAGATTGAATACCGGCATCTCGATGCATGGTGATGATAGTGGCGATCCCTAGCGCAGTAAACGATCAAGAAGAGAGAGAAAAAAGCCCATCAGCTGGTAACTTGCAGAAGCGGCGCAGCATCATTCCACTCCAAGTCGTCTTTGACCATTTTCCCCTCTCAGCAGCAATTATAGCTGCCTTACTTTGAATATTCGAACAACCGCAGACGCGCTTAGAAATACGGATATCACCAACGGTCTCACTAGACGCCGTCCTTTGTCTTTAATCTTGCTATTGATTCATCTTTTCGGCCGTCTCGAAATATTATCCCACCTCCGTCCGACTGATTACAGATAATTGTTTCATGCTCACGAAATAGTGACAAAAGAACCAAGACAAGGTGCATTCAAAAAATCACTTTATCCAAGACATCAGAAAACGTCTGAACCATTCGCTTTATTTTGTTCGCTCGCAGCTCAAGGTCGGGCACTTTAACCGACGTCAGGAATTATATCTTGGGTTAAGCTCGCTTGTCACCACCATTGGGAAATCAGGCATTATTTATTTTTCTCGATCTTTCAAGCTCTCTCAACAAATAATAAACAAGTCAATTCACAGCCGGGCCGTTTTATCACATGCACACCCACAGTCAATCTCACGCAACCTAGACACCACGTACCGTGCACAAGGAACGGCAGCGCGCAGACCATAAACTTCGCCTTATCTATTATCGTGGATGGGCATGGACACCATGAGCAACCCACCGGGCCCAAATCTTGCTACTAGCACACTCCGTATCGGCGCCGTTGATAGCCCAGCACGAACTGAACCTGGAGCTGGATGTCCGACTATTAGCCCCTCCGCCTCCGATGAACCTTCCGCCGCCGACTTTTCTTCTTCGCCTCGCCGCTTTCATCCACACTCTCATCCTCCTTCGTCTCTAACTTTTGGTTACGTACCTGTTGGTCAAGGCTCTATCCAGGCCAATCCACCTCGGCCGTCTCGCGCTCTCTCTTCGTCATCGTCATATCTACTCGCGAATTCTTCCGCCGCCGCTGTCACAAGGAAGAGTCGCGGCGCCGAACCCGTCACCAGGGACGCCTACGCACGCCGTGCTAGTTTCACGGCAGCTCCAAACTCAACGACAGCAGCTTCCTCCTTGCCAATTAAGAACCCCCGGCCTCTCCTTCAGCGTACTCGTCGCGAGTCCATGACCTCAGATACCCCTGCCGAAGACCTGCCGTTGACCGATTCGCAACTTGTTGACGAATCCCCCCACCAGCGAACTCGCTTACCCTCTACCAACGATATTTCCCACAATCCCGTCTCATCTGAAGCTTCCAACGCTGCATCCCACCGATTGTCTTTGGATCTCCAAGCTAGAAGGCTCTCGGGTACATCAGTCTACTCTCTCGCATCAGCCCGCGGTGTCTTGAGTGGATCATCTTCAGCTCATGGGTCAGAGTTAGGAACCCCACCACGATCTGTACCTGGCTTTCTATCAACGGGAAAAAG
Organism: Fusarium guadeloupense; assembly: GCA_021655865.1. Classification (NCBI taxonomy): domain Eukaryota; kingdom Fungi; phylum Ascomycota; class Sordariomycetes; order Hypocreales; family Nectriaceae; genus Fusarium; species Fusarium guadeloupense. Next base: position 238,220 of record JAJJWM010000048.1, read on the forward strand.
CACAGGATCAAGTCAATCTGAAGCTGAGGTCTCCAACGTCACCGTAACCACTTCGAGCATTCAGGCAGGCCAATCGGTTGTAGGACATCATCATCAGCATCACCTAACGCCACGGGATCTCCATTCGCAGCCACTTGACTTTACGAAGCGAGCTATTCGCCACGACAACATGCAGAACACAACGTCCAGTTTGCGTTCTCAAGTGCCCGACCGGTCGCGCAGTCGAGCAAAGAGACGCTTCAGCGGAAGCACAGCAAATAGCAGCCACAGCCCGAGTAGTGAACGGGCTCCCCACCATCGGGAAAGGGAGGAGGGTGAGTTCTGTTTGCTCTTTTCCCTTTTGTTTTGTCATGTCAATGCGACTGGCTTGTAGTATTCGAGTGTCTAATCCGCTGCAGTGAAACCAGCACGATGGGGTGTCATTGGCGTATGCGCTCTAGATGTTAAGGCTAGGAGCAAGCCCAGCAGGAACATTTTGAACCGGCTCATTGCCAACCGTGAGTTCGATGTTGTGGTATTCGGCGATAAGGTCATCCTCGATGAAGGTATGTTTACAGAAGAATAAGGTGATGTATCCTCAAGAATTCGACTAACCTTCTCTGCAGAGGTTGAGAATTGGCCCATATGGTGAGTAGATCCTCTCTCGGTGAGCTGAAATAGCATAGTGGGGTGCATCTCGACAGCTGCAAGAGGCACGTGCCGAATTACCCAAAGTGATTACTGACAAAGATTCAGCGACTACCTCATTTCCTTCTACTCGGATGGCTTCCCACTCGAAAAGGCTATTGCTTATGTCAAAGCTCGGAAGCCTTTCTGTGTAAACGATGTCCCTATGCAGCAGATCCTATGGGATCGCCGTCTATGTCTCCATTTGCTCGACAAAATCAACGTCCGTACACCAAAGCGCATCGAGATTACCCGTGATGGAGGCCCTCCATTTCTCACGCCAGAGATGGCCAAGCACATTAAGGACATCTCTGGAGTTACGTTAGATCCCATTGATCCCTCGCAAGTGCCGCCTCCCCAAAAGGTGGAATTGATTGAAGACGGTAATACCCTGAGTGTGGATGGTGTAACGCTCCGGAAGCCGTTTGTTGAGAAACCGACAAGCGGCGAAGATCACAACATTATCATATATTTCCCGACAGAAGCTGGCGGTGGTGCCCGGAAGCTTTTCAGAAAGATCGGAAACAAGAGTTCCGATTATATACCAGACCTTACTGTGCCTAGGGTCATCACCGAACCCGGTAGCAGTTACATCTATGAGAGCTTTATGCAAGTTGACAACGCGGAAGATGTAAAGGCATACACCGTTGGTCCAACCTATTGCCATGCCGAAACTCGAAAGAGCCCTGTGGTCGATGGCGTGGTTCGAAGAAACACTCATGGTAAAGAACTGCGATATGTCACAGCTCTTAGTACTGAGGAAAAAGAGATGGCCAGCCGGATCTCGACCGCGTTTGGGCAGAGAGTCTGTGGCTTTGACATGTTGCGAGCATCAGGAAAGAGTTATGTCATTGATGTCAACGGCTGGAGTTTTGTCAAAGATAACGATGACTATTACGATCATTGCTCCAACATTCTTAAGGAACTCTTTATCAAGGAGAAATTGCGCCGTGGCGGTGTCACGCCGCCCATGCCCTCACCTGCACCATCAGATACCGATCCCTTCACGCGGGCAACTAACGCGTTCAAGGATCGTGAACAGTCAGGCCCTAACGGAGTCAGGACAAGTATCAACTCTATCTCGAACACCACTGACTCGCAGCCTGATGACTCTTCTCGTCGTGCGCCAAGCGGCACAGTTACTCCTCTTATGTCTCCAGATAGTGCACTGCCCTCGAAGATTCACAGCTCGGCCACGACACCACTTGTTCCACCAACCCCTGTTGACTTGACGTTGCCAGGAACTTCGTCTGCTCCTCCAACTCAAGAAGATTCTACGTTGGATGTACCACCCGAACAACAGCCCACTGCACCTGAGCCTCCTCTGCCAACACACTCCTGGAAGTTGAAGGGCATGGTATCTGTTATCAGACACGCCGACCGCACTCCTAAGCAGAAATACAAGTTCACGTTTCATTCAGAGCCATTCATTGCGCTCTTGAAGGGCCATCAGGAAGAGGTCTTGCTGATTGGGGAAGCTGCACTTGGAAGCGTCGTTCATGCAGTGGATGTGGCCTTTGAGCAAGGTATTGAAGACCGTGCAAAGCTCCGGTCTCTTCGAAATGTGCTCGTCAAGAAGGGCAGTTGGCCCGGTACGAAGATCCAGATCAAGCCTATGTTTCGAAAAAAGAAGACAGAAGAATCAACTATTACAGAGGAACTGCTTGTGCCGGACGAGCAGCAGGAGCCCAGCAAAGATGAAGGAGGCGACTCTTCGAAGGAAGATAAAGCCCAGAAGGGTCCGAAACGACAGGATTCGCTCTCTGGTGTGACAATGTCCAAGTTCACCGCTGCTGAGGAAAGACTCGTTCTGGATAAACTACAGCTCATTGTAAAATGGGGAGGTGAGCCAACACATTCGGCCCGATACCAATCTCAAGAGTTGGGTGAGAATATGCGAAACGACCTTATGCTTCTCAACAGAGACATTCTGGACGAAGTACATGTTTTCAGCAGCTCAGAGCGGCGCGTGACAACCAGTGCTCAGATCTGGGCTGCCTCATTCTTGGGCAAAAAGGACATTCCCGAAGACTTCATCACAATTCGCAAGGATTTGTTGGATGACTCCAATGCTGCCAAGGACGAGATGGATAAGGTCAAGAAGAAGCTCAAGGGCCTGCTTCGTAAGGGTAACGAGCGTCCTGCACAGTTCACTTGGCCGGAAAATATGCCAGAACCGTCTGAGGTGCAGACCAGAGTGGTGCAGCTGATGAACTTTCATCGACGCGTGATGCAGTACAACTACACCAAACTATACAGTGGTGCTGTCACATCACTCAATGCTATATCAAACCCAAGTACTGAGAAGTTGTCAGGAGAAAACTCAAGTTCATCTATCGCATCGTCGCTTTCGCAAGCAAACACCCTTAACCAGATACAAGCACGATGGTGCTGTGGCGAAGACGCTGAGCTTTTCCGAGAGCGGTGGGAGAAGCTATTCCAGGAGTTCTGCGATGGTGATAAGGTTGACCCAAGCAAGATATCCGAACTTTACGATACGATGAAGTTCGATGCACTGCACAATCGTCAGTTTCTCGAATGGGTGTACACACCACCTGACCACATGCTGGACGAATATTCCGCCGTCGGATCTAGTACTACATCCAGTGGCACTAACGGTACTAAGGAAAGCAAATCCAAAGAGTCAGAAGAGGGCAAGTCGTCTGACGACAAGACGGAGAAGAGTCACCACCCTCCTTCTGAGGGCTCGGACAAGGTGGATGCTGGGAGCCGATCTGCCTCTGTAAAGAAACTCTTTAGAAGGCGATCGTTCCTTAACAACCTGCGGCACTTCCATGAAGAAGCACCTCCAGAGCAATATTTCCGGTTATACAAGGGTACACATCAGACTACATCCATGACAGACGCGCGAAACGAGCCTTTGCAGGAGCTGTACCGGCTTGCCAAGGTCTTGTTCGATTTCATCTGTCCTCAGGAGTACGGTATCTCAGACAGTGAAAAGCTTGAGATTGGTCTTCTCACGTCTTTGCCTCTGCTTAAGGAGATTGTGCAGGATCTGGAGGAGATGCAGGCGTCAGATGACGCTAAATCATTCTTCTACTTCACCAAGGAATCACACATTTACACATTGCTCAACTGTATCATTGAAGGAGGTGTTGAGACAAAGATTAAGCGCAGCACCATTCCCGAGCTTGATTATCTTTCACAGATATGCTTTGAACTTTACGAGGCGGAGATGAAGACGGCGGGTGATGGATCGTCACCTCATAACGCGCCTACATTCACTTATAGCATCCGTATCACTATCAGCCCTGGCTGTCACGTCTTCGACCCCTTACATGTACAACTCGACAGCCGACATTGTATCGGATGTGCTCCCAGGCGAAGTTTGACGCCACACGCAGACTGGTTGCAGGTCATCAAGACACTTCGAGCCAAGTTCAACCAGTAAGATCTCCTGAATACTCCCAGAAGCCTTTCAGGCCCAACACTTGCTAACAATTTTTGTGCAGGGTCAAATTACCAAAGACATTCCTGGCAGTCAACTTGTCTGACGCCTTCACATTTGAGGACCTTGAGCGTCAAGGCAGCGATACCGATGTACTAGAAATGAAGAACGCGGCGTCCAAAAAGCAGACTGATCAGCCCAAATCTCCTGAAGGTGAGGAGGGGGAAGAGGCTCTCGCGACCGGAGCTGGTGAAGTGATGATCTCATAACTCAGGGAGCAACCCAGGAGAAGAAAGAGAAGGCGAGCATGTTTATGACATGGAATAGTAGGGTGAAGGATGCCCAAAGTTCAAACCTCCATGAGGCCAACCACACATAAGATTAATCGGGCATCGAAACATGTATTATTAACACGTGTCAACTGTCAAGATGAGATGTCGAGTAGACGATCGGGTATTAGTCGTTATTGCATTATTTTACAGCGCTTAGGAAGTAGACGTCCAGCGTCGGGATTATTATCCGCAAGGATAGAAGCAATTTATTCCCAAGCTTGTGGTTGAGAAAACGAAGCGAATCACGAAAACAAATGTCTGTGATGTCAATTGACATGGAAGCTTAATGCAACTTTCGCCTATGCAGGCCGCCTCGTCTTCCGCATTATTCACAAGGGTCTTTAGATGAGGCTCGGGTATGTTAACGATGGCTTTAGAGGACTCTTGGCATGGCGCTTCCCTCAGCCTGGTGTTGTTATCTCACCGAGGTGCAAGGTTCCCCCTGCCCTGCGTGAGAAACCCAACAGCATGGGATCGGGTGTAGCATTGATTAAGGGCTTAAACTTTTGAACCCCAGAAACTGAGTATCTGGATCAGAAGTGGTTGAAGCGATCGCCAGTTGCATTCTCCCTGTCCTGAAACTCGCTCCAGAGTGGTATCGTCCGACTTGTGGCCAGAAGACTTGAGACGCTATCAATTTAAAACCTAGCACGGAAATTTGTTACACGTTGTAGAAGCTGGGACCATGGCCAAGAAGTTCGAAAAGTGTTCTGGAATTTGTGGATAGGGTTCTCTAGGTGGTCTGTTGAGCATCACCATCGCCTGATGCTGAATCCATCTAATTGAATGCTTGGCCGTCCCCATTGGGCGAACCTGAGGCTTTTAAGCAAGGGGCTCGATGATGGCGAAACAGCATCAGATTCCCCAAGACTACGGACGGACGTAAGGCGCCTAGACTATCATGTTAGGAGACAGGGGTTTATAGCTTCAGAGTGAACGACGTCACTGGAAAGAGTTCAAGACAGCGGGTTTGATGTCTTGATGGGGTTTGAGGATCCGATAGGTCCGGCAGGAGTACAAGGGGAAGGGAATGTGATGCCGGCATCCATGTAAGTGCTAGGCTAGGCAGTGTAGAATTTCAGAATGTTTTTTTTTTTTTTTTTTGAGAGAGCTGCTGCTGTGAGGACGCGTGGGATCATCATGACTGAAGCATTTGATGAAGCTTACCTTAGCTGTTGCAGCCCAACGTAACCGGGGTTTGAAACGAGGCGATGCCGTCGTTTATTCCATTAGGCCGGCAACAAACGCCGATGCCATGTCATGCCACGGCTACGGCTACGGCTCTGTATAACCGCGCAAAGGTGGCAGAGTAGGTTCAAGGTTTATCATGACACTTAACGGCCGCGGATCTTGACTTGTAAAATGACCAGGGTCCCCGTCGACGGGTGGCGGACCCAAAGTGAATGTGTGTGTGTGTGTGTGTGTGTGTGTGGCAGACTGCCGGGAGTTGCCAGAATAGGCCAGCGACAGGATGGAGGTGAGAGAGAGGGCAAACTGCGCCGTGGGCTATGACGGGAGGGTCGCATAGCATCCAAGTCAGCAGATTTGACGAGGGGGAGCAGTGAACCGGATAATTAACCGGGCACGTTGTTCAAAAAGGCGAACGAGACGAGACGAGTTTTACAGGCATTTTCCCTGTATCGTGATAGCCGAAAAGAGTTGATGATTGATGATGAAAGGGGCGGTAGGCGAAATTCCTCGACAGGGTCATTTGGTTAAGACCTACCTTATTCAGACTCCTACTCAATCAGTTGCCGTGTGGAGGTGGAGGTGGAGGTGGATGTGGATGTGATGTTATGTGATGGATCGAAAAGGGAAATAGGCCCAGACAACATCCATCCATCGGTGCATCTCGCTGAAATAGGATTAAATCAGACCACGAGAGATGAGATGAGATGAGATGAGATGAGAAAACAAGACTAGGTAGGTAGGTAGGTAGGTAGGTAGGTAGTTACATAAGTTGAAGTTGGACTAGCGGTGCGGCTCATAGACGGCCAAACGCACAAGTTGTAAACAGATAAATGGGCTTCTATCGTAGCAAACATTAAGTATACAAACAAGAAGGAAAGATAATGACGGGACGGAGTACGGATACTAGCTCAAGTTGAGTTGAAGCGGTCAGTGAGGCTCAACCATCAACATCAGCATCGTTATCAATCCATCAAGGGTTGTCCACGAGTTACAAGGGTCATCATTAACTGCTCATCTCAGGGTGGATTTGCCGGTTTCATCAATCACCCGATACTAGTAGATAGATTTCTGCACCTAACCCATCCATGCTCAAGCAAAGCAAACTGTTGAAGATGATTGCTCAACCAACACCAGCGGAAGCATCATCCCTAGTCCGTCATTGGCTGTTTACAGTCTATGCTGTTTGAGATACAAAAACTCCACTGTAAAATAAACAAATGAAAAAAAAAAAAAAACACATGTTAAAAAGAAGAAAAAGAAGAAGAAGAAGAAGAAGAAGAAGAAAAATTAGCTCCATGTGAGCTTGCAATGGTGTTTGAAGCGGGAGCTATGTAATAGATAACAACATAACTGGAACGAGATCAGTTATTGAGCGTCCTTCTGCCGAGGCCAAGCTCTGCTCCCCTGTCGATCCCCAAATGCCCGAGCTATTCCATCATATGTCCGACAGCTGGGGTCGACAGCGCGAATCAGAATACGAGTTTCGTCTGAACAATTCGGGTCTATCCGGGCGATTTTCTGGTGGCTTGCGATGATGGTGGCATGATTCTAGTCCCAGATGCTACAGTTGAGGATATCTTGACGGCGAATTTAGGATACTTGTGTTTGGTTTGTAGCAGATATCATTAGAGAGCGCTGCTCTTAGTAGGATGCTAGATATCTGGGGGTGAATACTCTGTCACTACATGATAACTGAATCAGACCCATCACCTTTCAACAAGACAACTTTCTTTTTCTTTTATATTTATATACCTGAGTGGTTGAGTTATTCTCCGAAGCCCGCAATTCGGCACTGACTTTGCAAACGGTTATCAAAGTTGGTGCATAATTAAGTATTTACTGGTACATATCGTCCACTTACATGGTGATACCATGGATGTCCTCAGCCAATTATGGTGCAAACAACATCTCTGACAACCGTTACCTCTTCCCCTTGGATAAACACACTATCTTGGCAGTCTTGAACAAAGCACCTTGATGGCATGATCTTCCCATCTGCCGGCTCACATCAATCACGATGTCTCAGCTCAGACTTCAGACTCAGTGACCTCACTGCCTCGGCACAACCGGGCGTCCAACCTTCTGAGTCTAGGCTAGGCTGGAAGATTTTAGGTTTATCTGCAGCCCTCTACTCTCGGTAACGATTCCGTGAGGGCTCACATTACATAGAATTACGATACATCCAATTGTGCCCTCTCATCCCCTCCCCCCTTGGG
>JAJJWM010000049.1:0-147312 GCA_021655865.1 Fusarium guadeloupense
AGACGGAGGGTCAGAGTTTAAATGGAGACAAAGAAGAATGGAGAAAAAGATCAATGAGACTCGACAAATATGGGTGAGGACGAGTATGAAGAGTAAATATGAGTTGGGTGTATAAGGGGAGAGAGAGAGGAGGAGGGGGTGACGGTTTGTATAAGACGTCGGGAGGACTAAAAAGATGGACCGGAACTTGAACTGGCTGCTGGCTGATGAAGAAGAGGAACCGGGTTCATAGGCTGTACAGTACTGTACGGTACAGTAGTGTAGGTGAGGTAGTGTAGCTGCGCCAGTGTTTGACTCGCTCGTGTCTTCTTTGCACCTGATCACGTTCTAGAAGTGCATCTGCGTGGACGTCTTTGTTTGGTGTCGTGCTTGTCCTTGCGGTACCGAACCTCGAGTCGTCTTTGTGTGTTTTGATATAAGTGGTGAGACGGGCAGCAGCTGAGGCCAGATGCGTTCAAAAGTGGTTACCCTTTCTAGGTTTACTCGAACCCGCTCAGTCCAGAGTTTAACAAGGCAACACGATAGTCTTTGTCGCCTTGTATACGTGCAGATGGATACAAACTATGAGCGAGGCGGAATACAACGACAGAAAAGCGTGGTTGATGCAAATGAGATGAATAAGATGTGATGGCTCGTGTTACACAGCGATACCAGCCGGGTCAAACGTCATGTAGGATGATGTCGAACTTGACTGGGCTATTCTTGCAGAAACTGGCAACGGTGCCGTATACCGTATGCGTGGAGGGGGTGCGGTTGAACAAGATCGAGTAAGGGGTTTATGTTGTAAGACTGGCTGGCATCAACATGATGGATGGCTTTGATAGGGGGAGGCGAGGGTAGAAGCTGGAACAGCAACAGTACAATAACAGACAGGTGATATAATGAGCTGTATTGCTCCTGTAGCGCCTATTGTTCTGCTCTGTCCTGTTCTGCTCTGCTCTGCTATCATGGACAAACTGCCGTTGGCATGTTTACTGTTATTGGCAGACACCTCCACCGCAACACCATCTACACCAAGTGGGTTGGATCGTGTGAATGAGGTGCAGACCGACAACTGAACAACCGATTACCGACCGACCGACAGGCAGACAGGCAGGAAGCAAAGCGAAACATAAAAAAAGAAGCAAAAAAACCCCGCGAACAAGAACAAGAAACAGGGTCTTTTGGTCGCCAGCGGCGGTGCACTCCAAGTCCCACCGTCTTATTAGTCTAATGTACGGATACAGTCTAAACAGCAGAAGAGTCGAAAGTTCATGTCGACGATCCAATTCGATCTGGGATGGTGACGCACAGCTTTCAAGGGCCCCCTCCACCCATGGGGCCGGACCCGGACTAGACTCAACGCCAATGCCAGTCATCGCCTCTGGCAGCAACCATGGCGGGCAAGCAGCCAAACATATCTAGCCAATCCCAGTCTCACACTCCATGCTGGCCAAGCTATTCGTCGTCGTCCTGTCCTTGCGCACCGCCTGCATCTGCATCTGCACCTGATGAGACGGTCTGAGGGGGGTCCTGTGGCGCCTGAGGTGATCCATGAGTCTGGGCTGTGAATGGATATCCATGTAATTTTAGAGCCGAGGTGTTCGTGGGGGAGTATCTTTTTTCTTTCTTTTCTTTTTGCTTTTGTTTGATGAATGCCGTCGGACGTCAAGTGAGCTGAGGCCTTCCAGCATCAATGCATGGTCCTTGGCTGTCAAACAAAGGCCCAACGACGGTCAAGCCCAGAATAACCGCCAAGCAAGGAATACCGCCTCAAATGCCGTCCATCTCTAGGCCAGTGTAGGATCGTGCTCCTCTGACAGCTTCTTGGCCCCATCCGTACGAGGCCACGATGTGCCCTCTAGACGTCCCTGGCTGCTTGTTGGTCCTTGCACCCTGCCAGACACCGTGGAACCCTCCATGGAACCCTTGCTTGGCTTGCTTTACGCAGTAGGCAGCGCAGCGCAGTACACAACGGCGCTGACAACGAGCAGAACGCCTAATCGCAGACAACGCAGAACTGAATGGAGAATCAGGCACCGTCTGAGCCGCCGCCACAGATGACTCAAATATCATTGTTCAGGCCTCCAATGTCAAACAACTGGCTGCTATGACTTCGACACACGAGGTCATGAATGTCGGTCTCGGCCATGACCGAGAGAGATGATATCATCCAAGCTGGCGGTGATGCATCCTTGGCCGCAAAATGCTCAATCGTTGGTGGTTGAGAGATCCAACACAACGCTGCTGGCGATGATCACGGGACCTTGAGCATGCAAAATGACTGCATTACTTCTCTTTTCCTGGCGTTGTGCCGCGAATGAACGTGCCCGAAACGTAATGCCGCGCTGCTGGGATCATCAGCGTGGAGGTGCTTAGCGCAAGCCCTAAGAGATCGTCCAACGTTTCTATCCACGCTGCTAAAACTGCACACACGTGGAGGCTCAAGCTTTGCTCATGGTTGGAGGTTTTGATCCTCCACTTCGATGGAGTTGATATCCGTGCAGAGAATGGCCTCGAAGCGCAGTAAACGCACACAATTCGCTCGTGTGACTGATTCAGGCATCGCATGTCCTGTTACATACAGAGACACCCTTTGGCGTCATATTCACATTCAACATGTGTCGTTTCATGTACAACCTCACATTCTGTTTTGACGACTTCATTTCGGACGAGAAACGCATCGGACTCGGAGATTATTTCGAAAGTGGAGGCTGGGGTCGCACAAAGGCCTCAGCTTGTGAAACATCAGGGATATGTCCGGCAACCTCATTTCATGGCACAAATGCCTGTTTGAGTTGACCTGACATGACAACAGCCAATATAAATCCCGGTCCAATTGTCAGGCGGTAAGATTCATAGTTCCACCAGGCTGGTGCCTTACATGTCCACGAGAGTAGTAGAGCCGCTATGATCCGCTATCTCGGTGAGGGTGTGCATGATATGGTGTTTGCGGGTTGGCTAGTAAACGATGGTGTTTTGGTATAAAACACCACACATGTATTCGATTGAGGGTTGCTAACATAAAATGTTCCGTAATAGCCAACATACTATCTAAATAATTGATTCAATAAGTTGTATCTTCATAGTTGGAACGAGTTAAAGGGCTCGCCTCTTGCTCTACATATTGCATCAATTGTTCTTTGTTTTGATGAGAATGGCTCGTTTATGTTCAAGACATGTTACCAAACCCAACAAGCGTGCAACAGTAGATTTCCCTCAGCACCACAAAGAATTCATAGCAAGATTACTGCTTGCTTACCACTGTACAGCGTTGCGCATGATCAAATCACGCATGCAGCTATAAGAGTTTATTCGATGGGACCCCTTGTGAGCCTCTCTGCTCACTTATACATGCCACTTTTTGTTTACCTTTCCGTATCCACCCGGTTTACAAACATCGTTTTGGTTTTGGTCATCCTTATCAAACAATTGTCGTTGGTGGAAGCGTTTGTAAACTGAGATGAAGTCGACACCCTCGGACGGAGAGTTCGGAGGACTCCGGGTGAGCCCGCTAGGCCGTGGCCCGAACATCTCGCCAAATTTATGATATATATATATAAACATATATTAAATTATGAACATAGTCGTTAACTTCCTTAAGTTTGGCTTATTTAATTAATTCCATGCTTACCAGTAGAGTAAATATCATATGTTCGTATAGATAGACCTTCTTCAGGCCCGAGCCATCCATGGATAGACGTGTAAACGAAAAAAGAGACGCACAAGGCCTGGCATGGTTTAGGCGATGCCCTGCGGCACACTACCAAAAGAAGACGACTCTCTGAGTTTTTAGGGGTCCCTGGGTCAGAAAGATGCTCGCTTCCCCAGAAAGTATGGACGAACATCGAACCACCTGATGCGGAGAGTCGTCCCATGAGACAGCTTTACCAGAGTGCAGGGTGCAATCATCTGATAGTGACGGCGCCCCTTGGAGAGAAGGATGCAACAAAGATAAACTCTCTCTATTTTCTTTCGCACGGGATGCAGGGAGTTTGGGGGCGTTAGGAATTATACAAAGTCGGCGCATCTGCTCTCATGATGGCCGTCCACGTCCAATTTGCTGATACAACTGGGACAGCCAGCGCACCCCCGCATAACACATTGCGTCCATGCAAAGTAAACCTGCAAATCGCTCCTCGGTATTTGGTTATTTCCATTCTCATCAACACGCACATCAATCAACCACAGACACGTCACGCGACGGGTTCCCAGCCCCAGCTACATTGACGACACTTGTGGGCCGGCTGTTCGGTTCTCGCCCGCTGCCCTCCGGGATGAGTCTTTTGAGACTGCAACTTCAGAAATTGCAGTTCGGCAATGCATTGATAACAATCTAGCCAATGCTATATTAAGCCTCTTATTGCCAACACTTCTGTTTCACACCGTCAGTACCGATCTCGTGCATTAAACACTCACGACTTGTTGCTCCTTTCGGCCGTCAAAGTCCGGGTTAAAACGGGCTTCTCGTCCCACTGCCGATTGTCGAGCCAATCACGACACACAGATTTCAATCCTCGGTTCCGGTTATCTTTCACCGTTTCTGCTTCAGTTGCTACAGGAGTCCAAAGCCAGTGTCTCAGCATTTCGCCAGTCATATTCGCTGTCTCAAGCCCACTTGGCGGTAAAGCACTGGGGGGGGTTGCACACTTGTACCTCAGTTCAAAAAAAAAATTGTTAGGCGCAGCGCCGTGAGTCCGAGCTCCCCACTTACAGGCCTTGCTTCTCCCAATCATCCTTGAAGCTTGCCCCGGGAAACCTGTAGCGTCATTGGATCTCCACGATCTGCTCGCCTAGGAAATCTTTCTTTCGTTCTGATCTCTTCTCCTCCTCTTGTCATCATCAACAAATCACCTCTATTTCTTCGTGCTGCTATTGTCGAGCTTCTCGTTACCGAAAACTTCTTTGTTCTTGCTCCTTTAACCTCTACCGAAGTCGAATCCTCCCAACCGACGACATCCGATCCCTACCTACGCCTACACATTACGTCCTATTTCGTCTTTTTTTTTTTTTTCGCCCCTCTCGAGCTCCCGCACGCGCCCTGTCCCCGTGCATCCGCCCGCTTCGCGCTTTCGTCACAGCTGCCGATTTGACGGTGTTTCTATTGCTTCCTCCATGATCGTGACAAGGTGAAAGCCATTTCAACATGGCCTTCAACTTCAACTGGTCGCCGCTTACGGCCGATGCCGACTTTTACCGTCGCGCGCGCGACCTTTTGACAAAGGCGCTCAACAAGAGTCCGAAGCCGCCCATTATTGTCGATGATATCCTCGTCAGCGAATTCAACCTTGGCACCGTACCTCCCGATCTCGAGATCTTAGAAATTGGCGACCTTGCAGAGGATAGGTTTCGGGGCATCTTCAAAATGACATATTCTGGTGATGCTTTCCTGACTCTAAAAACAAGAGTTCAAGTACGTTCACTTATTTCCTATATTGCTTCTACGTCATGAAGGATACATTCCACCTCTTCTCCCAAGCTCTTCCAAAGCTCCGAGTCGATAGTGGAATTCATCTTGGTATCTGAAATGCATCCTCCTTACCTTAAACCTCCATTTCTGAGCAATATGCTCGGTGCTGAGGTTGTGACTCAGATGGCAATCATCAACCACCAAGACCTTGGTCACACCAAACAACTACCCACCATCTTCTCTCAAACTTCACTTTACCCCATTGACTCATAGCATTGTTTCAATGCAACATCGTTTGATTGCAATCATGCATATTGAGCTTCCCCGAACCCCTGTCTCTTAGTGCCCTCACCTATGATTTCATTCATGCATTTGCTCTTGGCCCAAGCACTAACAGCACAACTATAGGCAAATCCCTTGAACACGTACCTTTCTTCTAAGCCGACATTCACATCTCCTCAACCCTTGGCCGCCGCGTCTGGCCTAACAATTCCACTCTCGATCACACTGTCCGATTTTAAGCTTTCAGCATTCATCATCCTCGTCTTTTCGAAGCAAAAAGGTCTGACGCTGGTTTTCCGAAATGACCCGCTCGAATCCCTCAAAGTATCCTCGACTTTCGACTCGATACAATTCGTCCGCGATTATCTGCAGAGAACTATCGAACAGCAATTACGGAACTTGATGATGGACGAACTACCAGCAATCATCCATAGGCTGTCACTACAGCTATGGTGCCCCGACCAAGCAAACAAAGGCACAGAAACTCCCAAAGAAACCGAAGACGAAGCTAGTGTCGACCCTCTTGCTAGTCCACCTTTAGATCCTGTGGATGCCAACGGAAACCTTCTCGACCCCAATGCTATTTCTGAGCTCACCTTGAATGGGAGCGGCGAGGTTCAATCGCTTTTTTCTCAGAAGAATCTGTTGCGCCTTGCCGCCTTGACGGACTCGCACCGCACCTTGTCACTCTTCACCCCTGGTATTCGTGACGTCGTTTTCCGAGCTTGGACAGGTTATGGAGACCGTTCTGAAACATCAACGCCCATGGTTTCAACTCCCAGTCTTACCAAGACGATGTCATTTCATGCGGGCAATTCGACGACATATACTTTCTCAGATACTGCGAGCAACGCACATGGTCATATGCCATCCCGCCCTTCGCTGGTTAGCATGAACTCATCATCAAATGGATTGTCCCTTGGAACTGGAGGTCGATCACGAGCAAACCGCAAAAAGAAGACACGAGTTGTCAATTTAAGACGCAGCAAATCAGAGGCAGCCACCCCAGAAACTGGCAGTGACGCCTCCGATACTGCATCTGTCGACGTTCCTCTATCCGAACCTATAGTTGAAGATTCTATTCCCGAGGAAGCAGAGGCGTCTATCATCGCCGAAGCACCTACCCCTCATAAGTCTCGTTTGAGGACCATAGAGGAGACAGGCCATCCTCCGATCATGGCTAGCCTTGAGAAATCCCAGCGAATTGGATCTCCACTCAAAAATTCTGTCAAAGCAGCAGAATCTCAGAATTATACATCGTGGGATGCAGCTACTTCCAGTCTCAAGGCGGATAAGGGCAAAGGTTCTGCTATAGAACAACAAAGCGTTACCTCAGAGACTTCTTCCGTCATCCTTGAACAGGCATGGATCATGAAGATGGCTGGCGAGATTGCCAAACGTGTTTATGACGAGAAGAACCGGCAACGCAGCCCCTGGGACGAGCGCGAAGATGCACCACCACCAGCATACGAAGCCGCTACTCGATAACAGTACAAATCGGTACAAATCAGCATTTTCAGTTATGCCACTCTCGTTTAGATCTCTTCTTTGTTCATTCTTTTCACATAGGCGCTGGCGTTTGGAGAGTTCGGTCCTGGAGACGACTTGAACTAAATTGATCATGTCTTATTACTTGGCGGCGTTATAAGAAGCAGTTGGGAACGGAAAATCGGCGGGCTTGGTGGGATATTATGACTGGTCATCATATGTCGGAGTGTCGGTTCTGTTGTTTGCCTTTTATACTTCTACGTCTTGGCAATGCATCAATGGCGTGTTGGAAGACGGTTTGTTGCTTGTTTGTTGTCTGGACTGGCCAACAGCCTCATCAGGGCGACTGATGGCTCTGACAGATATGTTGGTCAGAGTTCTATCAAAAAGGCTGACGAGATTGTTGGGATTGGATGGTCATGGTAACCGTCAAGATTTACAGAATATCATGATATTCGGATCAGGGACGAGACCAGTGTTGGGTTGGCATAGCGCCCACACAGTGCTTTAGAACAACTCCAATTCATATATATTTGAAAGAGATGACATATCGGAGTACCTAAGTGACATATATATATCGTTAATTTTTATCGTAGCGCAAGACGTAAACCTGAAGACAAGGCCTTCGGGAGATTGCTGCGAGTGAGTAATCATGGCATTGATTATTTTTGACTTAATTTATCAGGGCTAATATTCTGTTACAAGCCAACCTGCAGAGGTTATCTCAGTTACAACTACTATATAACGCTTCGCCGGCTATCGTCCTCGGCGTGGCGCTTCTGTTTATGTTCGTGTCGGGCTCTGAAGCCGGTGACACGGAACGTATATGGAATACCTCCAAGTCATCACTTGCAGTGTGTGACTGCCTTCCAGTGTATCCTGTCGAGTGTGGCGCACTCAAGGACCTGTATAGATAGTATCTTTAGACCATAATGTCGAGTAACGACAAGCATAATCCGCAGTAGGGTGTTATACGAAGCCGCTTTTTCTTGTGAGAATTTTTATCTCTTTCGCTTGGTCTTCTTGGACTCTTTGGGCTGGGGCTCGGCCTCGGCTCAACCACCGTCCTATGACTTGGCCGCGGCGGCAGCAGCCTGGTTCTCCCCTTTGAGTTTGGCAAGCAGTTCCTCTTTGGCCTTGAGCTCGGCGAGAATCTTCTTAGCCATTTCCTCAGCCTGGCTCTGCGCATCGGCCAGTTTGCGTATCTCTGCCGCTTCTGTCTCGAGGCTGAACGGCTGTCCGGGACGGTTATGCGCCGGTATCATGGCCGATCGCTCCCACACTTCGTTTGTGTCTGCACTCGGGAACGGTGGTGGTGCACGCCCTTTACCTTTGCCCTTGCCGCCGCTGGGCTTCCATCCCTTGGGTATGGCGCCTTGGGTGAGGAGGTTGTAAAAGACTTCGTAGGGTTCGTTGAAGAGCTGCTCTTCGTAGCTCCATGAGCGGATCTCGCCGTTTGATGCTATCATGGCTTGCTTCTCTTCCTCGTTTCGGCCGTAGGGGTGGAGACGGAGGTAGTGGTACAAAGTCTGAGGTTTTTCGCCGGAATCGTTGACGTAGTAGAGCTTGATGGTGATGTCGAATTCACCCCAGCCTGTTTCTTCGACCAAGAAGGGTTTTCCCGGTTCGCCCTCGATCACTGTTTCGCCGTTAATAACAGCGCGTGCACGCGACTGAAAGCGCTCGCTTACTTCGCACATAGTTAGGAATAGACTCGTGTAGCTTAAATTGCACGCGACGCAGCCAATATGTGATGTCCGTATCGTCGAGGCCCTTGACAAAGACCTGCCATGAATGCGTGTGATTATCGGGGATGCCTGCTGGTCGCGGGTTGGTATCGGAGAATGGTTTGGCTGTGCTTCCGACGATGAAGGGTCGTCGAATTTGCGTTAGTTTCACGCGCTTTCCAAGTTGGTTCTGAGGTGCCATGATGTTTGATGGTGAAGTGGAACAAGAAAGTTGATGGTTTAGATGGAGTTCGAGAAGTCAGCCTTGGCTTCTCTGTGGCGGTAGCCAATCATGATTTGGCAAGCCACAATGCCCTCACAGCCTCGACTCGACTTCGATGATGATTTCATTGATCTCACTTTCTCATCGAGACACGATACTACGTTGAGGATCGGTTTTAAGGCTCAATTGACAGGTTACAGCTTCCATTCTTTTGTTTCTGTTATTCGGCACATTTTCTCATTCAAAGTTGTCTACCTTAATCTGCCTCGAGCTCCTACCAAGCTCCTCTCAGCTCTGAAGTGCCCTAACATCACACCACTTTTACGCCAACATCACTATGTCCGCCTCAAAGAAACTCGTCGTTTGTGGAGGAACCGGCTTCCTGGGCTCTCGCATTTGCAAATATGCTGTAGCTCGAGGATGGGATGTAACATCCATCAGGTAAACCTCACTCATCACAAGCTCATAAGATCAAGAACTCATCTTATTCTTCAGTCGTTCCGGAGACCCTAAATGGGACACTATCAGCTCCTCACATTCCCCTCCTCCTTGGGCGCACAAAGTCACCTGGGAGCGTGGTGATATTCTTCGCCCAGCTACCTATGCCCCGTTGCTCAATGGTGCCGACTTTGTTGTACACAGCATGGGTATCCTCCTTGAGGCCGACTACAAGGGCGTCATCTCTGGCAAAGAATCACCTATTTCCGGTCTTCAAAAGGCTTTTGCGCCCGTCCGAGATCGTGGAATCAACCCTTTGGAGAAAGGACAAGGCGAGGATATCAAGCCCCCGAACCCCAAGGACCAATTCTCATATGAGATTATGAACCGTGACAGCGCTGTTACTCTGGCCAAGCATGCTGTTGCGGCCAAAGTGAACTCCTTCTGCTACATCTCTGCTGCCGCCGGCGCTCCTGTCCTTCCTCAGCGCTACATCTCTACCAAGCGAGATGCCGAAATCACCATTGCCAACAAGTTCCCGGAAATGAGAGGCCTTTTCATCCGCCCTTCTTTCATGTTTGATAGCTCACGACCAGTGACAATGCCTCTGGCTGCTATGGTGGGTCTCGGCACTGCGTTCAATGGCTTGACTGGTCACTACTTCAAGACTTTCATTGGTGCCGCCGGCGTTAAGCCATTAAAGGTTGAGACTGTCGCCGAGGCCGTGGTTGAGGCACTGAGCGACGAGAGCGTCAAGGGAGCGATCGAGGTGCCAGAGATTGAAGAGCTGGCAAGTAAGGCTTGGAGAAAAACCATGTTGTAGAAAGTTTGTATGATTTTGCATCAAAAGCACAAACGCTAGACTGTATAATACCCGAATGCCCAAAGAAAATGCAACCTGACGTCTTCCCTTCTTAAATCATCGTTCCTCGTTCAAAGCTGTCCCTAATCTCAGCGGTGTATTTGTTATAGAACCGCGATAGCTTCTGGTTGAATTGCTTGTTCTTCTCGTTGATGTAGGTGACGTCGCCGTCATCTCCGTTCTGCGCCATCCTTTCCTTCCTCTTCTTTAGCCTCTGTTCCTCTGCTCTCTGCAGATCTGCTACCAGACGGTCAACTGCCGCTTTATCTGGCTTGTTCTCAGCAAACGTTGTAGAGTCGGCAGTAGAATAAAAGGATCCGTCCTTGTCCACCGCAATAAGCTCGCCGTCCTCGGTCTCAACAATGTCCAGACCGCCCGATGCCGCTGCTTTCTCGATAAGGGCATTCTTGTCCTTCTCGTATTGCTCCATATTCATGTCGATATTTTTGAGTTGACGTTTGTATATCTTGTTTGCCTCTTGTGTGTGGTCGGCAAAGGCGTTGTTGTCGCGACGGGCGGCCTTCTTCTTGAGACGTTTATCCCACTTCTCGCTTTCGTCGACGGTCCAGTCCCAGGCGCGCTTTCGCTCAAAGTCCTCGCCAGCTTCCTCCACATCCGCCTTTAGCAGTTTGTGCGATGCGATGGCGTGTTTTCGGTGTATGGCGGTGAGTTGACTGGGGTCGGTAGCTAGTCTTTGCGATTCAAGCGTCGCCTCCTTCAAGTTTTTCTCTGACGAAGTCTTTGCTCGCGCCTGTAGAGCCTTGAAGCGAGCCATTCGGTCTTTGGCTTTCGATGCATGATCGACTTCAGTTTGTTGTGTTTCTTCCTTCTTATCGGAGGGTGATTCCATGGTTGGGGTATCTGGAGCCATGTCGCAGGTAGTTGAAAGAGTGATGTTGATGTTGATGTTGTTGTGGCGGCCGTGAAACAGGAATGAAGTTACGTCGGGACCAGCTTTAATCCGAAATAGGTATAGCGCACTGCATAGGTAGCGTGACGCAGAAACGACAGAAACACAAATGACTGAGGCGAGCTTTATAGCTTTAAATGCGTCGAAACTCGAAAAAGATTTGTTACCAAGTTAAAGTTCTAAGTTGTCCTGCGCTTATGGTGAAGTCATACTGCTTCGAAGTTAAATCAGAGCGGAAATATTTGGTGGCTCATGCACCTCATGTGCACTCCTACAGCCTGCTAAGTAAAGACAGCTGAGGTACCTAGAGTAGATAATAGGTACTATTGATTTCTATCATAGAAAAATTAACAAAGCCTTCTTTCTGAGACTCTTTATGAGATATAAGGCCTGTCCTACTATCACGTCTTTAGCAATCCAATTGTTGATATGTTTTGAACGATTCTGTCTCGACTTGCGAATAAATGCATTGTCCTTTTTGTGACTTGCATTTTGCCAGACCTATCTGCCAGTTATGAGCTACCTTGATCTCGTATCAATTGGTGAGCCTGAAGCGGCAATGATTCAACAGATCAATGTTGTCCACTTGATAGTCTAGCATTGAGGTTTTAGGGCATCGTCTTGGATGCGGGGTAACCCACTTCACATACTGCTTCCCGCGTTTTAGGGCGAGCACCTGCCTGAAAGAACGGTGCCTTTGCCCAGGGGCCTCGGGCAACAACAGGGGTCCTTCTTGTCTTGGAGAAGCAAGGCATCGCGAACTCATCCCTTCCCTTCGTTTCCCTTTCCTTTTCTCCTCAGCATTAGCACACCTAAGCTCGACTCTTTCTTTCGCGGCGCCTCACATCTATCTCAACTCTCAGAATTCCAGCATATTGCTCGACTTTTCGCTTCTCTTAGCGCTATACTCTCGATTCCTTACCACGTGCCATTATGCAGCGTAGGGCATTTGCCCGGGTACTTTCTGCCCGAGAACAGCGGGAGCAGGGAAAGGTGTTCATACGGCAAGATGATGAGAAGGAAGGGATCATTTACAGTGTCAACAGATGGCTGAAATCACCGGATACCCCCAAAGAAACCAAATACTTTCAGATTAGCAACCTCTTGCTCGACCTTGACGATATGGACAGCAAATACGTGCGACCATCTACCGAGGAAGATGAAGAACAGGCGCTCAAGCTGTGGTCCGGAAGTCCCAAGCGAAAGCAAATCCAAAAAAAGCTTCACAAATTCGAGAAAGAGCTGGATTGGGTGCGGTATAAGACTTTTCAGACATCCTCAAACCCTACCCCTTGGCGACTCGGGGGCCATGACATTCTGTCCGCAGCTCTCGGGGCCCCATCATCAGCTCCACTGATCGACTCCCCAGACGGCCAACAAGGATCTGCCGAGACACAGCCCAATATGATCCACCTTGTCCGCTTCGAGAATGGAATTCCACAACGAGCTGAGCAGGACGACTCACTGCTTCTTGACTGGCTCCAGTCGCGAATGGAATTGACAGAAGGCCTACAAAAATTTGGGCAACCCTCATTTCGCCGATTTCATCGCCAGCTGGCTGTAGCATTGATGCATCAAGATTCGGTCACTGGCATTCGCAGGCTACTATCGCGTACTTTATCATCTCGCCCCAACATGTTCTTTTATCAGCCATTCAACAGCGGCAAAAAAACAGTAGCGGGTGATATATCTTTAAAAGTCCGCCATGCTTGCGAAAATGTTTTGGAACAAGATGAAGGGAAAAGTACACATGACCTTCTGGCCTTTCTCGGTAATCTCGATCAAAGACTTTCTCAAAGACCTACGCGAAAAGATCAGATCGGAGCACCTTTATGCGGATTAGGATTGAGGCTTTCGGCTGATATCTGTAAGCCCCAAGTCACCCATAAATACCTAAATATGGGCGTTGAACATGGCTACTGGGTTACCAGCAATAATGCATTGAAAGACGTTCTACATGCTCTTGAAACATACTTGCATCGTCTAAGCACGGGTGCTAGATCAAACCGTCTCGATTCAAATGATCGGCAAGGACTCCTAAAGCTACTAGTAGGCGTCGGCAACCAACGCCGTACCACATCCAAATCAGTTCGAGCTCTTGTCCTAGACGCTCTACAGCAGCCATCCAACGACGACGTTGTGCAAGAAGTTTTGGGCATCTATCGAACTTACATAGTCCTACTCGGTCACTTGGGAGCGGTAGCTTTGCTCTGGAAAGAGTGGCGTTCGTCAGCCACACGGGTCAGGGAGTCAAGAGGCTCAGGAAGCCAACCGGATGCAATGGTTGCCGAAGCATTTCAACGTGCAATTGAAGCTGCCAAAACAGTGGCGGTCCCGAGGCATAATTCAATTCCGACGGATCTCGACTTGGCTGGCTGTATCACGCTAGACCTGAAGTCCATTAGGAAAGACTCATGGGTTGGTTCTCAGCAGAATGAGGCGCACCCTATGCGACAACAGATGGATGGTGAAATCCGTACAGCCTTGGGGCTCCCACTTGATAGATGGATGGAGGCAGTCCGGCCTTGAACTGGCGAGATGGTCCCCGATGACTCGGTGGGTGAGACGGGTCAAGGGGAGAAAAGCCCAATGGGAGATTAGGGTGCAACCTTACAACGAGTACCGAGCTGGCGGACCAGCCTTTAATATATGCATACTATCATCAGCCAGTGCCACCCTACAGAAAGGAGAAACAGTTTTACAAATCAGGGGAGAAGCAACCGCTCTCTTCTCCAGACAAATAATTATCCAACTGTGCCCTCCATCTATATAAAGTAGGAACCAAGAGAGTTCGGCGGAAGTGGATGCCACCCTATTCAGCCCTGTGAGTTGGCGGGCAAGCGGTATGACCGACTTTGTTTCCAGTTTCTGAGCTGAAAGACAAGCCCGTAGCACGACTGGAGGTTCTCTTCGTTTTGACTTTCCTAGCTGCGTCGACCCTGGTCTGTGCGAATCATAATTAACGCCAGCTACGTTTAGTCAAGCACGCTGGTAACCACCAGAGGTTTGGCGCATCCCGTCGTCTCACCACAATCGACCGTCTGGCCAGCAGGAACACGGAGGTGCTGAATCCTGGATGGTGTCTGCAACCCTGAGTGTGCATTCTCACCCGCTGTGTGTGCTGCAGAACTGGTCTGATGGCGCTTGTTGATGCTGAGGGAATCGTTTTGAGGCGTCGAGCTGCGAGAGTCTGGTAGCAGTCTAGACCGTGCAACAAGGTCAGCCCCAGATACTGTCTCAGCCACGCTCATCTGCCGTTACACCTAAACAATGGTGGAAAGAAAAATGCGAAATTGATTTGGTAGGGCTATGCCAACTTTCCTAGCCTCGTATTTCTGGCGCCCAGGGGTTCCCTCCTGGCCCCTTGCTCATGATCAGCGTGTGCCGTTGTCTGCTTTAAGCTCGTTCAGTGGATAAGACTGTCAACCCTCTCTCCTTCTTCACCATCATTCACGCAACTTTTGTCCCCGCCGTGACGATTGTCCAGGTGAAAAAAGACACCTCGTTCGTACTTCTCGGTTCGTACTTAGCCAGTGCTGAGAGACTATGTATGCAACATCACGGTGGAAGCCATGATGTGGATTCCAATCTCTTCGGCTAGTCAGCTTCGAGAGCACCTGGTGATATTGTCATTGCTGGGCTTTTACGTCAGCCTCACAATCCAGCAACGCGATCCTATATCGAACTTTTGTCGGCGATGGGGTCATCAGAGCGCTGTAGTCGATGACAAGCTTTATATCGGTGGAGGATTGGTTACCTATGATGGTAGTTCAGGAACACCGCCAAACGTCTCCAGTATGTCAGTCCTTCGTATCCCGCAGAGATCAAGTCATGAGATTTCAGAGCCAACGATGCGATGGATTCCTGTTAACGCAGATGAACTTAGATCCTTATTTTATCTACCATGACCTAAGCAGTGTCGCCACCTCGGGTATGCCACAGCCCTATACGAATCTGAGCAAGAACTCAACGGTTCCCGATGTGAGCGGTGGCATTTTTTGGCCTGATACTATCAACAAGAAGATATATCTATTTGGCGGCGAATTCAACGGCGTGACTCCTTGGGATTTTGATCTTTATGCTTATGACATTATCAACGATGAGTGGGACAACCTCGGAATCTCCAGGACTGATGATATTATCGGACTTAGTTACGGAGCTGGTGTCTCTATTCCTGATCGTGGAGAGGCTTACTATTATGGTGGCTGGATGAACAATGCGACTGACGCAGACTGGGGCGATGCTCCCCAAATACCGACGTCGTATCTGTTACGATACGAGATGGACACGAACAGCTGGTCCAATGACACGGGACCGGATGACACGGGCCGTGCAGAAGGTATCATGGTTCACATCCCTGCTGGCGACGGCGGTATGCTTGTATACTTTGGTGGAATCCGTTCAACTGAAGACGGCAGCTGGGAAGGTCAACCTATGGATCAGATTATTCTATATGATGTTCTGAGTGGTAAGAGTTATTTCCAAAATGCGACGGGCGATGTTCCAGAATCACGGCGACGGTTTTGCGCGGGCGCTACATGGCCCAACGACCAGTCTTCATACAACATGTAAGTCCTCTGACCAAGGTAGGACAGAACTTTGCTCTAACTATCTATCTCAGCTATTTGTATGGAGGTGCTGGTGAAGAGGAGGGAAGCGCTGGGTTCGACGACATATACATCCTGACATTGCCGACCTTTACGTGGATCAAG
Source organism: Fusarium guadeloupense (assembly GCA_021655865.1). NCBI lineage: Eukaryota > Fungi > Ascomycota > Sordariomycetes > Hypocreales > Nectriaceae > Fusarium > Fusarium guadeloupense. The sequence goes on from JAJJWM010000049.1 coordinate 16,032, forward strand.
ATGTATCCTTCCAGTAACGGGACAGGAGACTATCCCCATCACAGCTTTACCTGCAATGTGGTGAACGAAGCCCAGATGCTGATTCACGGCGGTTTCTTCCCACTAAATGACGACTGCGACGTTCCAGATCAATGGGGCCTACACGACATGTCTTTGGGAAGACAGAACAAGGACAAGTCACCTTGGGCGCTTTACGATCCTGACCTGACCAAGTATGCTGTTCCTACAGATATCATCTCGGTTGTAGGAGGAAAGTCGACCGGCGGTGCAACTAAAACCGCTCCATCTGCTGGCTTTGATCATCAAGATCTTAACGCCCTCATGACAAGGACGGCGTCAGCTGGAACGCGGACTGCGACACGGGATGTATCGAGTGCGACTGAAACAGGGGGCTCCGAACCAGATTCCAAGCTATCGACTGGGGCCATCGCTGGCATTGCGGTTGGCGGAGCCGTTGCTCTCATCGCTGGGCTTGTGGCTGGTTTTTTCTGTATTCAAAAGTGTCGACGTGGGCGCGATCGAAATGGATCTCAACAACCAATGGCCCAACCGTATAATTACCACCACCCTGCACACCCATCACTCACCTCGAACCAGTACTCGCCTGGTCCTTGGAGTCCACAATCGTCAAGCTTCACCCCCTCGAGTCCATCTGCTTTCCCTGGTGTACACACATCTCAATCACATCAAGGACCACCGGCTGAATTACCATCTGGGGATTACAACGACAGATCTCATTTCTCACCACACACGGAGCCAACTACGGCGGTGGAACCCAAATATGATGCTCATGGAAATGTATGGATTCCTCAGGTGAGCATGATGCAGGTCCCGGATCAAAGCCATTCACCTGGGAGCCCTCTTTACTACGACAGCACGATGGGTTCTAACTTGTCCAAGAACGATCCAGGATATTTCCCATCCGGCACACCGCAAGAACTCTCAACGGACAGACGCACCTCTGTCCCTGGACAACCTGTTCACCAAACATACTATCACCCATAAATAACTTTATCTGGGATTTTCTCTCTTTTGTCTTTCACCACCAAGCTCAAAGCTTGGAGGTTCTCTCGATGATGGGTTCATGACAGAAAGTGATCACGGAGTATTCGGATTGGGAACGATACAGTTAAGAGCAAGCGGACATTTTGACGGTATACCGATTTTGGTACCATGGGCTCATATTCTCTCCTTTTTCTGAGCCATGGTTGTTAGTATATATGTAATACTCTGCCACGAGCATGTGGTTTCTCTGATTTGTACCTGCAGCGTGGTGCGGCATGTTTAGATGCCATTATGGCAACAGGCCAAGGTTTTAAATGAACAAAAGTTTAAGGGGCGGGCCTTTCATACGTGCTTTTGTTGATCTGTAGGCCTGATAAGTGACTGCTGGGCCTTCGTATAAGTTCTCTGATGACTTTACGCTCGCCGGAAGCTTGGTCATGTAACTCTTACCCTCCAATGCAACGACATAAATAGGGGAGAGGAACTTTTCCTTATCGTATGTACCGCTGAGCAGACTCCTAGTCTGCGGCTTCTGCGATCTACGGTCTTTGGTAGCGCAAATCATTCTGTTTGGCGCTGGACTTATAGTGATAAACCATTAACTCAGTACTCCTGTACCGAGCGTGTAGTGATTCTTGTGAGTATATTTGTCCCCATTGAGGGGTCGAACATCTATAGCATTGGTGTTTGGCCCTTTCGCTCTACGCAAACTAACCGTTCTGTGACAACAAAGTTCAACCAAAAGCTGTTTGACAATCAAGACCGAACTAACCTTGTGTTACTATCTTTCAGACTTCTTGGCCAAAGGCGTGGTTCTTGAAGGAGGAGATCAAGCCTTTTTACGAAAGATCAGGACATAGGAGAGTGAATAATAGCCATGAGGAAATGAGGTTCTAAAGACCAAACTACGACTGCTCTTTACTCAAGTAATCAGACGTCTACATACCAAAACTCGGGCTGCTCAATTGGTAGTATTGCCTGAACAGATAGTCGAATGACTTGAACTTAACCCCTTGCCTGATTCTACATAGTCTTACCTTCTCGTTCATTGTTCAAGCCTATTGTTAGCTGACAGATCAACGATCGAATGGCGGTGTGATGCCATATTGAATTAGTTTTTCTCTTCAACGTTTGCCACTTCTTACACTACTCAAGCTATCATGTTGGAGGGAAGGGTGAATATATACAGTAGTCAAGTCGACGATGCTAGCTGGCAATATTAGATTCGATCACCAAGCTATGTTTTAGTTCGCATAGGTATAACTAGCAGTGACAGTTGAACGAGATCATAGACGGGATTTTACTCTATAAGGGCAGGTAAACGAGTCATATCTCGCATGATACCAATAGGAGTTTATAGTGAGTAAAATTATAATTACAAACTTGGTACAGGAGTAGTCTTTGTTCACCGCTACATGACTAGACACTGGTACTAAGGTGCGGACTGTCTTGAGCCAATCCTCTTACACCATGATAAATATAGTGTGATGATGAACCACTGAGTTATAATAGTTAAATTGGCACTATGGGTGGATAGTTGGAACTAACTGCACCTATCCAGGTTAGTTTGGAAGAATTTTGCTTCTTTAAACCCTGATTTTGAAGAAACATACAAACCACTCGAAAGATGGAACTATCAGTTAGGGTCAGGTTAGACCAGAACAGTGACGTAGGGAGCATTTATTTAGTATCGCGACTGAAGTTTCGCGAACAGGAACTGGAATATCAGGCCAAGTTATATTGTGACACATGGCTTGAGAATGACGACGTAGGAACGCTATGCTGCTAAAGTGATGCAAGTAGCTTCTGCACACAGCCTCTTTTTGGAGCATATCAGAGCAGATATGTCTTAAAATGAGGGCTTGGCTCGGAGTTCGCAGACATTACGAAGACCGAATGTAGTGTTTGTACCACCATCTCAAGCTGACCGGGAGACTTGCGACATTACCCCATAGAAGACTAGAATTACTCGCCAGCCACACTTGTCAATCATAATCTGGGGTAGGGTCAATGCTTGTTTCATACACCATAGCGCCTAGGGCTGGCGCAATGGGATTCGATGTGAGAACGATGTTATGCAATAGTATTACTTTTTGACGTCGAAAATGATACCATCGTCATGGCTCTGCCCTGTGCAATGCATTTCTGCACGATGAACAAATCTGGGGACACGATACTGGAGGGATGTGTATGTAGTGTTTCGTGGCTCAAGTGGTTGATATGGCAGCAATGTGGCGTGACGACGTATCTTCACACAGACATGCCAACAGTAAAGATCTATAATGAAATTCCCTAAGCATTTTAGATCAAGATCTCATCAACTGCCGGATCTCAAGGGACTTGTTTGTGGCATCGTGTGTTAAAATGACGATAGAATGAGTTGCTGATCAACATATCGCCGAAACATCTGGATACGGTTACTCACATCCACAGATGGCAACCGATAACGCAAGAGAAGGTGCTGCGGAAAAATAAGCTCGAACCCATCTATTGGTTGAGGCTATTGCTTTGCTTGCGCGCGTGCTCAATCTTTGGTCCCTTGATCGGCAAGCGTGGGGTAGTTCGTGTGGGATGATGGACGGGAAGATAGGATAGTTATCAGTTGAGGCATAGAGTGTGGAGGGATCAACTCCCTCCATCCCTACGTGCAGAACGAGACTCTTGGAGAGAGATAAGCGATCATGAGGTTGTTTAGCCGGAGGGCACCAGCACAGATGTTTGTCCGGTATGGTCTAGGGATGGGGGTGGTTGGATAAAGAGCTGTATATGCAAAGATAGGCGTTTTCTCAACATTGATAAGCGATAAGGAATTGTAGTAGCGAGGCCATCCAAAGGCCACGCTCAGCTAGAAATATCTCATGCAGTCGTTGCCGGGCAGTTAATACCATTGGATATAAAATTCCATCTCGGAACTCGTCATTGTCTAGAACATGTGCTTAGTCATGTGTTCACCAGCCGACCAAACCCTCAACGATGCACGAACGGCTCGGGATGATGATGAGTGTAACACTACCTATCGATATGGGTGTCGAAGCCTCCAAAATATGGTCCGATGTAGCTCAGAGCAGGCAAAGCAAAGGGTCGCATTGATGATGATGCGCAACATACATCCGGAATACGGAAGGTTTAGTATATACATAGAATGGCAGGTAATTGGTACTCTTACACTCTTATCAAGGATCGAATATACCCGGAGCCAAGGCACTTGAGACGGAATCTTAATAACATCAGGTGAGAAACTCTTCATCCTGAATGTCATTGACTCAATAATACAAGGGGAATCTGCAGGGTGTTGACTCGGGCAACCACACGAAACCAGAACTCTTGAGAGCTATCACTTTCAACGGTAAAACAGTAGATTTGGACGCAATGCTAATCCTAGTTCCTATGCCTCTCTGGCGCGTAGAGCGTCTCAATCGTTGGTTTCATATTCGGCATGCCTCCCTTATCAACTCTACACCCACAACGAGATCCGCGATGACTCTGATAGACAACACGATCGATGTCCCAGTTTAGCCTATACTCAATACTGAACGGTTGCCCGATATCTTGACTCAAGAGCTGGGGAAAAGAGCCTTGACCACCGTCAAAAATCCGGTCCATACCCCAGCATCTGTCAGCTTCAGGGTTCATGGCCACGCTCCTAACCTGACATGGCAGTCGATCTCCGTTAGTTTGGCTCAAGTTCGTTCACGAATAGCCCTACTTGGTGGCGCGTGGTGCGTGGTGTGTGGTGCAAAAGACAGGTTGTGGTCGATGAGAGACAATGCTCAAGACTTGACACGACTTACACCGAAGTTATCCGGATCCGACTAAGCGAGCTTTGGTATAAGCGTGGGAGAACGACTGGTCCGTGGGCGCAATGAAGCCATAGCCATAAAAGCCAGGATCATGGGTCTAGATAAATGGCCTTTGGGCTTATGTAGGAACGGGCCCATTAATGAACAGTTGCGGCTCCAACAACAGCGAAGAAAAAAAAAAAAAGTAAGAAGAAAAAAATCTCTTCCCACTTCCCTAGTTCCGCTGCTGGATCCCGGGGCAGAATTCCGCAATCCTAGCTGGTGAGTTGGCGAGCCTCAAGTGGAGGCTTCTCGACCATTTTTAAAGGTGAGAAGCGCATCGCAACGGGTCCCTACATGAAGGTGCAGTAGAAAGGGCACGGAAGGGACAACCGAGAAGCTTGCTTGGCTTCGCTTCTTAGGTACGGATACAAGTCAGAAATCATAGAAACCCCGGAATGGAGTTGAGGGTCTTGTCTTTCGGATCCATTCAACCCTTGTGGGTAACGAATGCGACCCTGACGGACCATACAGGGTTTGGAAAGGAAAAGGAAGAGAAAAGAAGAAAAGGAAAAAGAAAAAGAAGCAGACATGTCATCGGCGGCGGCCGAGACATTCGACGATTTATTGACTGTTTGCCCATTCTAGACTTGAAGCCATTCATGCTGTGTTTCATATATATCACAAAGACGAGCATTGACAGGCCTCATTTAATCGAGACTTTCCTTATCAGACCATTGGGAGTCACAAGCGCACGAGACGAATAGGAGTCGGTCGACGGAAGATATCTGCTGTGACACTACGGATAGGACTTGGTTGAAGCGAAACGCACGATGCGAGGTCAATGGAGCCCCGGACAGCTATCAATGGAGTTCCCCACATGCCCGAGGTAAGGTAAGGAACCTTTTTTGACTATCATTGTCACGGCGGTCAAGACGGAATGTAACAAGGTTTGCAGTTGAATAGGCCCAGTGGATCGAGCATAAAGGAGTAGGTAGGCGAACAAAAAGACGAATATTCACATTGGCAGATTTAGATCAATAGAGTCCACAAACCTGACTCAGCTGAATCGTTTGGCTCATTCTCACCCGAGATAGAGTCAATAGTTGCTGGACTAAACCCCGTAGACTGACAACCCGCAATCAGCCGATGGCAGATGATAGAGTCAAGATCCTTGCGGGAGACCAGAAAGAGATAAACCGACAATGATTAGTTTAGAGCCTTGATGTTAGTGTTAGTACGGACGAGTTAACTACGGTAGCCATCCATCGTGAGCGGGGCAGCTCCGGACTTTGACTCGGTCATGGCAAAGGCGCCTTTGATATTGACTTGTTTGGAGAGGGGATATACCCTGCCTGTGAAATGATGTAATCTCTGGTAAAAGTCATCGGCAGTCACTGTTTGAAAGTTAACGTCGTATCTGTACAATGATAAGTTAGGCATTGGTGTGGTTTTTGATAGTGGAGCTGGAGCTTCAGGTCATCAACAAAGAGCCGTAGATGAAGGCCACAAGACAATTAACTACGCTATCAATATTCACCGGGAGTTGGCACCAGGTTCATCCACATGGGACTCAAGGATTCATCATGCATCGTTGAACTGCCTACGTAATCTACAATGCTGTCATCCTTTGTTTACTTCCTCATTCATTCCAGCCAGGCAATCCATTTGTCACTTACACGACTTCCCCCACCGCAGTGTTTCCCATCAAGGGAAGAATCAACAACCACATGGTCACCCTGATAGGCCATCTACGTACGACTCTCTGCTTCTCCCTCGGGACTTTTTCTTCGCGTGCATCACTTCACTAGCAAAGAGATGCACATCATTCAGGGCATTCTGGGTTTAGCGGCCTTTTGTTTCGTGCACATACCAAGATGTGCCGGGCCGCGAAGCTTTCGGGATAATTCAACAAATATGTAACATCCAATCCAATGGTTGGCAGACTCAGGAACAGGATTGAGTTTTGGGCGTTGCAAGGCGCAATAATTAGCCCAGCAACACGTACGACGAGACTGAAAAACGTGCTCGTCAGGGTGGATGAGACGAGCTTTATCTCTACCCTTTTCTGTCGACTTAGTGACCTATCGCGGCTTGTGCCTGAGGCGACGACGGTATCCGTAGGTCCACGCGCGGAGAGCAAGCGCCCCCCTCAAGCATGGAAGACCCCCAGCTCGCTGGCTTCCCCCCTAAGTGCAAGTGGGCCACCCGGCGGCTTGATCCTTCCTTCCTAGACACCCAACCCACCCCCTTGGCCTCTCTCTGACTGGATGCATCTTCTCAACTTCACGACAGGCAGGCAGGTGCGCAGGATTGGATGGATGGATGGTCGTTCCTTCTGTATCATTACCAAAGAGGTTATTGTTAGCATCGCTCCCCATAATCAGCTGCCCACCATCAAGGCCACACAAGCTAGACAAGCCACCATCATAATCAACCCTTTGACCTCACATCCACTAAAAAGAGTCCACCCTTTTTCTTCACCTGAACCCTTGAACCCTTGAACGACGCCCCCTCTTTTCAGAGCATCCGCTGATATGTACGGTATCCACCCCCGGCCGGCTTCACTCTCAAGATGCTTGTATGGAAGTGGAAGCGTGCCTGACATTTGTCCACCCGTGATGCTAGTTCCGATTGGAACGAACGGAGAGGAGACATGCACGATCTAACATAGCTGGCGCTCTGCTTCCTCTCTTCTCTTCTCTGCTTCTCCCACGGTTGATGAGTGGCTGCACGGCGCAGCAAGACTTTATTATCTAGGACTCAGAATAGGCAGGCAACATTGGATGGTTTCGTATGGATGATGACGAGATATGCCTAGCCCATTCTCTCATGGACAATGCCATCATGTGCCGTTATTGCGCTAGATACACTACCTATCCTGTCGGTCCATTGTCGCCAATGCGCATCGATATGTCCCTGGTTTAGGCGTCTGATAATGCAACCCTAATGCCGTTCCCGCATCAGACGGCCACCTCTAGCTACTGCAGCTGGATGTTCTATCTGAGCAATGGAACAGATACAAGAGACCTCCATTCCCCAGACCTCGCATACCGAAAGTGGCTGGCTGGTCTGTGGTTACCTGCCCCATCTATCTTTTCAACCCAAATACTGAAGGTCATACTTCTCTCTCGCCATCGTTGCCATAAGCGTGGTCAGCATCAATATATATAAACTCGGCAGATCTTTCCTTGCCGCTCTCTCACTCCTTGCTTCCAGGCATTAGCTATCACACTTGCAGATAGCGTGACAACGTCTGCGGATATTGCATCAGTCAGCCTGAGACAGCTTGCACGTCAACTGAGCACCCGCTCACGCTTTTGCTCTGCCTCACGACTTACGCATACATTTTCATACCAAGCCATATCAGGCCGACGATTCCTCAACGGGACCTGGATTTGCCGGAAGGAGCTCAAGTCCACCAGCTTTTCAACGAACCCATAGTTGCAACCGTTTTTCGCTTGTCGTTGGGAACTGTCACTTGTCGGTGTCGGTCAGTCCCTGCCACGACCCCGGGCTGTCTCCCCTTATCGAAACGAAACTAGCAGTCCGTTGACGGGGAACAAATACCCTGAGAGCCAGCTGTCGCGGAATCCGATAGTCGCAGCTCGCAGTATCGATTGCGCGGGTAATTGGCTGACTTATTGCGGGCGCTGCATCTCCGCTTTCGGCTTCTCGCTCACTCACTCAATCACGACAACCAAGGCCGAGTCACCAACCCCAGGTGACAGATACCTCCAACTCCGTATTAAAGACTCGCGTACCCCGACTTCGCTCCTGCAAAAGCTTTCGACATTCAAGGATCCGTAGACCTTGAGGGACAACAATAAGATTCACACAGAAGCTATTCGTTTCTGTATAATATCATCATCCCATCGTTCTTATACCTGACTTTGGACCTTGTTGCTGGTCTTTACCATCCCCAGCGAACCGATCCACGCTAATAAAGCGGCTCTGTTGGATTACTGTAACAGCGAGATACCCCTTTCGGCTAAACTCGACTTACACGACACTTACACCTTTGTCTCGTGTCTTTAGGCTTCGCGAGTTGACAGTTGGTTTATTCATACCGCCTTCTTCCCGTCGCCGAGCGAGACATAGTCAAGCTTAGTCCCCACGCTGCGGATCTGTGCTGTCGTTCCAGTCCCTGGAGGGCAACGCATCATTGATTCTGTCTCGTGTCAGTGGGTTTTTTTCCTGAAGGAATTTTCACCCATCGAGATCTCAAAGTAAAATTACCTGGGTTTCCCCAACTCGATCTTGAGTCTAAAACGGCACTCTACGACGATCCCGCTCTACCACTACCTGAGCAATTTTACCAATTAACTTAGTCGCCTACCGCGTACGCTAAAGCACTTACTGTCACAGTTTGTTCAACTTGTTTGTTTGCATTCTCCATCCGCAAGAGGTCTCGGGGAATTTATCATCCTGTCGTCCTTGCACATGCCCATGCGCTTCCGAGCACAACAATTTGCCACTCCAGTATACCCTGGTATCACACAATTCTCGAATATCTCCAGAGACGGTCAAGCACGAGAAAATTTTTTGCAACCGTTTTACACCCGTACCCCCTTGTTGATCAAATCAGGGAGTAAGTGGAGGACATCTTTGCAGCCTAGTGCCCTGATAAGACTCCCCGCAGTCGAACCATCACTGAAAAGGCGGTTTTCTATCTGACCCCAGCGGTCCCAACGGCCCTAAAACACTGCACTCCCCACTGATTTACAGTGGTGCCAAGTACCTTACATCTGACCTGACTGCCCTGTCCATACGGGTGCACCCCCCATCAACCTCATATCATATCACCTCCCCCCCTTCTCTCAGATCCTTTGAGGTTTGCTCGTCTTTTGTCAATCTCTCTTCCTTCCCCTCACATCAATCTCCTCTCCTCCCATTCAACTATACACAATGCATCACAACCGGAGAAAGTCAGGCCACGGCGTGCCTAATGGCTCATCAACCGACGTTCGAAAGACAGTTACTGCGACAGACCCTTCAAAGTACAAGCGACCCGTTATGACTCGGAGGCACACACCACAAAAGCTCGGCCGGAGTCAGCGTGAACGTGAGCGAGAATGGACGGAATCTTGGGAAGACGAGAGGGAGAGTTTCCCACAGTTTTGGTAGGTCTCGATCTATGTTCCATTCTTCTATGGCCCTTCTATGGGCATCTAGTCGAAGCTTGCTTTTAGCCCGGTATCAGTGATGCCGTCATCTTCAGGAACCATGCATATGGAAACCTAAAGCCAGGCTGCCAGCCAATATGGGCTTTTGAGTGTTGCATTGCAATAAAAGAGAGAGCTCTTTGCTGACACAATCTTAGCATGACGTGCGAAAAGCAATTCATTCCTCATGACGACATGTTTCTGTACTGCTCCGACAAGTATGTTTCCAACTCCGTCTGTGGAGACCCTGTCCGGGATGATGCTAATAATAAACTTCAGTTGTCGGAGAGTCGACCAGACTGCGTCGTCACAATCAATCTCATCAGCCCATCATTACGCGTCCGCAAACTATCCATTCTATTCGGCGGGAAATCCGGAACCCAAAGACATCATCCCGAGAGCATCTCCTTCGCGCCCCAGCTCAATTCTTTTGGCTTCTCCACCAGCCACTCCGGGAACCGGAGCGCCGACTTACCAACACACTTCGGCCATTTCGGCCCTCCGTTCCCTCAATGTCCGGCCTCCGAGCCCTCCGTCGCCCACTGGCAGCTCCAGCAACTTGTGGCCATTTAGCCGCAGTGCTGCGACCAGTCCCTACAACTCGTACAGCCGACCTTCTGCGCCCTATCTTTCGTCAACATATGATGGAGGTTACTATGGTACTGGCAGTGGCGCATACACCTACGACACGAGTTCAGGAGGAATGGACCGCCCTCTGCCCTCCCGCAAGCCCAGTGCCTACTCACGACCGAGGAGTATTGAGCTTGTGACACCCATGGTTGGCAGATAGAATGCACGCAGTCAGCTTTACAGCAGCCAGCGATGCTTGCCTTACCACCCATCTTTTCTATGGCTTCACCAGTTCTCACAACTGGATAGCAGATTGGATAGGCAGGAAGCACAGGCAAGCTGAAGGGCGGGGGACTGGTGTGTGTGTGCACTCTGACCTGGTGTCTCAACCGCGGCCTCGGATATGACCCCGCCGCTGGTTGAGATTGGTCTACCGGCATCATCGCAAATCCTAGGCTTTTGCGGGGTTTCCAAGTTACACCTACAGGGGTTAACAAAGGCCCTTGCGCTGCCCGGCTGGTTGACCAGCACCGCCGAAACCAGTTCTCAGTTTCTAATTCCCACTTGGTACTGAAGGAAGCACAGCACGTGGTGCTTGTGGGCTTGTTTTCTTGTCACCTATCTTTCTCTTTCTGTCTTTTTTTTCCTCATCATGTATCTTTAGGGAGGCCGGTTCCCGGCCTTCCTGGCGCTCAAAAGTTTTTTCATCTCGCATTCTCATCAGCATTCCATCAATCCCGAAGTGGTACGGAGTTGGCCATGTTTCCCCCCTTTTTCCCCATGTTTTTGCTACTCCTCTTTACTGGTCCGCTAGTGGCTTTGTTACTCTGGCGGATACAAACATCCTCAGCACTCAGCTCTTCTTTCGGCCCTCAACCTGTTAACTACAGGACAAGGGTTGGAAGTCAGTTCTGCTTAAGTTTCTTGCTTTCTTATTCCACATGGCCCTCCCTTGCCCAGACGTGCGGCATACCATGGTATCGCACGATTTGACTTGGCGATGACACTATTAGCATTAGCATTAGCAATAGCATTTGGCGAGCGGTTACGCGGACAGTTGTATAATTTGGTTTCTTCTTTTTCCCTGGTAGCAAGTTATTTTTGTTTATAACGAAGGAGGCATACCTACTTTCATATCACCCATGTATAAACACCACAGCATATTATTTTTCACATTTGACGCACTTGGGAAGGTTTTCAGCATAATACAGGCAAGCAAGCAAGTATGCTCATGTTTACATATACTATTATCTAGAATCATGATCAAAGATCTAATGCAACACCAGGCAACAGATTGTTGCACCTCACACTGAGTACATATGTGCCAAGTCTAGTTGTTCTACTCCTAAATTAGCCTGCAATGCATGAATCTGGGGACGGTATCAGACTCCGTCCCCGGATTTTGTTTCTCCACGATTTTGTCCCCGGATTTTCGCCATTCCCCACCCCACGCACGCCTAGCAATTCCTCGGCCCATTGACGGGCCTAGCTCGGATTATGGAAAACTTTTGTCAAAAGTCGTGCGTAACAAGGACTTGTTTAGTCCTTGGACGCGGGCGCAGAGGGCGCGTCATGTGCGGGAGCATGGGACGCCCCGGAGTCTGAGAAGGTTGACGAATCATAAGAGAACTCGTATGATGAAAAGCGTGACCAAGAGAGTGTGGTAGAGCTCTTATGATGGTGTTAGAGCAGAAAGAAACGTTTGCCTGAGTTGTATCAGTGTTGTGCTCTCCTTTGCTTGAGCCTCAATATGGGCCCCTAGTTGAGATGTGGTTCTTTTGCAGTATGAACTTGGTCATATTTCTTTTTGTCACGGATGGCGTTGAGCAAGTACGGCATACGTTGTCCTCATGATATTCTCTGCAGACACACATATCTGTCTTCATCTTCTGTAGTTCAACATCCCCAACCTCTCTATTTTCATTGGTTTCCATCTCTGATGACTGGCTTGAGCTAGTTCGATCATTCTACCATCCTTCTGGGATGTGAACAACGCACAACAAGGGCGGTACACGGGTACGTAGCCGTGGCACTTGTACCTAATCCGTCGTTGGAAAACGCTGCGAGAAACAAAAACCCTGCAAGACTTGTTTCTAGCTTATGCATGTCTCAGATCCCTCCATGGGCTTCTTCTGACTGTTGGGGCGGCCACGTATTGTTCTGTACATCAGGTCGAGCTTTACCAAAGTTTATTTTTCTTTACAGCACTTGATGCTTTTGAGTCTGGACTCGGTCACCGTGTGTTTCTAGACGGGGTGCTGGGTCCATCGTGGAACGGTTGACGGAGGTAGGGGAAAGGATTGCTAGCAACTCGGTGTCTCGTGAAGCTATCGACGATGTCTAACTGGTTATTAGACAGAGCCTAGAACACTTGTTCAACCAGAAGACCATGGTGGTAGCTCTGCGTAAACAGAGAAGCATTTCCAGGCTTGAGTATTCCGTGAAGAAAGCTTGTAGCCACTGTCATACCAGGTGATTTGCAGTAGAGTTCATTGAAGAAAATGTTGAACAGAGTCGACTCTTGACAGAGGCATTAATATCATGATAATTCTTTGACAGGTGATTCAGTGTCAATCATCGACGACATACTCAATATAATCGTCTGGCCTGCTCTAGTCTTCACATTAAATCAGTCAGATGTGAATAAGAACTGGCCAAGTATAGCATCAAGCAGAGTAAACTACGCTGCAAAACCATTTTGTATAATGAATATATAAATCACTCGTTATCTTCGCTGACAGAAATTTTTAATAATTACAGCCTCCCGCAAATGCAGGAAGTAATCGGCATTCCCCCCATTCATAGTAAACAACACCTCCACCTATACGATAAGTTACAAAACCCCATCTCATACAATTCCCGTGAGCCTAGATCCGAATCCCATATCCTCGTTCAACCTTGACCTAAGCAAGGACATTCGCCTTCTTTTTTTATAGATGATCTGATCAATGAGGATCGTTGTTTGAAGAAGAAAAAAGCGTCATCAGGTGACTTCAGTCTATCGCGCTGACGATGCCCAGCTCTCAGCATAGACATATGATATGAATGGGCACAGAGAAGTGAATAGAGCAGAGAACGGCCACCCAGTAGCTTGAAACAAATGGCATCCAACTCCAGAGTTAAAAAATCCCAGTGTGTCTTTTGTATTCGTCACGCAGTAACCCGCCGAGTCCTTGCCCAGACATCCACGCCGTAATTCTTCTACTCATGTGCAATTGCTGGTTACCTGCCCGCTGGCCTTGAGCTGGCCATTTCACCATATCGTCCACGATGCTTGGTGGTGTCGTATGCCTGTAGCACACGCGTTTGACTCTCGTCTGCTTGCGAGAAGGCGTAGCCACGCTGCTTCCGCATACGTTGAACTTGTCGCACCTTTCGAATCGCTTTTTGGAATTGTTCCATTCTGAGAAGTGTTAGTACAAATACCGTCTACTATGTCAAGTCGGTATAGAAGCTTACCTGGGTCGATAATCCTGAATGTTGTACTTTTGGATCTCCTGAATGTGGTGGTACGTTTGTGGTCGGTACATACGCTTGGCGTATTTCCAGATAAAGTCACGCAAAAGACACATGATGGCAAGGTTGACCGTCTGTAGCCAAAAGACAGGACTCTCAAAGATCCTGGGGATAGTACCGTAGTACTCCATGGATACACCAGCCATTGGTGCGACGATACCGTAGACCACAGTGAGCACGTACCAGATAATCATACTCCCGGGGATAGCCAGAACATGATACTTTGTCCAGTTGCTGGTGACCAAAGCTGCTTTGCCGAGGACGGTAAGCAGAGTGGCACCGTAGAGCGCCGTGCCCCAAACCCAGTGACCAGCTACCTTACCGTCTCCTTGTATGAGGTCTCCGTACCAGAAGAGTTGAGCCCAAATGTAAAGCACGATGGAGTGGTACATAGCGTTGGCGATCCATTGTAGGAACACCTTCAACCTGAAGAAGTAATTCTGCTGACCCATCATGTAAAGCTGCGGGTATCGATCCAGAAGACGAGCCGAGATGAACTGGTCTAGAATACCAAGTGCCAGAGGCGGTAAAACGGTGTAGAAGACGTTGTAGAAGGATAGAGTCCATGATTCGTAAATAACCTGACCAGAAAACACGTTTTGGAATGTGTACTACCATCAAGATTAGCCTCATATTCATGAGCAGACCTACAATGTCGCCCTGTACTCACCCAGAACTGTGTCATATACAACGTGATATTCTTGTAGAATGAGAACAAGATCGTCTTTGTGATGCGCTGATAGCTCCATGCGCCATGGACCAGCAATAACTTTCGGAGATACCTGAACTGAGCAATGGCCACATCGGCGCTTCGTGCCGCCTGAAGACCTTCTTCACCACTGATACCAATGCCGATATGAGCTGCCTGGATCATTGAGACGTCGTTTGCTCCGTCGCCAATAGCGAGAAGGATCGACTCCTTCTGATACTTTTTGACCAACTTGACGACAAGGGCTTTCTGCAAGGGAGATACACGACAGCAAATAACAGCTTTGCACATGACTGCCAGGTCAAGGAACAGCTTCTCCAAATCCTTTTCAAGCGCGTACGTCAACGACTTTCCATCAATAACCAGAGCCAAGGTTTCTGTTTCTATCGTGCCGTCTCCTTGAGTTTTGATGGCATCCATTTTCTTTTGAAGGTTGTCTCGTGTGGCGGCAGCTGTTTCCTCGTTGACGATCAGAAGCATCATGTCTTCGCTGAGAAGCTTGCAGCTCATTCCGATATTGATGGCAGTCTCTTGACGATCTCCAGTCAGAACCCAGACCTTGATGTTGGCTTGCTGCAAGGTGTGGATAGTTTCGGGAACACCATCCTGGAGACGATCCTCAATAGCAGTTGCACCAAGCAAGAAGAAGTCCTTCTCAATGATTTCCGAGGCCTTGTCTACTTCATCGGCGCGGTTTCCTCCAACCGTCATCTGAGCAGTGTCGTAAATCTTGTACCATTCTTGGAACTCATGTTCGGGGATTTCTCGCATAGCCAAACACAAAGTTCGTAGACCTTCAGAAGCGTATTCTTCAAGATGCCGGAGCGTGACTTCAACGTGAGGGTTCTGGTCGTTGAGGCGTTCGAGAATGACCGTATCGGCACCCTTGCAATAACAACGGATCTTACCATCAGGGCATCGGTATATGGTTGACATTCGCTTTCGAGTCGAGTTGAATTCGCAAACGGCAAGAAGTTCGTACTCGAGTTCCTGGCCATTAGCTTCGATGATAACCGACTTGGGTTTTCGAGCAGTGAACTTGAAGCCGAGATCCAAAGCACCGGCAACCAAAGCACCTTCATCGGGAGATGCAGCTTGGTATTTGATGCCGCCCTTTTCATCCATCTCGGGGATAACAGTGTGGCAAGTTGCGAGCAGCGACAGGAAGTGATCAATGGCAGGGGCAGTCTCGTGTCCGTTTTTGAGATTAGACTTGAGAGCCTTGTAATCGAAAAGGCCTACTTCAACACCATCGATCATGGTTGGACGACGATCTTCGGGTACATCTTCGGAATACTGGATTCCGGCAATCGAACACTGCTTGAATTCCATCTGGTTGCAAGTAAGTGTTCCAGTCTTGTCCGAGAAAACGTATTCCACCATTCCCAACTCTTCCACCAAGCTCGAGGTTCGGCAAGTCGCAGGTGTATCGTTCTTATCGTAGTACATGTCCAGGTCGTCGTTGATCAGAATTCCATGCCAGTATTTCACCAGCTCAACAGTGACAAAGAGGGAGATGGGAACCAGGGCAGAAAACAGAACCCAGTATGTGACCATATCCTTGAAAAACGTCTGGGTGACTTGTCCCGCGGTGCTTGTGGGGTCCAGGTAGAGATATGAGAGTGCGTCTCCTTCGACTTTTCTCTGGATCAAGTCTCCAACAGTACAGACAATACTGAGAATCAGCAAGATGCCTACCAGCAAGAGGACGAGCCAATTGAGCTTTCTCTCAACCTTGGTGCGCTTAATAGGTGCGGCGGTAGCGTTTCGCATGAGCTTCGTTTCGTGACCAGTAAAGACAACAACGCCGTGAACCCAAGGGGTATTTCGCAACGTAGCGCCTCTGAGAAGCAGTTGCTCTGGGTTGAGCGCAAATTCCTTCTCTCCGCCTCCGCTCTGCATTGTCAAGGTTGCCTCGTACGTGTAGAGACTACTATTGGGCTGCTCCGACTTGATCCGTCCTCCTAGCCTACTGAGCTCGTTTGGCGAAACCATAGACGAAGTTTCTGGAAGTCCTTGCTTGATCTTGAGGTTAGTTTCACCGTCGAGGTTTGCAGTTTCGATATAACAGAGACCTTCGGGCTCAGAACTAGCCAAGAGAACCAAATCGGCGGGGAAGGGCTCTTCTGATTCCACTCTGATAATGTCGCCCACAGCCACGTTGATCCATTTTGTTTCCTCAAAGGTAGACCCCCGAAGGATTCGCGCTTTGGAGGTGTTGAGAGCATTGTCGGCTTGCTTTCTTCGGTAGTCTTCCACCAATTCCTTTCCAGCAGAGATGATAAGCACCACAATGAGGGGCGCAATGGTTGTGTAGGGGTTCGTAGGCGACAGATTAGGGATCTGTTGAAGCGCAGCAGTAAATAAGAAGAAGATGTTGGCAAACTTTGAAAACTGCTCGTAGAGGAACTTGGGTAGAAATGTCGCAAAGTTGTATTTGGCAGTCGAAATGTGGTTGTCGACATATTTATTGGCGGCATTGGCGGGTGGATTGTTGAGATAGATGATTCTTGGGCCCAGGGTCGAAGGATCCGGTTTCGATCTCCCAAATCCAAACTTGAAGTTACCCATATCAAAACCACCCTTTTGCGCCTGCTGTGGTGGTTGCTGAGAATTCCCTCCAACGGAATCAATCCGACCATGACCGGGCTCTGTCAAGGGCAGATCCATCTCTGAGTAACCTTGGCCCAGACCCAATCTGTTCTTCATCTTACCAAAGAAACCTCCACCGAGGCTTAGGACGCTGTTTCGGTTCCGCGCAGTATTCCTACCCAAGCCCGGAGTAGTCTCGTCAGCCCTTGCGCCTCCATCGTGGTGGTAGTACGAATCTCCTTCGACGGGATAGTCATCAAAGTCGTCGGCGTAACGTTGGTAATTGCCAAGGTCGGAAGTCTGGCTGTATTGTCTCGTAAGGTAAGGATTTGAACCGGGGCCGGATCCAGGAACACCCAAGCCAGCGGTTGGTTGTGAAGCCGGGGGATGATTCGCCGCATCTCGAGCACCAACGAAGTCATCATAGGATACTGAAGGTCGTCCATGAGTTTCTTGGTTCTGTTCGTGAAAGCGCATTAAGTCATCGTCATTCAAAGTAGAGCGCTGACCACCGCCGTAGACGGGTTGGTCATTGTCGAGGTCGAGTAGGAGATCGTCGCGATTATTCGAGTGTCCCGCATCGAAACCTCCTCCAGGTGGTCGCCCAGCCATGGCGGCGGACAGTTTAGGGTCAGATTATCGATTTGCGGAAGCGACGGTCGGCATGCGGGATAGAAGAGAGGACGTTGGGCGATGGACGGTTCAATAAGACGGAGAGTAGCGACGTGGTTCGAGATGTGGATTGTGGGTGATGTCGTTGCGATGAGGTCGGGCAGTGCGGGAGGATGAATGCCAAGCCAAGCAACAAGCTGACGGCTGTGGTAGCAATGGAATGAATGGCCTAGCCGCGTCCTGGGCGTCGTCAGATCGTCTGCTACTCTTGGCAGCAAGGTAAGCACTGGGCTATGAGTTTCTGTCTCTTGTCTTTTGTGGCTGGGTGAATGCAATGCTCAGCGTAATTCGGATGGAGTGCACTCAGGCACTGCACTGCATGCACAGCCTCCTTTTAGTGACGGAACCACGCGCAAGCTGTCTGTCTCTGTCTCTGGCTCTGGTGGAGGCCGTGCGGTGGGACGTTGAACGAGGCTCAAGAAACTTGGTGTGGCCAGCTTGCAGGCATTGATTGGCTGAATCAGCCTTGAGAGTTGAGCGTTGTAGTTGCTCAGTTGTGATGCAGAACGTACTCTATTGAACATGAAAAAAGACCTTTGTTCTATGCAAAGAAAACAGTAAGCCCTGGGCAGGGGAGGAAAGACAAGGCGAGCTGTCGTCGTACTGTAGGATCAGCTTTGGGGGCTGGCGCTGTCGTTTAGATTCCCAGGCCAGGCTCACAGTGCTAAAGAACCCCTGGATAGGAGTCGATCAAGCATCCGATAGACTAAATTTTTCTCTCTCAAAAATGATCAACAGTAATAATTCCACTTAACCCTGATCCTCTTTAAACCGCTATCCAATCCCACAGCTCTGCACTCAGATCCAGATATCAAAGGGTCCCGTCTTTCTCGCTACAGAAGCTCTCCATGCTCACTTACGCAAGTGCTGCTCCACGTTCGCCTAGCCTAGCTCGCCAGCCCAGCCCAGCCCGTCGTCTAATAACTTAGCTCTTCGTCTTGTTACTATTCATGGCTGCTGCCATGAGAGACGAGAAAGGGTCCAGTTCCTATTGATCAAGTTCTCAGCCGAGGTACCTTTTTAGTTGTTTTTACCTAGTCTACACTCACATGCTGCTACATATAGCAAAGGAGAAGCCCCTCAGCCCCTTTGTTAGACGTCGTCACCCCTGACGGATATAGTAAGCCAACGTAAATCCCTACCTAGTACTGACTCTAACTTAATACGCGTGTATTAGTATTTGTGAGGCTGAAAGCATTTACCATTATCATTACTCAGCACTCTTGTGTTTGGTGTGCAAGACGCATCCGCGCGTATAAAACTTGAAGTAGATACTATAAACATCTGCAATTGCATATCATATCACGAGCAAATAAAGAAACATAAGTCGTAACTTGCCTTCTGCATCTCAGAATCGCAACGATCAATGAAGGAGTTGGTACCACAAAACAACCCAAGCTGTTGATTGATGCAAGGTACCTGACATCGAACTTCTCATCTCATGAGAGTCACAAAAGGCTTACAATAGTTCAATGTAATATACCCTTTCAAGCCAAGACCAGGGTATTCCAGCAGTATACCTAGCAGCTTTTTATAACAGAATAAGAGGAGAAGCGTCATACCAGACAACACAATTAACTTTCCAACAGACTTCCTTAACTCACCTTTCACTAACGAAGATAGTTGTCTAAGAGATAAATTTCTATGGTTTATGTAATAAGACACTGAATCAGTGTTAAGGTCTGCAGACTTTTGTCCATCGAGCTCGCCCGGCTCATCTGGATCGCACGATTGCGTAGAGCAAAGGGTAGATTACATATTTGTTTTAGCCATGAGACTTTTTGGCGATATCACATGAAGTGGATGGTTATTTGGATCGACACGCGTCTTATTCTTTAGCGTTTGCACATTATGGGGGGGCTCCTACTGGCAAGTCATGTGCAATTGGACCTTGTGGTATCAAGCCAAACAGACATGTTGTGGCTTATAATCCTTGGACTCCCCGGACAGATGTAGGAATTCGGATAGATGGACAAGCGATTTGGCTTATTTGATGTTAGAGCTTCAACAGTTAACAGAAAGGTTGTAATTTAGAACGAGAAACGTGGTTGATATAAAATACGTCAATGTTCCCATCTATCGTCCAAGTAACACAATCGGCTTCTTACAAAGACGCCTTCGTCTTCAACTGACCATTCAAGAACCCATCTGCCCATTTCGTAATCTGCTCATTAATAGCTTCAGACGTCTGCCACAGCGCCCAGTGCGACGCTTTCACCTCTCCCCGCGTCAAGTTCTCAAAGCTCTTCTCCATTCCCTGTGACATGGACGGTGGCAGAGCATCGTCATTAGTCGCAGTGATGAACAAAGCCGGCATCTCAAACTTGTGGTTCTTCGCCGCAATCTCCTTGTCGTCTTGGAAGTTGAGCTCCTGCATGCGGTAGTAGTTCAACGGGCCGCGCAGCTCGGGACTCTTCTGGAGCATGTACTGCTGGACGTAGTAGTCGAGCTCCTCCTCGCTCACGAGCGGCGAGGGACCGAGGTGAGGAAGATTATCGAACAAGACGCCTTCTTTGGTGGTGAATCCGCGCTCTCCGCTAGGTGTGAGGCCGCCGTATACGGACTTCAAGAACTGCCGCACCTTTTCCTCTCCTTGAATGCGGGACTCGACTTCGGGGCCTCTGAGCTGCAGCTGATAGGCAAAAGTAGGTAGTATTCCGCCCTTGATCAGATCCTCGAGCGGGACGAATGTCTCCCGCGGTGCATTGTACGGCGTGCAGACGCTGAAGACGCCCTTGATGAGCTCGGGGTACCAGTAAGCCGTCTTCCAGACGATGAAACCGCCCCAGTCGTGGCCGCCCAGGATGATCTGCCCATCGCCAACATACTTGCGGGATAGCTCGTTGATATCTGCTGAGAGGTTCTTGTACGTGTACTCTTTTAGTGACTCTGGGGCATCAGTTCCGGCGTAGCCCAACATATCTGGAACTATGACTCGGAATCCCAGGGACATGAAGTAGGGCACCTGATAGCGCCAGCCAAATCCAAGGTCTGGGAAGCCATGAATGAGAACCAATGTCTCCAACGGAGTGCCCTCGGGCTCCCCGACGATGTACTTGTAGGTCTTGCCTCGAATCTGAGCCGTTTCGTACTTGACTCGAGAGTCATTTGGCACCAGCTTATCAGGAGCCATGGTTTAAATGTCTGTTTTTCTCTCTCTTAGTATGATTTGTTACGAATTCTAAGATCGTTAGTGATATAGACATAAAAACTATGAGCAGCAATAAGGCTTGAGCTCATAGTGGGGGTATAGCTTGCGAATTGCATCATGTATTAATCACTTACCTTTGTTATGTCAATGACATAAGAGCATGGATCAATTAACCACGATCTGTCCCCAATACGAGAATGATCGAGAAGTATTTAGTAAAGATATAATGAAAGAAGTACGTTGCTCTGAGGTTGGGAAGCAACCTAATATACGAGTCTATTATAAACCAACATCCAGCATGTTGGTGCAGGGTGGGGACTCTAGAAACCGAGGCACACACGGAACGACTTCCCAATAAAGAATAACCACGACGTCAATAGCGGCTAAGAGAAAGCCTATCCTGTCAATGACTGCCGTGCTGTCGTGGCTGCCGTGTCACGCCGGTGAGGAAAGCATATTATATGCTCTGTTTCGGCTTCTTGCACAACGTAGAGTCAGCAGATTGTGGATTTGGGGGTGGAGGCTTTCAGGCCAAGAGGCGGTCTACCTGACGTAGACAATCAACTGCCGAGAAACAAAGAAGCTACAGGAAAGCATGTATAGCAGCCTAGAGTGGCTAAAGAACAATCAGCGTGGGTATCGAATAGTATTGGTGCTCCACGCTAAGAATAACAACTCCGATGTCAGAGGTGCCTCCATAAATGCAGTCGCATTGTGCCTTATAAGCTATACATGTCAGTTTGAAGCTTGAACATCTTGCCTCTCGTCCTCAGATCAACATATAATAGTAATATTCCACTCCTTTGAGGCTGCTTAGTAAATCACCATGTCCTCCTCCGCTTCTTCCAGCACATCCGCCGATTCGTCGTGATGATGCGCATCATGATCCTCCTTTTCTGGAACCCGCGACAGGTTTTCGGAACGATTCGTACTCCGAGGTTCTTGCGTCAACTCTTCATTCATAGACGTCGAAGCCTCTACCGGAAGAGGAGATTGTCTGCCCCGCCCCGTATGTTGTTGCGCCTTCTTCGCATTAAAAGCCTCTATTTCGCGCTCAATTGTCGCCTTAGCACGCCGTATTTGGTTGTTTATTTCGTCTTCTTGCTTTTCTGTGAGCTTCCACGGTAGATAATACTAAATATTGTTAACAGCCAGCGCAAAGCAAATGAAGACCCTAAATCAACTTACAATCTGCGGATGCGATTTTGTCCGTAGGTATTGAGCCATTGCCAGCATCTTGGAATGTTTGTTTCGCATCTATAAGTTTCAGTATTAGCAGTCGTACGAAAGCGTATTGCTGAGTAGCTTTGCCAACTTACAACTTCCTCATCGAACACGTTCTGTTCACCCTTTCGAATCTCGGTTATTCGCGCCCTCCTCTCCTCGCGCAGCTTATCATCCTCGACTGTCTGCTTCTGTAGTCGTTCCTGTTGCCTCCGCTCTATCTCAAGGCGTCGCTTCTGCTGTGTACTACCCGTCGTCTGGCTCAAAGTGCTGAGCAGCCCACCGAACAAGCGCTTGCCGCGCTTCTTTTCCTCTTGAGTCGCAAGCTTCCGGCGATCGATATCAGCACCTGTAGAGTTCCCATGCGAATCGCGACGGCTCTGCGACGATCCCCTCCTCGGTCGTTCGTTGGTGGCATCGCGGAAGTGATCATCGTGTTTTATGCGTTTCGGGGAGCCATCATCTTCATTTATTGACGCTTTTCTCTTCAGAGCCTCTTTATCTGGAGCATTTTGGGATAATGAGTCGACATTCTTCTCAATATCTGTCCGGACGTCATCTGACGGACGTAGTCTAAGGCAAGTTAGTGATATGTAACCAATAACAAGTCAACATTGAACGTACTTAGCTTCACTCGCCATTGTTTATGTAGCTTTATAATCGTATTATTCGAACATTGTAGAGCATTAGGTAAATTTGTGAGTTGTTTAGAGTTGCTTAGAGATCAAGCAACGGGAGGAAAGTCGACATAGTCCCTTCTCAGGCTGAACAAAGGTGGGGAATTATCAGCCACTGCGCCACATTCATCCTGGCGCTGACCTATGGCTCGCTGTCGCCTTTCGAAGCTGTCAGAACGCCGCGGCAAGGCTGAGAAATACTAAACTCTCCAACATCTACCCTCCCAGAGCAGAGCTCTCCCGTTTTTCTACACATTCCCCTTGGCCGCGCACTTTTCTCCCTCAGCTGTTCTCTCTTCTTCTCACACTAGTCATCATGTCTCGCCATCATCCGTAAGTATCGCCCACTCACTACATAATTATGCGGTCAACTAATTCTCGTCCAGCGATCTCGTCATGTGTCGCAAGCAACCCGGCATCGCCATCGGCCGTCTCTGCGACAAGTGCGACGGCAAATGCCCCGTATGCGACTCCTACGTGCGTCCCACGACCCTCGTGCGTATCTGCGACGAATGCAGCTTCGGAAACTACCAGAACAAGTGCGTCGTGTGTGGCGGAGAGGGCATCTCGGACGCATTTTACTGTTTCGAATGTACGCGTCTTGAGAAGGACCGCGACGGCTGTCCCAAGATTATAAACCTGGGTAGTTCAAGAACAGATGTGAGTATCCTATGCGCTGGTCGTATTGTTCTCAGCATGCTAACATTGCTGCCCTTTAGTTATTCTACCAAAAGAAAACGAATCGTACAACGCAATATTAGCCAGATTGTGGCCTGGGCTGGGCCGTGGATTGTGGTGTTTTGTAGAACGAAGCAAATCTTTAAAACTGGCATCACGGGCGTTTTGGGCGCAACATAGGATGGAGAAAACGTGTTTATTGGATTCAAGTAGAGCTATCTAGCAATTGCAATGTTGACCAGCTTATCCTTTATCTGACTGTTTGTAATTGACTGTTGTAATTATCACGCCTGGGCTGAAAGCAAAGGTCCCTTTAATAGACTCCTCGTAACGCATAAAAAACTAAATTATACAGGTGTAGAAAATGGTCATATATAGCTGACCTTGACCCCCATTCCGGCTGTCCCCTTGACTTTGTTCCAAGAAGCTCCCAGTATCCGCTTGACACGTTCACGGAGGTGAGTATTACCCAACATAAGTACCAAGCCCAGAACAAACGCCAGAGTTTTGACCAAGAGCATGGGGTTCGCATTGAGCGAGGACCCTAGGTGCTCAATCACAGCACGCAGTTGCGTAATGACCATAGACGCGCGTGATGTAAGAGTCGGGGCTCGCGAGACTGCTTTGCCATTAGGCTTGGCCCCTGTCTGGCCCGCACTCTGCGGCCTGGGCTGTCTCGACGTATTGGACGGTGTCCTAGTATTTCGAGATCGAGCTGACCCGTTGTGACTAGCATTCTCGTCGATTCCGTAGTCAACCTCGCTCCCTTCGCGCTTCGCACGCTCCTCTTCTATCCGTTTTCGTTCCTTCTCTTCATTCTCAGCGCGCAGTCTCTTGGCCTCCTCGATTTCCTTTCGTAGTTCATCCTCTTGTCGCTCACGCTCCTCCCTCTCGTGCCTCTCCTGCTCCTGCTGTTCGTCGTGAAGACTTTGCAGGGCTTGTAGAAAGGCCTCACGACGTTCCTCGTCTAGGACAGAGCTCACACTAATAAACTCGCGAGCGTAGTCCCATTCGTTGTTGCGCAAAAGCACGTGTAAAGTGTACAGTTCGAGAATCTTGACTCGAGAGTTTAGATCTCTAGGGGTGTTGGCGCCACTCGCTCCTTTAGCTGGAGATCGGTAACGGTTAGAGACTGAACTGGGTGATTCCGCAAGCCGCCCAGCCACGTCAAGATTTGGCGTGTTGGAGGCGGCCAGGTAGGCCTCAAGTTTGTGCTGGTTTAGTTTTTGGTCACGAGCATGTGCTAACAATATCGTCGCGCTGCCCAGGTCAGTCTAGTTCTCAGACAACACGCCGCAAGGAGACTTACAGGTTGATGACTACATCCGAATCGACATCACCCTCGACGCCATGGTAGCCATTCCTGACAACCTCGTCCCAGATTTCTCCATCGCGGACCTTGGTACACAATGCTCTCCAATCCTGGTTCCCAAAAGCATCCTTGCCCTCCTCGGGTTCTAATTCAACAATGCCGTTGAGAATCGTAAGATATAAGCTCCAAACTTTGATGCGCGTTGTTCTAGAGGCTCGCGCAACTGGGGCAGGCTCGCCATTATCAACATGTTCGGGTGGAGTAATAAGCGGAAGCAATGTCGTCAAAGCTTCGGGTAGACGACGCGTAAGAAATAGGGTGGAAGCTTGGCGGTATGTTTTTGAGATTTGAGAAGGATGCCGCGAAGAGATAGGCGCTGATAGTGAAGATATAGAGGCTGTGAGGATGTTGTTGGACAGACCATTCGACGATGACATAGCGGCTGGACTGTATGCAGTGTGATGACCGTTGAGAGACATTGTAGCGGTCGCGCACAAGTGAGGATATCAGACGGAGATTGTTAGCAAGATGGTCCGCGAAGGATTCTTGGATCCGACATAAACGGGGTTGAGGTTTGTTGATATTGTTCGGTAGTGGTAGCTCGGGTTGTTGTCGAAAGGGACGAGCGGTATGCGGTGACAGCGCTGGGAGTGGTCACCCCAGATTCATGATCCAATTGACAATTAACAGGATGACAAAAGAGAATAGGGGAACCGATAGTCAAAGCAGAAAAAAAGGGACAAATTAATCTCGTGATTGTATGCACGCGTCAGGGCCGAAATTCAGTCAACAAAAGCCTGACATGTGGTTTTGTTTGCAGAGACAGCTGGACGGGCTACTGTATGTGCTGTTACTGCAGGTAGGTCGGATGAGCTGGGAAGCTGGACCAGGAACCAAAAGCAAACGGAAAGAAAAAAAAGGCATCCGCGAATTATTAGCCTCGGCACCTTTCGACTTTCGGGTTGGTCCAGGCGGGGGGGTGCTAAAAGTTGCTCCATCGCCAGCGCATCCCCCAGTTCCGATAGAGAGGAGCCGACAGCGGCGGAAGCATGGCACGGCCGAGGTGTCACAGTCAGATCCAACGTAGCTCTCTTTGTTGTCAACAGACTATCTTTTAAGATTACAATGATAAAGACGTTTAAGCGCGGTATACGAACTTCAAGCAATGACAATGCTCGAAATGTAAAAGAATACCACGGATGTATAGAAACTTCTTCGTCATCTTCGGCATTCACTCCGTCTTCGTGCCGTGTTATTGTCCAGTCTGGGCATATCTTCATTTCCCGCTGGTCCAATGACCTAGGTAGGCTCGGCTTGAATATCCCCGTCAGTCACGAGCATAAGTGACCTATGTCTTGTTATGCCTGCTTGACTTGGCTAGGTTAGTTGACATGGTATGCACAAGTCCCCTGGCAAATACTAGTTGTACAACGTATAATCAAAGGTTTTGAATACCCCAACTATGAGTATAAACGTGATCGGTCTTTTGCCGACTTCTTGTTAACAGCACCACGCTACCACGCCAACGCTTACCTTTTCGAGTAACTGGCCAAGACCGTTGACGGTGTACGAAATAAGAGACTAAGACGAGAACAAAGGAAAAAGAAAAGAAAATAAGATCAGGAGAAGAAGAACTTCAATTTACGGAACATATCGTGCCATCCTTATCTATCACGAGTTCTTCTCCAGCGCTCAATCCACAACTCGTCCGACTCGTCTCCACGACCAAAAAAACAACAACAAATTTCCCAAATAGGGCATTCACATGAGAACAAATCCCTCTAGGCAAGTTATTGATACAGTCCAAAGTGAATTGACTCTAGTATCCAGTAATGTTTCAGAAATCTATGGTATCGTCCAAGCGCCATATCCTAAGCCAACCCAGGAAAATACTATGCAACTTATTATACAAAATGCCAATCTCCCATACATACAGCACGCCTTGGCGGGCTATCGCCTCCGGGTCGATCTCCTTATCGGAGTTACCTCGTACGTTTCTTCTTTGATCTCTTCTCTTGCCACGATTATACTATCCTCGCGCTCGACGAACGACTCTTCGACCCCATTCAACTGCTCCTGACGAACCCAGCCAGCCTCGACTGCGAAGCATACCACGTCTGCAGCACAACCGAAGCACGGCATGCTTTCTCCTGCGTCGGGGTTTAGATACTTCCACATCTCACGTGTTTCCTTCTTGAAGCGTGCAAGCTCCTTCTTGTCGCCAGTAAAGTGACTAGTCAGATACTCGTAGAGATATGCTAGCCAAAGCACGTTGGTGTACGGAGCATACGCGTCCCATGAGAGTGGTCCGTCGACACCTTTGGCGTAGGGTGTGTCATGAGCTTCTGGTGGCAGACATGTGCGGTCTGCGCGGAGGAGAAACGATCTCATCTGACGGTAGACTTTGCATTGTGGTGCGTGTGTGCTGGTAAAGAGGCTGAGATCCCTCTCAAGATCAAAGGCCACAGGCAATACGTCGTCGATGGAAAGGTCTTCACCTCGAGACAAGCCATAGTCAAGGATGGTGATGTCCAGGCCTGAAAAGCCAAAGAAGCCTTCTGTGCGAGGGCCCATAGCTCGAGGAGGTTTGACTTGCCGGATACACAGGTTACCCTCATGAAGGTCGCGATGCTGTTGGGCTTAGCGATTGTGACATGCATATAATTTGGAGCATGACTTACCTCAAACATGACGAGATCTTCGGCTCTTGCTAAAGCAATGGCTTGTAGAAAAAAGATATCCCATAGTTGGCTTTCAGTAGTCAACTTCCAGTCTTCCAACGACGTTCCGGCATCACCCAGTTCGACAACTAGAAACCGCGTATCATCCAGATATCGACTTGGTGATGGATAAAACTGCGCCCGGTCTGGATCCTGCCGCTTCATTTTCTTTTGGAATGATTGATGTGTCTCAAGCAACTCTCTCGTTGTTTTGCCCTGAACAACATATCGTTCTTTATATATGACAAAGCCCGGAATATCTGCCAGCCATTCTGAAATCTGTAGCTCGCCCTTGATGTCCTCCTCGGGATGTGGCTCTTCGTCGACAAGGCCGGAGCGCACTTGGGCTTTAGTCTGGGGCTTAATAGGCGATGGCAGTCGTATCACCTTGATGATGCTTGTTCCGCGATCATTGGTAACGCGGTATACTTCGGCGTAAGATGCTTCGGCGATTTTTTCAATTTTGTCTCCTGGTGGACAAACATCATCCCAGGTTAGAGTTCGAAGTAATGTTTTTGTTTCTGTTTCTTGGGCGGCTTCCTCGGAGGCAATTTGAGCTTTCACTAATTTTGAGAGCTCGATTGAGTCCTCTTCGGCCAATGAAGTATCCAAGGCTGGCTCTTCGACTTCAAGTGTGTTATCTTTAGATACATCAAGATTCTCGTCTTCTCTGATGTGAAAGTCAGGGGCGTTCTCTTTTTTGGATACTTCGAGGCTTCCATCATCCTTGATGTGAATGATCTCAATCGCCTTCTCCTTAATAGGATCTTCTGTTTTCTTTGATGATCGCTTCTTGGGTTTGGTGGTTGTCTTCTCCTCGATTCTTATTGACGATATCTTCTCTGTGAGTAAAGATACTGAGTCCTCCTTGGTGCTTGGTTCTCGTTTGGTTCGAATTGGGCTCTGAGGTAGTTCGGCGAAGAGACGTTCAGCCTTTGACCGCTTTGCCTGCTTGCCATATTTTTTTACTGCTGTATTGCGTGACATGTTGAATTTTGGGATAATCTTATAAGTCTGGGTTGAATTTGAGGCTCACCTAAGTATTCATATGATCCATTTGTTTAATGCAGTCGTTGACGGGACAACGAGCCCACTTTTGTGTGTTACGACCGTCATAACCAGTAACTTAGGTTGTGTTTGAGTCGTCAAGCTTCTAGAACTGTTCTATGATTGACCTAGGTTTTCTGTAGCTTCGAAACAAGAGGATTATAAGAATTTAAAGTGAGGAATCACATTCAGATTCAAACATAATGTTTCGTAGATTAGTATGTGGGGATATTCTCTCATTTACCTAGGGGTGTGACTATCCTGGAGACCGACCTATTTGCTCATTTGAGAAGGTTAGTACCTAGAGACTGAGAAGAGCATTATTCAACTGTGAATTTGGTCTGTAGATGCCCAACAATTCATATAAACAAACCATACGTTTATACGCATCAGCTCTCAGAAGCTGACTATACCAATGTCTCGGATGCTTGATCCGTAACAGAACTGAGTTGAATCACGCATGAACCCTACCATAGCAGTGAATGAATTATGAAATATCGAAACGACGAAGAATTGACATATCGCTACTCGGATAAGAATAGCGTCAATTGATGGCATGGCCCATCTCAACTCTACCTATCTAGGCTGTCGTGGTCTTTTCGAGCTTTCATAAGCCATTGAGTTGGAACGAAGTATGCAATAAACCTCAGATAAACATATGGAAATCCCACAAGTTTCTATGTAAATATTCAGGCTTTAAACAGCCCATTCTCTTGTGATCAAATGAGCAATTCATGTCAGATGCCTTTTATAGCTTAGGTTCTACAGACCAACTGCAGTCCAGACAATCCCCACCCCGGCCTGCCAAGCTTAGCTCTCCGCATCACCCACTTTCAACCATTTCATTTGCCTCCCACGTCGTGGCCTTTTCCCTCCCCATCTTTGCTTCTTGTTACCTCCATCTCCGCATTGATCCATTGAACAATGGCCTCCTTCCTCAAGAACGCCTTTGGGGGTGCAAAGGCCCCCGAGGCCGCAAGTCCAGACTCGGGTAAGCTACTATATTCATCCTCCGCTGTCCTGCGCAATATTGCGACATGCGCAAAGAGAGGGAGAGAACATCAATTGAAAGCATCATAACTGACACACGACCTCTTCCTAGACTTTGCCGACTTCGCCGAAGCTCCTAGTCCAGCTCCCGAGGCCGCTACTCAGGATGCGACAGCTGGAAGTGCCGCCGCTGCTGCTACCGCTGTCCCTTACACCAAGTGG
The DNA here is from genome assembly GCA_021655865.1 of Fusarium guadeloupense. NCBI lineage: Eukaryota > Fungi > Ascomycota > Sordariomycetes > Hypocreales > Nectriaceae > Fusarium > Fusarium guadeloupense. The sequence continues at coordinate 46,061 of JAJJWM010000049.1, forward strand.
TACAACGTCCACGAGCGTCATTCCCTCTCCGAGTTCAGGATGGAGGGCGTCATCCTCCTCATCTCGAGCTTCATCGTCCTCCTGCACATGATTGGTGCTCGTCGCAACCGCACCAAGGCTAAGGGTTGGATTCGCGCTCATGCTCCCATCCTCCAGAAGGAGTACGCTCTCGTTGGCTTTGGTGGTGTCCCTACCATTGACAATGAGGATGTCAAGCCTGACACACTTATCAAGGAGAAGTCGCTCTTCGAGTTTGCGACCTATGCCACTGGTCGACAGAACACGGCCTTTACTGATGTCAAGCTCACTCTCACCAAGAAGTTCAACCCCATCGTCAATGGCTTTGAGCACATTATGGGTTTCTTTGTCGACTCTGTTGCTGCGCCCAAGGATGCCGCCGAGGTCCTGACTTATCCCTTCGATGGCAAGGAGAACCTCACTGTTCCTTCTGCTCCTGGTGCCGCCGAACTCCGCGCCAAGGATGCTAAGAGCACCTATGATGGCTTCGTTTGGGGCGTGGTCCACAAGGATATCATGCGTCAGGTCCGCGACGAGCGATACGATCTTTCTCTCACCTTCACTAAGGATCACCCCAAGCTTCCCGCGTGGTTGACTGTTATGAGCGAGAGCGCCGAGATCACCGATGCCCTTCTTACCCCTGAGCTCATCGCTGCTATCCAGACAGCTGGCGATGACTTCGAGCACCTCATCGTCTCTGACCAACCCACCGACAAGCCCACCACCCTCGAGGAGACGACGCCTCGCAAGCGCCTCTTCCTTAAGTACAACCTCCCTTCTAACGGAAACTACGATACCCTCCTACCTCTCTTCTCTCACTTCCTGCAGCTCCCTGACGTCCTCGTCAAGGTTGCCCACTTCCGTCCCGAGGTCTCCAAGAAGGTTCGCAACATTCGCGAGAACGCCATCGCCGAGATCAAGAAGTCTGCTGAGTCTGAGCGCCAAGAGGAGCGTCTCCTCGAGAAGGAGAGGGCTCGCAAGGCCAAGCGTGATGCCGAACTCAAGGGTCTCGATGCCAAGGCTCAAAAGCGATATCTCGAGAAGGAGAAGGAGAAGGAGATGCGCAGGTCCCAAAAGCGACAGACAACGCGTGCTTAAAGCAATCGTTGGGTTAATATGTACATGAAATGCGTTACGAGGCAAGGAATGGAACATATATATATCTACGGAGTATACCTAAAGCTATAAGCTTAGCTGTATTATGTAAGGGTTTGAGATTTGTAATATTAGTTCTTCACCAGCCTAATCCCCTGTTATGCTTGTCCTGTGCCACTACATCTATTCTGAATGTTGCTATCCTGATCAATCGCCCGCTATTGGTTATACCTACTAAGTACTTACTGGGCACCTAATAGCTACCTAGGTACCTTATGTTGTGTATTGGCAGGCAATTTGGCGTGCAGTACACCGGTAAAAAGGACCATTGCCAGGCTGGCAGTATAAATTTCTGGGTGCAGAATACATACAACGGAATTTCTTAATTCTAAGTTTGTAACAATGCCCTTTAGTCTTTGCTCATACAGAGTCCTCTTGATTTTACCACAGGGTCCAGAAATGAAAGTTTCAAGGTCTGATAGATGCCTTGGTGGCGGTGACACTAGAAAAAAGGCCTAACCCGCATTGGAACTAGACTGCCGGCGGAACGTGGGTCGCATAATGACTAAGCGTGTTTTTTCCAGACTAGAAATTTTTCTTTTCCTGTCGCAAACCGAACAGCTCTTTCGCCAGTCTTCAGTCTTCGTTGACCACCACAGTCTACCTTAACGACAGTGAACCTCCGGGCGAGTCACCCACCATTCATAATGTCTGAAAGTGCTGGTAAGTTGTCTTCTCTCACAGCTATCCGCTTGTTTCATGTTGCTGATTGTGCTTAGCTTGGCCTTTGGCCGACGCTGCTTTGACGCAGGAGATCTTGGACCTTGTCCAGCAGGCTACCCACGCGCGCCAGGCGAAGAAGGGAGCCAACGAAGGTATGCCATCAATCTCTTTCTCGTTGAGTTAGAAGCCCAATTGACTAATTATCCTGTAGCTACCAAGGCTCTGAACCGTGGTGTCAGCGAGATCGTCGTTCTCGCCGCCGACACCCAGCCCCTCGCCATTCTTCTTCACCTTCCCCTCCTCGCTGAGGACAAGAACGTCCCCTACGTTTACGTCCCGTCCAAGATGCACCTCGGACGAGCCTGCGGTGTTTCGCGCCCTGTCATCGCCGCCTCGATCAACACCAACGAGTCGAGCGAGCTGGCCGGACCCATCAGGGCCCTGAGGGACAAGATCGAGAGGCTTGCTATCTAAGAGCCTACACGACTTGGATTTGGATACCGAATCGCTGTGCGCGGTTGGCGGAGCTGGAAAAGATCTACGTCATTCGTGCGATTTGACTGCGATTATGTTCAGATGTTAATGCTTAGGCATATACGAGGACGAGGGTGTTGAGGGCATAGATACAGAATACACACATGAAACTACTACCATGATGCCTCAAATTCGCTGGTCTTAAAAATGTTGCCGAACGTAGATCCTAAATCAAATTAATGGTGATGTCCAGGTTACGCTCATGAAAGCAGAACGGGAGTATTGTCAACCGAAATTGGTAACGACGCTTCTATGCAAGAGTGAATCCGTCCTCTGCCAACACTCGATGCCTGCTACAGTAGCCATACCCTTATATGCGATTAACACAGTCACTTGAAAAATATCCAGCTTGATTGCAATAAAGATGTAAACTTTTCCTATGGTATCATTTGAAGACAAAAAGTTTATGTTGATTGTAGCATGGGCTCAACCATGCATTGCCATCCACTTCCCATTACTCACGCCTTTACTTTTTCCAACTTCAAGTCATAAATCACCATGTACCGCATGAGCGTAACCCAGCCGTACCGGAACCACCTCATCTAGCGCATGTGCGTACCAGTGCTCTGACAAAGAATCTTGACGTGATGGTCCGATTCGGATTGCATGATGGCGAGGACGGCGGACGCAAAGAGCATGGCATTGTCGTCAGTGTGGACAATGAGGATACATATGCGCTTGTTCTTCAACAATGTACTGCGGCCATGGTGTAGATGTGGAGCATGGGCACCAGCACCATCACAATGGCGGCTATGTAGAGGCACCTGTCCATGGCTGCTGCTCTAGCAATCTTCGTGTACGGTGCCCGTGTCTGCCTTGGCTCTCGACTTATCAGGGACGATAACTTGATATCTCTTCGAGTCCGGCGGGGTCAGGTTTAGGGCTCCATGAATGTCTTTCGTGATAGCGTGCCGTAGTAAGGTGCCTTTTCAAGGGCACATCTAAAACGCAGTGATCTTTGATGATCACTCAATCGCGTTATCGAGGCCTGACATTCTCGGCATTCCAGCCGAACGGTCACATCGTTGGAGCACGCCATGCGCTTCGTTGTATCAAGCTTCCCCTCCCAAGCCCAAGTTATTGAACTTCAAAGGGGCATACGTGATCGTTCAAGGCCCCATCCACATGTTTCCGTTGCCTGTGCCAGGCATACTTTCAGGGCTCGGGCCAAAGCCGTATCCGAACAAGGTAGAAAACTCATCCATGACCTGTGGTACAGATGGGAAATTTGGATCCATCCCTATAAAGGGGCTAGCAGCGTGCATTGCTGGCATGCCAGGCCGAGAGGTAGTACCTGCGCCTCTCCAGAATGGGTTTGGGTTTTGCGGTAGCGGCAAGGAGGTCTCGGGCGAGTCTTCGTGCCTGAAATCCTGCATGGGCACATCATTCTTCCATAACAGCTCCCACTTCTTGAACCTCGAGTAATCAGTCTCTCGCCCTGATGGGTCTGCAGTGGCGTCAAGTCGGGAAATGGCACGCTCAAAAACTTCGATCAGGGAGGCCTCAGAGCGGGCTGACTCGCCTCCTGCTGACATCTCCTTAATCATGGACATGCCAGTGCGGAGAGCATCACGCAACCTGTCAGTCTTTTTCTGCAGGCACTGGGTAATGATAACAAGTAGGGCAGCGCGGCAAGAACTAAACTCCGTGTACGATGCGCGTGCGAGACCGATGGTACTCTGCAGTAGATGGCACGTGTCGATGATGGTTAACGCAGCCTCGACACAATCGGCAACCAGGATCGATCGAGGGTTCGACTTGTGAGGAGTATTGGGGCGTATGTTGTTAGAATCGGTAGGTGAACTTGATGAACTTGCATTGCCCCGAACGACCTCACGAGGCAAGATAAAGGGTCGTCCAGCGTACATTCGTAGAAGGCAATACTCCAGCTTCAAATGAGTATCTGCTCGCGAAATCGGGTTCTGAGGATTGGCTTCTTCGTGAAAAGCAGTTTCGGGGAGCGAATCCCACCACTTTCGAAGTTCCTCCTTCATATCAATCACCCGTTGCAAACCTTCATTGATCTCGTGTTTCTGCGATGTTCGGAGTAGCGATCTATTGATATCAGTTAGCCCAAGATTCTGACAGGGGACAAGCCTGGTATGGTGCAATTTGCATACATCTCATGTGCGATCTTGCCGAGGGCCTGGTTCAGCCGCAGCGTTGCGAGCATGTGCGCAACGTTGGACGGGTTGGATGGCATGATATCCGGTCGATCGACAGGCATCTCTGCATCAACATCCTTGCTCTGAATAGACAGTGGTCGTCCGTGGTAGATGCCAACTCGCCTACAAATTGGTTAGTCTCCTGATGCCAGATCATCGCATTGGATAGCATACTTCTCAGTTGTATAGGCTGTCCACCACACACGATTCCTTGTTTCACGGACATAAGGATCGAGCCCCTCAGCTGGCCACTTCCTGTGCATACCATTCTGGATGGCCAGCTTCACCGCAAGATTGAGGTAAATGTACGACAACCCTGAGGCATCAAGAGGTAGTGTATAAATGCCAATGAGGAGAATGGCTTGAACGCTCTCAAGTGAGGCAACGGTAATGACATCAGGAACAAGCTTGCAGGCTTGTTGATAGAACATGACACCAATCGTATCCTCCGAGAAAGGGCTCGAATCATTCGACTTGCCGTGGGCATCTCTTCCTGAAATAGAGTCCAAGTAGGCATACTGAGTACCGATTGCGAAGATGATCCAGATCATGCAGAGTGTACCGACTTCGCGGCGAGATAGAGCGCCTGGGTTCTGATAAATAAGATCAAGCTGTTCAGCAAGCCACCCGCGTTCGACATAAAAGTAATTGGTCTCGGCGTGCTTGTAGAATGCTTGGACAAGGAATTCAGCAACATATCGAGGAGGTAATGCAGAGAGCGACGCCTGGGTATTGTTGGCTGACTGAAGCTCTTCAGCCCTATAATACTCTTTGAAACTGAGGGGCCCTGGTGCATCCTAAAGGCTCAATTAGCTTGAACATGACAAGTTGAATAGATGCCGACATACGTGGCGGTCTGGCACACATTGCTCGATCCACTGCTTTATTCGCATGGAGAAGTTCCAGTGAGAAAACTCGCCTGAATAGTCTAAAGTACAAAGTTAGCCAGTCTATTGCATCCACTTGTCATAAGTAGCGGTAAGCCTCACGAGTGGTGTTGTTATCTAGGGGCTGAACAGTGTAGTTCTCGTCGTCGGCTCCCAAATAATCAGAGCCCGGAGAGTCCACGATAGGAGCTTGTTTCTGAATTTGGGATGCATCGAAATTGTTGTTGCCTGTCGCCTCGGCCATGGCTTTCAGAGACTCGGTGTCGAGAGGAACATTGCCGGCATAGTGTGTGATGATCTTTTCCATATAGGCGACGCGCTGGAGAAGTTCAGCGTTGCTTGCACCAGACCGATTCCTGTGGGCACGTCAGTAAGCCTTAGATGAAGCCTGGGGTACGAATGGGAGCATTGAGATTTACCTTGTAGAGCCATCACCATCAGCATCCCTAGCAGCTGGGCCCAAGAATTCGCATTGGCGATGTAGGCGTGTACACCTACGACACGGCACACCACCATCGCATTTCTCTTTTTGACGTCGGCAGCCGTCGCATCTATAGAAGACAACCAATTAGCACCAGTGCAGGTTATGAGCAAGGTATAAACAGGCGACAAGTGATATATGAGGTGAGCACATCCATAATCCAAGGCGAGAGTAAAGAATTGACATCATCTGCTGTATCGTCCCAACCATGAACTATAATGTAACAAGAGCTGCTATCACTGCGCAAAGATGGAGAAAACGTACGCTCGAAGGGCCCGTTTGCGCTCTCTCTCGGTCTCGCGGCGCTGCCTGTTCTTGTGCAGGCTCTGCTGTTGCTTGTCCATCTCCCGTCACGAGCGAGGATGCGCGGGGCCGGTTTGCAGCGGGCGGAACGGATGAGCTCCTGGGACCTCGAGCAACGGGGAGCCCGTAGATCCCAGCAAAAGGCGCTGAGCGACGGAGGGTGCGGTGAGATGATGCGATAATGGGCGGCGTCTATAGTTTGGTTCCAAGAGTAGGCGATTGTCAGGGTTAAAGGTTCAAGATTGATGGGAGCAAAGTGGTTTGGCGGCCCACGAAGAGAGTAGATCGAGGTCTAGGGAGCGCCATCCAGGACCCTGCTGGTGGATACGGAATAGTAACAGCGGTAGTCAACCGATGCGATTGGCAACAGGGAGCTTGAAGCTTTGTTAAGTCGGTCACAGTGATGTCGGTATATAGAGTACAACGTTTGATTCGGGCTTGAAGTAATAATATTTAGTGGCTGAACGAATGGAACAAGAGAGCTTAGAGTAAGGTTGGTAGGTAATAAAAAGACAGGGACAGAAGAGTGAAAGTAAGACGCGGGGATTGAGGCTAGTGTCAGTCTTAGCGCGATTGGCGGAACCGCAAGTGAAAGTGACTAGACAGTTGAGGTTGTTGAAATCTAGCATAACACAAGAAGGGTAAGCAGTAGTTTAGACTAAGAATGAAGGAAGGATGGTCAATACTTGACGTCGAAGAGAAGTATACGAGGCTGTTGGTGATCAAGACGTTGTCGTTGGCGGAGAGCATCTAGATGGAGAGGTTGTTGATATTGGAATTTATGGGAACAGCTTTTAATAATTGAGCTTTCACACCCTGACCCCGGCTGCATAAGTCAGATCCCTTGTTGACGGATGTTGCATCTGCTGAAAAGCTCAATGAGGTGCTCACGATGGTTACCGTTGACAAGACGCAAGCTGGTTGGTGCGCAAGGCGCAATTGGTTGCAGTGAGAGGGAAGCCATCACTTTGCTTTTTTCTTCTGTTTTTTCACGAAAAGGTCTCGGCCTACTTTCTTGGACTGTTGGTAATCCATAGCCTGCATAATGTTGCAGGTACCCTGTCGTGCACTTAGATGCGGTTGGCGGTCGATCCCGATATCAGCCTACGAGCGTGGCATGGTTGCATGGCGAGCCCTTTCCTTCAAGAGGTAAGTAGAGCCGGGCTTGGAGTTTTATAATGATTCGGTTCCAGATCGATATAATTCAAGTAAGAGATTATACCAAGAAAGCAATAACTTAGTAGTATCTCTGGCTAGTGACACTGATGCTTTCTAACCCCGTTGATATCGAACAAGAAGCGGATGTCCCGGAGAGGTTGACCTCCGTTGCATCCCGTAAGGTACAGAGATTCTATGTACATATGCTTGCTAAGCTGCCAGGGTACTCAGACAACCCACTCAGGCAACTGATAGGTTTCAGGAACCTTAGGTAAAACCTCAAGCTGATGATGATCGCGGCTCGTCTACCGTCTACGGCGGGGCGGAGCGGGGCGGAATGCGAGATCATGTACGGGCGAGTAATGTAATGCTATCACCAAGACGAGCGAGTAAAGAGTGACAAGTTCTTGGGATGATTCAGGCTATCCTCGGCAATCCTTAACGGTAACAGAGAATAGAGGTCCCAAATGGCGTCTTGTCAGCAGATGCAAGCCCCAGCATAGACAAATGATATTGCACAATTGGAAACTGGGGGAAGATGCCACATGGAACAGACATGGGTAGATATATGGGGATTTTCTTTAGACCAAAGCCCTGGCATGTTTTGCCCTGGTCTATAAGCCAGCTTAGCTTGGACTTGAGACGATATGCAAGATATCGTCTAGAGCGCTGAACGCGGCTATCTCTACTGAGGCTAGATTCGTCCTTTACAGCTTTATTCAATGATAACAAGCCAGAAACAAATGGCTTCTCAGTAATAACTATCAAGTTCTGCAGACCAACGAGACACCACCTCAACATCCATGGCCCGCATCTATCCTAAGCCGCGATGCTGCACAGCTTCCCAAGAAACTCGTTAACATTCAAACCAAGACCCATATCTCGAGTTTCGCCGAATTGACTACCGATCGAGTCTCCAGTACAGTGAGAAATCCGCAACATCTCTAACATCATCTTTGACAAAGCCGGTATCACGGTATTACTTTGCTCCATGTGATAATTTCAACATCGCAACTCTGTATTTCGCGGTGGTATCCGCAGAAGATACAAGATAGAGGCCACGACTCTTGGTTCACGTTGGTACACTGAGAGTTGTCATACACTCAATCACTTCAAGTTCACTTCGCGTCCCTTGTGTCCAGTACTTACTAAATAAAAGTATCTCAAGGTTCATCCGTCCCGAATGACAGGCCCGGTGCCTCAATCGTCAACGTTCCGTCCCGTCTACCAACGGCATGAAACAGACGCATTACCCCAGACTGCAATCAACGCGCGTTCCATTTGGCAATCCGAGCTCTGTGAACTCGACTTCGGGAGACGATATCCTCGCTTCTAGTTCCTCTCACGGGATCCCCAGGCTTGTCAATGGCTCGCATAACTCTTCCTTTGTACACCATCTCCCTTGGGTGGTTGCTTCAGACTTGCATAGAAAGGGACCAACATTGTCTCTCCACGAAGGATTATGATTCATTGGGATAGGAGCAGCCAATAACCTATCTCGAAGGGGTAGTCGCCGGGGTAAAGGAAAAAGAAAAAAACATGTATGGATCTCAAGATTGCATATTGCATCTTGCATCTTGTCAGCCTCTCTCCCAGCATCTCATCGGCCAAATCCAACATGGATCCCTTTCCCTGGCACATCAGATTTGCCCCGATCCTCCGCTGCCTCTGCTCCTGACACTGCAGGCGCCGAACTACCGCGTGGACAAATCCTCTCCCACCTGCTACTGCAAGCCACCAAGGGTATATCGAGCTTCTATCCCTGGTCCAGTGGCACATTGCAATCACACACTTGGTCTGGGATGAAGGCTAATGGCGGAAGCTGTATGTGATAGGTAAGATCAGGACTTGGCAAAGGTTTTAATTCCATGCTGCCTGCTCGCCTTGCGGTTAGGATGTCCCCAATTGGCTATATCAGACCGGAGAACGAGGGCATTGCCGAGGAACGCGCGGTGTATCGGTAATGATCGGTGTTTAAAGCGATGTAGAATGTCTCAATATACAGCTTTTGGGGCTATAGCTCTGATCGCAGAGTGACAGTGTATTGTAACCATAACTACAGCTGATGTTACCAAGTCAAATGTGTACATAAATGGATGATACCTATCGAAGGTTTTGGTTAGTCGCATGTTTCAGTAACAGGTCGCAAGTGGTCAAAAGTCTTCAGCATGAAAGTAAATGGTAATTCTCATAGTTTCCTGTATCCTAAACGTACGCCTGTGTAGAACCGTTTCCGTCAGAATCGACGCCCACCTAGTGTATTACCAGTTTAACAAATCGGTATCCCAGGTTCTTTTCTTTTCCCCTAAATGTTCCTCATAATATAAAAAACAAATGCAACGCTAGTAGTAGACATGATGCATAAAAACACAATCCCCTCATAACGCTAGCCAGCTTACAGAGCGCCAATGACCTTGTCAAAGGCATTGATGAGGATGGGAATGTGCTCCTCGTTGAAGATGAGCATGGGTCGGAGGCGGACGGTGTTCTTGCCGCAGGTACCGATGTTGACACCGATGTGGCGCATGGAGCGGACGAGGCCGGCAGGGTCCTTGGTATCAAAGGCGATGAAGGTGCCCTGGTCCTTTCCACGGAGGTTCTGGATGTGCTCGGGGTACTTGGCAGCGAGGCGGGCAAGCTCAGCGTAGAGGTGAGTGCCAACGCGAGCAGTCTGCTCAACCAGCTTCTTGTCGAGAATCTCCTGGATGACAGCCTTGCACATGATGACACGGGCAGGGTCGCCAATCCAGGTGTTGAACTGACGGTAGGCCTTGTCGGGGATGAGCATCTCGTTTCCGAAGAAGTAACCAGCAGTCTGGGCCTTCTTGGAGAAGGTAACCATGTCAGGGGGAGAGCTCAAATTCCAGTGGTCGTGACCCCAGAAGGAACCGGTAGCACCAAAGCCAGTCTGGACCTCATCGGCAATGAGAACGCAGTTGTGCTTCTTGGTGATGTCACGGAGACCCTGGAAGAAGGCAGGGGAGGCGTGGTTGTCACCACCCTCGGACTGGATAGGCTCGACGATAAGACCAGCAACAGGGCAGTGCCATGTAGTCATGATGCGCTCAACCTCCTCGAGGCATCGCTTCTCCTCAGCGGCGTTCTCCTCGGCGTGCTCCTCAAGGGGGTACTTGAGAGCAGGGAAGGGAGCCTGAGGCCAGTTGAAGCTGGGAATGTCGAGCTTGTGGACGGCCTTTGAGCGGGTGGTGGAGAGGGAGCCGAAGCCACGGCCATGGAAGGAGTTCTTGAAGCTCATGATGGCAAGCTCAGGGGAACCGGGCTTGGAGTTCTCGAGGCACGAGTTGATCTCCTCGTCGTTCCACTCGGCGTCGCCACGCTTGCGACGGCTGTAGAGCATGAAGGCAGCCTTGTAAGCCAGCTCGTTGGCCTCGGAGCCGGACTGGGCAGTGAAGATGTAGCTGAGGCCCTTGGGGGCGACCTTCATAAGGCCGTTGCGGAGGATGTCGACCCACTGGTCGGAGGGGAAGTTTCCAATGGCAGGTCGGTTGACGAGGGCGGAGGCCATCTCGGGTGACTTGGCAGCCTCGATCAGAGTCTGGTTGTTGTAGCCAACGGGGATGGAGGCGATCTGGGCGTAGACATCGAGGTACTTGTTGCCGTCAACATCGACGATGCTGTGAATTGTTAGCTATATATTCTGCTTGTCTTTTGATGCAGATACTTACTAGTTGCCCTCAGACTTGTCATAGTCAACGACAAAGTGGACAGCACGAGCATCGAAGATAGTATCGAGTCGCTTAGCGCTGGCCTTTGAGACGGGGCCAGGGATCTCTGTGCGGACGGGGTTCTCGACAAAGGAAGGCATCTTGAAGGTATTGAAGATAACTGAGTAAACGAGAATAGAAGAGTCAGGATGTCCTGAAGAGAATCGAGGTTGAGATGGAAGCTGGGGGAGGATCTATTATAGCAATTGGGGCCATTGTCATTGTCTGTGCCTCATGGAGACAATACACGGCAATAGTTGGGGATCGTGGGACCGGAGTTGACAAACCGACCGGCTCATAGCCGGAGTGCAAGTCTCAGGTTTCGAGTCACGGGGTACCCGGCATTTAGTGTGGGTTTGGCGTGGCGAACGTGTACCTTGGCTTTATGATGGACGTCGGTAGAGATTGAGAATAATCAAATCACCATTATCACTATAAGCTCTCAATTTCTGCCACGACTGCTTCATATGGACATATGAATAGAGATACACTCATAAGGTATTCTCATAAAGAAAATATGTGCTTTACCCCACCATTGCTTCATGAATTCTACAACAGCCAACTACTGCTACTGCTACTGCTACTGCTACCTATGATGAAATTCTGCCGGTACTTGGACCCCTGTGCGTTCAGTATAAGCGCCTGAAGCTTCCAATTCTTTACTGGTGTCTCAAATCGTGGGGTATACGCCTCCCTATTTTTTTTATTTTTTTTTACCCCACCGGCTCTCTCTAGAGTCGGTTCCGAAGTCTGTGCTAGGCGTTTCTGGGCAAATATGTTGCAAGTCTGGGAGCCGACATGTCGGTTCCGACAAAGAGGTTGGGTAGCTTCCACCGTTTGTCTTCTTGTGACTCTCTTTGGAATTGAAATGCTGGTCTAGCCTAGCCTGGTTGTTGAGATGCAGTTCATTACATGTCAAAGCCTGTTGTGTCGCCGGACATGATTATCCATATCAACCATCTGCAGCTCAACGGTCAGCCATGTACATGCAATGATACTTATGTGTAGTATATGACACTACAGCTTGTCCTTTCAAATTTACAATATTACATGTATAACATAGAGCTTCAATATTATTGCTTAGGACTGCTTGTAATAAGTCGACAAAACTACCTCTCTGTAAGGAAGAAAATTGAAGCAATACTCATGATGACCATCAACTACCCTGCACTTACACCTCTGGTGGGGCCGGCAGTTGTTCCCGGTCTGCCTTGTGGCTTCAAACCATGTTCCCCCACATTCATTCTCGATCATTCTCCTTCTCGGTCAAGATAACTACCAATCCGGACCGGGCCGGGACACGTCCAGAATCAGCATTCCCGGTTTATCATTGCAGCACATGGCGGCAGCAGCAGCAGCAAATGCCGAACGCAAACGCTCGATCCAAGATCTGGCAGAGACTGTACCCCACTAAAAAATTCGGAGAACACCACGGACCGAGAGCTGAAGCGTAGTTTCAGTAGTGGCGATGACTTCATCTCTCCCCTGAAAGCCTCGAGCAATACCATGAGACCATTAACCAAGTTTTCGCAGTAAAATGCATCTTTTCAAGACGGATTGCATGATTCTAATCAAACAAAACTCAAGGTAGCTAGATTTTGCAGTCTGTATGTATGAGTTGCACTCTACCATGGCCGAACATATCTGTAAACCAAAACAAGAATTTTGACTCTCATATTATAAAAAAGTTCATCTCGTGGCCCTTACTTTCTACAATACTATACTCTAGAGACCTAGACCCCCCTTTACCATTCCCAGCGCACAGGATACCAGTCTTGGTATTGAAGTGTCCAGCTCAACACCCCTCCCCTGCAGGGCTTTAAACCACACCCGTTCATTCCAGATTCGGTTAATGAAGAGTCTCTGAAAGCTCTTGGCGGTAGAATGGACCCTTGGGGTAATTTATTTACGCCTTGTGGCTTAACTGTCGATATTCTATTCATCCAAAGAGTCTTGCGCTTCCCTGTCTCTATAGCTATCCTTTGGGTATTTTTTCCATTCCTCGCCAACCGCTCATCTAAATTTTATTAAAGCTCATGGATCGATGTTTGTCATAATCATCTTTGTGATAGTAAACTCATCAATACCATATTTGCTTCCTTCTCTGCCAAATCCGCTCTGTTTGATGCCGCCAAAAGGTGCCGCAGGATCACTCAGAACACCTAGAATATTCATGTCAGCAATTTTTGTCTGTATTTGTGAAAACGAATAAACTCACCGCTGTTGACACCAACCATGCCGACTTCCAATGCCTCGGCCACCCGATAACATCGGTTTACGTTGTTGCTGAAAAAGTAGCCCCCAAGGCCAACTTCTGTATCGTTGGCAATATCAATCGCCTCCTCTTCCGTGTCGAATGCAAAGAAGGCAGCCACAGGACCAAATGTCTCCTCGCTACAGAGCTTCATGCCAGCCTTCATATCAGCTAGCATCGTAATATCAAAGTAGTTTGGCCCGAGGTGTGGTAAGCGCTCGCCGCCGTGGATCAGCTTGGCCCCCTTTGAGAGAGCATCTTCGACATGCTCAGCAACCTTGGACACCGCACGGTCATGAATAAGAGGGCCATGTGTTGTCTTTTCGTCAAAACCATCTCCAACGACAAAGGTTTTGACCACGTCGAGGACCATTTGAATAAACTTGTCGTAGATGCTGCGATGGACTAGAATCCGGTTGGCGCAGACGCAAGTCTGGCCTGAATTGCGGAACTTGGAAGCAATCAAGCCCTTGACGGCCTTGTCTAAGTCTGCATCCTCGAAAACGATAAAAGGGGCGTTTCCACCCAGTTCAAAGGATAACTTCTTGATCGTTGACGAAGACTGGTTCATCAAGAGTCGACCCACGCCAGTTGAACCGGTGAAAGAAACCTTTTTCACCATAGGATGGGTAGTCAGAACCTTACCGACCTCAGGCGTATTATCCAACGCCGTGATAACATTGACAACGCCAGCAGGAATACCAGCGCGGTGTGCCAGCTCAGCGAGGGCGAGGGATGTCAGAGGAGCCTCGGCGGGAGCCTTGATAACGACTGTACAGCCAGCAGCGAGCGCAGGTCCAGCTTTGCGAGTGATCATGGCAGCGGGAAAGTTCCACGGGGCAATGAGACCGCAGACACCTACGGGTTGCTTGATGGTAGAGAGACGACATGATGGGTTGGACGCTTCGATGGTCTCGCCGTAGATTCGGGGGGCTTCTTCTGAGAACCATTCGAAAAAGGATGCAGCGTAGTTGGTCTCAGTCCTTCCATCGGCCAGAGACTTTCCATTCTCGAGTGTAATGAGACGTGAAATGTCTTCAGCGTTTTCCATCATGAGATCGTACCAACGGCGCAGTAGCCGGGCCCTTTGGCGCGCCGGTGTCTTGCGATACGTCTTGTATGCAGCGTCTGCAGCAGCGATGGCAGCTTCGGTGTCGCTTGCGTCGAACTCGGGGCATCTTGCAATCTCCTCAAGAGTTGAAGGGTCTGCGGTGCAGCAACGTTAGGATCTCTGCATCATAGGTGAGTTGTTGGTTGGAGTGCTTACTCTGGACAGAAAAGTCCTTGCCGGACTTTGCAGCTACCCATTGGCCATTGACGTAGCAAGAGCTCTTGAGGAGTGTAGGGTCGCTGAGCTACAGGGAATGAGAGATAATGTATCAGTAGATGCTGCCTGAGTTGGTATAGAGGGTATGCCACATACCTTGGGAGATGTCATGATGCTTTTGTGTCTAGCTACAGAGCGATAAGGCGCGTGTAAGTGAAACCCAGCTGAGACTTTGAATGGCAGCAAGCAATTTATAACAGAAAAGATGGGAATTTATTCAAATGGATCTATCGTCATTTTTCTTACAATGCCCTACTCTCCTCTTCCGGTAATCACCTTGCACAATGCTTGTGACACAAGACTTGAATTTGGCCGAGACCACAACAGTAAGTGACCGTTCCAATGGGTACACAGTACAGTAGCTCAATGATAACAGTGCACGTAACTGCGAACCGTTGGACCACGTCGGTGCCGGTTCCGTAGCTTAGTCGGTACCGAATAGGAGCCGGGCCGGTATGGGTGTGTATGATGGAGTTAGAGGGTGTTTATGATGGCTTTGATTTCAGTGGAGAATTTACCGTCTTTACCGGCTGCTGTTCTCTAGAGCAGATCTTTTAGTTATACCAAGTATATACCGAATTCATTATAGGACGATATACTATTTTACCTCATGACAAGAAGAGACAATTTACTTACGCAAAAGTTTCTCCGCAAGGTGCACAATGCCGGAGATCGGTTCTCTGCAAGGAGGCTATCGGCTCCGGAGCCAGGGAGCACGGAGGAGTCAACCTCCGGCTGGTGAGTGGTTTTAAACAAAGGCCGCCGGGCTGAAGAGATTCATTATACAAAACACTGTGTGAGGAATATTCACACACGGGCGCTGAATAGCAGTTTTTTACATTTCCGGAGCTACGATATGATAATATCTTTTTAGTTTATCAGTTTACCAGCCAGTTTAACAGTTTATGCGAAGAGGAGGAGACACCAGAGCAGAGCGAGGACGACTATAATGCTAGACACCAGGTATCAGAGCAATTTATATAGTAACAGTAAGCGAGCTCTTAGGACATGCGTATTGACTTTCTACAAGTGGGAGAGGGATCTCGTCTTGGATCCCAGTTGCTACAAGTTGGTGATGAGCAAGTGAATTACTTGGGCTCATCCTTTGCCAGGATGTTTTCCACCCTCTTGACCTTATCCTCAGCCGTCTGCTTCTTGTCCGTTCTTTAAGAAACCCAGTCAGTATTTCCTTCTCACAATAGTAACTCGGGTACGACAACTTACCGACTGCCAACTCTCATGGACGACTGAATCCTCACCACGCCGCGACGATGCACAGCGGCATGTGCCTTTCCCACAGCCGCCATGACCTCATCCCAAGAACCCTCTGCAGTCAAAGTCAGTTTCGTGCTTCTTCAAGAGTATCTAGGGTCCGCCATATCAGGACAGCGAGCCCTGGCAGAAATAACGCACCGACTGTGGTACCAGCAGAGTGAAGCGTGTACTTTAACCCGCTCGCCTTGAGAACCTTTTGCACCTCTGCGATATCCTCTGCGACAGAGACTGTACCCGTGCCAATCTGTTTCAAAGTCAATATCAGTTCATCTGGCGGGCATTGGAGACCACACGACTCACGGGAAGAAGGCAAAAGTCGACATAGCACGACTCTGGCGTAGCAATGCTTTCGTAATCCATGGTAAACAGCTTTTGAACAAGTTTTGGTCTTGAGATGAGAAGTGCTGTTAAGGACAAGATGGTGGAATTGCGATAGTTGAAGGAATGGGTCGTCAAGTTGGAGGAACCAAAACCTGGTGCCAATTGGCTGACAAAACGTCACAGAAGCGTACACTACACTATTATCACTAACTTCATGATATGCAAATTACTGATATAATATGAAAACAGCTGACTCACACATCTTAATCATTGCTACTCAAAAGAAAAATTTGTCATGTTTGAAGCGTTAATGCATTTCATGGGCATTTTTGTGCCATTTCATTCAATAAGTCTATCTAATGAATGAGGATATATCATCAATCTATGTGGGCCAATCTTTCCGATTCTATGCTGATATATAGTAGCCCCAAACCAATCGATCTATTGATCAATCTTATGTGTTTATCCAAATGCAGTTTATGCGAATTGCAAGCTTGCTATCCCGAACGCCGCGCTATGACAATTTGACCAACGATTAAACGACAGGCCTCATCAGGTCTGTGTAAGGAACTTGGGGAATGGGTGTTGAAGGGTGAATACAAAAGAGAAGAGCGTTGAACGCTAGAGCATTCTGGCTGAAGGCGTTGTTTACACCAACAGCACGGCGGCAGCGACAAAGGCAGTCAGAGCAACCATGCCCACTTGTCTGTCGGGGGTGCTGCCCATGGACTCGTCTGAAGCCTCCTCACGTCCAGTTGCGTCCGAGATGCCGTTCATTCTGTCAGTCGCAGCAAGAACCTGACCCTTTTCGAAAAAGTCAACAAGGACAAAGTTTGGTGCGGCACCCCATTCCTGTCGGCACTGCTGGAGGTGTCTGCCCAACTCGCCTTGCTCGCTGGTGCCGTCGCTGTTGACAGTGTCGATGTTCTCGACATCGGGGACGAACAGGTCGCTGTTGTCTGATAGGCTCTGGTACTTGAAGTGGTTGACGAGACTGAGGTAGCCGCTGGACAAGGCCGAAGAAGCATCGTCGACGCTTGAGGGTCGGTTCACTGTGCAGTTAAAACCAGTGAGAGACGGGACCTCAAAGGCAGTCTCAAAGACGTAGTCGAATTCGGGCAGGAGGTAGGGGTACTCGGTCGAGGCATCGATGTTGGTGACAAAGGTGACGACACGAGTGCTGTTATCGATCATAGACTGGAGTGTCGGCCACTCGCTAGTTGGAGCTTGGCCGGTAGGCTTATAAGCCAACTCAGCAATGCCAGAGCCGTCAATAGCTCTGCCAAGCTCAGCAGGTGAGGCATCATCGGAATTGACGAGCAGAAGAGTAACGACTTCGTTGGTGTTTCCCTTCATCCAGTCATTGATGTTGCTCAACCAATCCTCAAGCGGACCGGCATCGAGAATTTCGCACGATGTGTGGCATAGACGGAGGGTGCTGTTCTCCTTGTGCACCTGGGCTTGAAGCAGACGAATACCAGCGTCGAGAGCGTCAGTAGCGTTGAAGTTTTGGTTGCCTGCAGCTGCAAAGCCGGGGTCGCCGCCATCTCGAATGAAGGAACTTCCGTGGGCACCCATGTGTGTGATGTTGTTGTAGTTGCGGTCGCAGAGTTCTGGAGAGTTGTTGCATGCTGTTGAAGATCCAGAGCCAGAGCCAGAGCCAGAGCCAGAGTCTGATGTGGATTGTGGGAGAGCGTAGACTGCAGATGAAGCGAGAGCTCCAACCAAGAGGGAGCTGAATGAAGAGTGAAGCATCTTGATGAGTTGAGTTGCTTGTATATGCCAGGTAGTTGCAGGTATAATTGCAGTTGTATGTATCAAGAGAAAAACAGCGAGATGAAAAAAGTCAAGCAAGATGAATAAAAGATAGGAAACAAGTCTATAATAGAGGAGGAAGGACAGACTGAATACTATAAAACAAAGGGAATATATGAACAATAATAACTAAGGGGATGGAAGGTTGCCCTGCCTGTCCGTGCTTTCATGTCATGGGAAGCTGACGTCTCCCCGGTCCAATTTTTTGGAGGTTGGGGGGGCTTGTTCAGAAGACAACGAACCAAAAGAGCCGCTGAATATCCAATATCCACCACCCCTAGTGATCTTCAAACGACAGCAAAAGCCAAGTGAGAGGGGCCAGAGGCTCGGGTTCTCACTGCGCCCCTTGAGACGTCAGCAGTGGAGGCTTCAAACACCAACGAGACGGCTTACGGCAATAGAGGAGCAGTGTGTTTTGTTTGGTGTGTTTTATAATCAGGTTCTATTCATGTCAGATTTACATATATCTTTGGTCTTTAGATGCCATTCCACACCTAACTATATGTCATGGATATTACCTGGTCAGCATCAAACAGATCGACAGAAAATCTCTTATCCAGCCATCCCATCTACAATTCAAATCAAGGCACTTACTGCAACAACTTTATACGAGATACAGTATCCGCACACACATTATCGTGCACACGACACACGTCAACCTGCCAAGCAAATACTGCACTGCACTGCTCGCGGAATGCGGGAGCCAGACCAGACCAGACCAGACCTGTCTCAGACCAAACGTCTAGAAGCACATTCTGCCTTGTGCCTCCACATTCAAACAATGTTCCCGACGCCTCACCACCAGCGAAATTTGAATCTCTCGTTCCCCTTGTATCTAATCTAAATGCCCCCCTGTAACAATAAAAAACCATTTCAATATGCAAAGTGTCATTACAACTTATCAGACATCGATATCGTCATATCCAACCTCCAAAAAAAAAAACATATCCAACCTCTTGTTGTTAACGCCGATCTTCTTCCAAGTACCGGTACGTGGGCGCAAGTGGCGGCCGGGAAGACTGAGCATAAAACGGGTGTCTCCATTTGCATTTTCTATTTTTATCCGTTTTTTATGCCACTCTCGAGTGATTGGCCACCCTTCCCCTTGCCTCCATTACTTGGCGGCCAAGGCGGCTCAAAATCATGACCACAACACACAAAACAGTCAAGGTCGAGACCGCACAAGATATGACATGACATGTGGTTACACATAAAACACGAGGATAATCAAGTACTCTCTGCATTAGTAGTATTGTCACGCATCATTCATGTTCTTTTCTTAGCCAAATTTGACATATTTCCCGTAAACCATTATTACTATTTTATTTCAATGATTGCCTTACCATGACCAATCATCTCATCTCCATAGCCTCCCTCGTTTCTCCGCGCTTTATGGATACCTTACTCGGGATCACCATATTCTTCCTTGCCCTCCTTTCCCGCCGCTTCAATGTCTTTGAGCTGCTTCTGTCCCTCCTCTGTTGTGGCATCAATGATTTGCTCCTCCAAACTCAGAATGTTGGCCTATTAAACCGTGTTAGCCCATGTACCTCAACTTCATCTATCATCGCCGCGCAACTTACCTCGCCAAAGAGACCAATGAGTTCCTCTGCCTCATCAACCTTCATCTCGCCCAGCACCTTGTTCACCTCGTCAAGCTTGCCCGACTCCAGAGCCTTGCGCATCTCGGGCTTGAACCCTTCAAAGATCTTGCGGGCTTCCTGCTCCTCCGGGTCCTGGCTATCTGCCGGGGGTACCTTGATTTGGATCACGGTTCCGGGCTCCACAGCGTGTAACTGAATCTGTTCAACACCTTCCGTTTGCCCTTCCTTGGCTCGCTCGGCTATGATTTCCCTAGAGCGAGTCCGAATCTTCATGTACGTCTCCTGCACATCCTTGTAGAACACATCTTGTGCTTGGTGTCCCTTGGTTGTGATGCGCTTGAAGAAGAGCCCAACACCATCTTTACCAAGAGCCCGGCAATACTGTAGAAGCAGCGCCTGATGCACATATTGTCGTGCTAGTTCGTCCTTGTTCTCCAGGGCGGCGTCAAAGGCCATGACGAGAAGACCGTCAGTCTCCTTCTCGACCAACAGCTGGGGATTCTGTGACAAAAACTGAAGACTTGCGGCGTAATCGTTTGCCTTGATGGTGCCAAACTTCTTTCCGGCCGGCGAGGCTTCAATATCGCTGTCATCGTCCACCTTGACTTGTTGCTGTTCGGATCCTGAGCTTGACGGTGCTCCAGCATAGCTAGGGTTCAGCAGTTCCACCTCTGTAGAATCCTTCTTCTTGTCTTCAGGCTTCGACTTGGCGACGTGCGAGCTGTCGAAACCAGTGCGATAAGCTTCACTGGTAATCTTTCGTCCTTCCTCCTTCTCGAGTTCCGCCAGTTTGACCTCCAGCTCCTTCTGCAGGCCCCTAACTTTATCCTCATGGGTCTGTATCTCCGCAATCATGGCCTCGTATCTGTTCTCCGGCTTCTTCTCGTCCAAAGCCTTATTCACTTGATCCAAGAGAGTGGCCATCATCTTGGTGTATGATGGCTGCTCCTTCTCCTGGGTGTGCACACCCTCGGGGGGTGGCGGCGGCTGGTCATCCTTTGGGTTCCCAGCCGACTCCATGACAGCCTGAAAGGCAACTTCTGCCGGGTTTCGGGTGGCGGCCTCGGAGGCATGGGCTCGCAGTGATGCCAAGAGTCCCGAGATGCGCTTTATCAAGCCATCATTGACGACGCGCTCATACTTGTACGTCTCAATCTGTAGTTTTCGATGCTGCCGCTCCTGGTGGATCTGGTTCTGCTTCGCACGGATAAAGGATCGCTTATCGACGTTGGGGTGCACTTCGATATCGGAGTCGTCGCTGAGCTCCAGCGCGTCCTGGCCACCAACAGTCAGCAACAGTGTGAAGCAGAGGAGCCTTCAACTACTTACCCATTTGCTGTAATCGACAGGCATTTTGCTTTGTCGTTGTACTTCTTCTCGATAATTGTGAAGTTCTGCAGGGCGAGAAAGCAACAGAAAAATAGGATTAGATATGAGCCCAGAATGTTGTACGAGTGGAAGTTTCTGGACGTTGCTTGAGAGCTCGGCCATGATAGCGGGGTGGTGGATTGCCCACCATACCTACCCCACTATAGCCAAAGCTCAGCCAGCCATCAACCAGCACTTTCAGCCACAACACCAACAATACACCAGCAGTACCTGAATATTGCGATTGGATAAAGACACGTGGATAGGGGCAAAAAAAAAAAGGGCAAAAGAAATGCGTAATCTGGGAATCGAACCCAGGGCTCCCCGACGCTGCTCGAATGGCAACGGAGAATTTTACCACTAAACCAATTACGCGGTGTTTGTGAGATACTTGGATCTTGTTGTGAAGGCACTTCCAGATTAGGTACTATATTAGTGATTCTTTCTCTTCTATATCTTGATATCACCATGGCTGACTGCGGTTATGAAGGTGCAACTATTCTTGTATGTAAATGCAGATAATCGTCTCTGGTCACTATATGTGAGGTTCTCAAAATCATCCTCAAATTCTATCACCAGCTTTCGAACCTTGCCACGCAGCATGAAAGCAAAAGGCCAACACAAGAAACAACAGTAATGGAGAGATGAGAAATGTGTATCCAGGGTTCGCCCTTGGAATCCCCTTTAACAAGTGTTCCCATAAGCAAAAGTACGCCTTCGCTAAATGTACGATCTAGGCTATTGTACACAAAGTTATCTAGCAAGTCTCGCCGTGCGCTCAACTAATATCCCTCCAAATGCTTCTCCTCTTCATTATCAGTAAGCCTTCAGTGACCTTCTCTCGTCTCATGACATCGTTTTCATGAAGTCGTCCAGGTCGAAACTCTCCTCGTACTGCTTGTTGTCCCAGAGCTCTCCTAGGTCATCCAGCCACGCCTTCTTACCCGGCGCGCGTACATCGCCTGTTTCGATATCCACCATGTCTTCCTCTCTTCCTTCCATACTGTTCTTCTCCTTATCGGCCAAGAGGTTTGGTGCAGAATCTCCGACGTTGAATAAGTCCAAGATCTGGTCGGTATCCATTGTTGAGAGACCGGCATTCTGTTGATTGACAACTGTTGATGCAACATCAATCTTGAACCGTTGAAGGTTTAGGATCTTCTCCTCAAGGGTACCACGCGTGATAAGTCGGTATACATTGACCACCTTCTTCTGACCGATACGATGCGCTCGGTCCATGGCCTGTAGATCCTTCTGCGGATTCCAGTCATGCTCGACAAAGATGACTGTATCGGCTCCGGTCAAGTTGAGTCCAAGACCACCCACACTTGTCGTCAGGAGTAGGACGTCGTAGGAGGGGTCGCTGTTAAACTTATTAACAATATCTTGTCTCTTGTTGGCCTCGACAGAGCCATCCAGTCGGAGATGCGAAACCGACGGTAGTAATTCCTTCAGAACCTTGTTTTGCACCATGTCGAGCATCTCCTTCATCTGACAGAAGATGAGTGCACGATGGGGTTTAATTGGAGTGTACAAGGGGTCGCCACTTGAGTCTCCTTCAACACCGATACCGCAGTCTACCAGCAAATCCCTCAAAGCGGTCAGCTTGGGTGCATGCTGGGCATCCTCAATCGAAGTTCCCTGTTTCGCAAGAATCTTCTGTGTGTCGTCGTAGAGGCTGCTACCTGGCTTCATCACCATCGCAGGAGAGTTGCACAGCTTTCGCATGTATTGCAGAGCCTGGAAGATGTGTTGCTTCGCTTCTTTGTCATCTCGACCAGCCTCTGCCTGGATCTTCTTGCCTTGCTTCTTCGTGAAATCCTCAAAGAGCTTCTGCTGCAACTCGCTCAGATCACAGTAATAGTTCTGCAAGATCTTTGGCGGTAAGTCATTCAAGACCTCTTCCTTGAGACGGCGTAGCAAGAACGGAAGCACCTGTTTGTGAAGTGCCTCAATCGCCAGGGCTCCTGCTTCTTGTTCCTTCGACGATGCCTTACTAAATCGACTAGCAGCGATAGGCTTCGCGAAACGATCCAAAAAGACCTTCTCAGCACCCAAGAAGCCGGGCATCAAGAAGTCAAAAAGAGACCATAATTCCAAAACATTATTCTGAATAGGTGTGCCTGTGAGAATAAGGCGATGGTTACTAGCCAGCCTCTTTACAGCTTGTGTGATCTTGGCTTTGGGATTCTTGATTAGATGGCCCTCATCCAACACAACGTAGTTCCAACTATGCTTGTCAAGAACTTCAGAGTCGTTACGACAGACATCGTAAGATGTGACCACAATGTCAGTCTCACCAAGTCTATCCTTCATGGCCTTCCTCTCTGCCGGTGGCCCAACATATGCGGTCACACTCAAGAACGGCGCATACGTTTTGATCTCTTGTTGCCAATGTCCCGAAAGCGTCGGTGGGCAAACAATAAGAGATGGTAGCCTTCGTACATCAGGAGCCCGTGTTCTTGCAAACTCTTCGGCACGCTGGTGATGATCGCTTGCCACGATACAGATGGTCTGGAGAGTCTTTCCAAGACCCATATCGTCACAAAGAATGCCATGAAGATGGTACTTGTTGAGGAAATTGAGCCAGTTGACACCTTCCTGCTGGTACGATCGCAGCTCTGCCTTGATGGCCACAGGAATCTGGAATTGCTCCACCTTCTTCGGATCTAGGAGCTGGGCGATGAATGTTCTCTCGCGGTCTCTTCCTCGGAGCAGTTCTTCGGACAAACCAGGTGGGTCTGGAATTCCGGCCTCGAGAGGAACCAACTTGACCAATGTGGCAAAAGATGTTGTTGCAATCAGGCGAATTTCGTTGTCAGAATCACTCATTCGTCCTAGAACTGGTACAATCAGGAAGATGACGTATGGTAGGATGGCATCTCCCATCACAGCAATCAGGTGGTAAATAGCCTCAATTGCACCTTGCCGGAAATTGAGATCGACCGGGTTGTTTATCGATGGAAGGACCTTCTCAACGAGGGCAGTCATACCCTCGACCGTAATGACGCTGCAAATGGTAGCCAGGCATTTGGCAGCCATGTATCGGAAGACTGATAGTTCTGAGTGGAGGGCTTTGATGACATGAGGCATCATTTGCATAATAAAAGGATGCAGGGCCATGTCCAAAGTCGGTGTCATCGTACGGATAACGGACATGGCGTCCACAATCTCCTGTCCAAAAGTCTGTTCGGGATCCTTGGCCTCTACGGGTAGAGTATCAGAGAAGGCTTTGACAAGGGGCTCTTCCATGAATGTGCGCAGGCTGGGAACCGCTTCGAGCAGATTAGCACCGTAGGTTCTTGACAGAATCTCAAGTGCTTCCTTTGCTCCTCGTCTGGTGATGCGAGCGGCCTTAGCTTCGCGGGCCCATTTGGCAGCATCTGGGTGGTCGACACGGTCCTCCTCCTTCTGCATAGACAACACACAATCAGTCTTGCTGGCGTGAACAGGGAATTCAGGAGTCTCCGCGACTTCAACGCAAGAAAATTTGACCAAGTTGGAAACCACTTTGTCTGCGGGTCCTTTGCGGCCCTTCTCAGTAAAGAGCTGAACAAGCCTTGCGATAGTATCGGCCGATCGGGTTTGAAGTTGCTGATTCTCTTCTGTCTTGACAGAATCCATAATACCCTTGATCAAGGGACTGGGCTTCTTGGGAAGCACCTTCATACCGACAATGGCACATGCTGCTGCTGCCTTGACCCGAATATCACGAGCTGCCTTGATAGTCTTTGCTTCTTCGATGGCCAAGATGGTGGTATCACGAGCGTCGGATAACTGCTGGCTTGCGATCAAGCGTTGACCAGGGGGCATTGCCTTCTTGAGCTTCTCGTAATCATCGCCTATGCATTTTTCTGCAGTGGCAATAGAGAAGGCGTTAGGGCCAGCCTCAGCTTCTCCTTGAACCACAACAGGCAGTGTCGGGAGCTTGCTATGCGAAACCTTTCCATGATCTCGGAAGAGATGGATCAGCTGCTGGCATTGAGTTCTGACTCTCTGGATGAAGTTTACAAGATCTCGGTATGCGGCCGGTCGCTCTGAATCGATGATACGCTGAAGATTCTCGAGGTATCGAGGAGACTCGCCTAGATTTTGACTGTTGGTGGCGTACTCGTCGATTATTACGCATGCAGTCATCTGGCTGGAGGAGAATGCTGATCCTAAGCCAGGAATCAACAATGCGTCGTAGTCGTCCAGGCTTGTAACAGGGACACGAGACATGATGAATCCCATTGCTTTGGCAGCTGACACCCGTGAGCGAATAAGCACATCCATGCCAACAAGATCCACATCTCCTTGCATCATATGGCCGTCCACGTCGTGAGTAAGACTGGTTGTAGGAGTCTCGTCAACCTTGGTAGATTTTCGGCGACGCTTGGGGGCTCGGTCAGAAGCATCAGGTGAGGACGGCTTCCGGGGTGTATGATGAACAACACCAGGAATGCTATAAGTACCACCGGAGGGCTTCTGGAAAAGCGTAGCGTTCATTGGGATCGGGTTCCTTGAAACGCCAATGGGGTGTAAGGTTAATTGCATCATAGGATCGATGTGAGCAGCGAATTCATCAGCTAGGACATCAGGCTTGCTGGCCAAGCTTTGAACAAGAGCGGTCCATAGGTCCAATGACATGTTGAGGGCCTCCCTATCTCTTTCGACCAGAATATTTTGGAAGATCAATCGAAGAATTCTTCCATTGAGCCAGCCCTGCGAGGTCTCGGCATCAAGTTTGGCAAAGGTTGACAGCGCCTTCAAAACAGCCACACGTACCGACGTAATGGTATGGCGCAGGAAGGGATAAAGTCTAGGGACGAGTAAGGTAAAGGATCGTTCCTCATCTTGAGCGGCCGATGCCTTCATTGCTTCAAGCACCTCTGGGAAACTGCAAAGAGTAGCGAGGAGGTCCATGATACGGCCGGTACTTGCGCTCAGGTCGTCACCAAGGTTCGAAAGACTTTCCCAGATAATGTTGACAAGGCCGTCGAGCTGTGTTGGTCGCAGGGTGACGAATTCCTTCGCCATGGGAATCAACGTTGCGGCACTAACCGAGCGAACATCGTCGTCCATATCACCCAATCCTTTCATTACGGTCCTGATGATGCCATCGATCATGTCACTGTCCTGCAGAAGAAGGTCCTTTCTGACTGCGACAACATATCGCAAACCAATCATACCGCCGTGACACACTGACCAAATCGGTCGGTCAAGCTTAAGATCGTCTTGCATTACCATCCTGTATAGGATTTTGAAAGTGCTGTAAACGGATGGCGAAGGCAAGTGTTTCAGTACAGATCCAAGAGACTGTCCGATGGTCTCTCTGATTGGTGCCACGGATGTGTCAGAACTGTAGTCGGTGAAGCGATCAAGCATTAATACACAAGAAAGGCGGCAGGCCATATCATCAAGCCATTTCCTGTTGAGGGCATCATTTTCTTCCCTCGACTTGTCACGCAGCCTACCGGCACCCGCGCCATGTACTCGGATGACTTCGCGTAGACCCATCGCAGCTCCGTGTCGTGTTTCCCAAGAAGAGTCAAATAAATCAACTTTGAGGAAATCACACAGTCGATCATATGGCCACTCGGCGCCCTCCATAGTCTCCTCCGCCTCGAGTTCTGATTTGATTGGGATCACAGGTCCCTTGAACTCACTCACGACTTTGGTGTCTTCGTCAACGTCGGCGGGACGATCAAGGTTGAAATATTCGTTCATCTTGCCGTTCTTTTTGGCTTCTCCGTCAGGCATGGGCGAGTCATCTCCAATGTTCTCCGATCCCGATGTCATCGAGCGCCTGACAGAAAGATCTCCAAACCCTCCCTTGCCTTGAGATGCTTTCATGGCCTCCCGTTTGCGTTTCCTTTTTAGTACGTTGAGTTGCCGAGAACTTAGTTGAGATTCCTCGGGCGCATGAGCTTGAGTGCCAGCGCCCTCGGTACGGCCATGTCCATTGTCATTCGCAGCATCCATCGGAGTCATAGATACGCTGGGGTTCTCGCCGCCTGTATAAGCAATCTCCTCGTCTTCGTATTTCCTTCCGAGTAGACCCAATCGCCCGTTCAAGGTCTTCTTCTGATGGGTTAATCGCGCTTGCGGGTCGAGCGCTGCAAGCCCATACTCAATACCACCGCCTCGTAGCAATTCCCTACCATATTTAAGAATCATCTCAACGTCGAGTGATTCTAGCTTAAAAAGGCCATCGTCGGAAATGGTGGGCGTAACGTCTTCCTCCTCCTTCTTAATGTGCCCGTTTTCAGGGGCAACTTCCTCCTTCTTTGGCTCTGCAGGAGCATCTTCGGAGTTTGGGTCGTAAAGAGGGGCATGTTCTGCGATTTTGCCAATGGCAGAGGCAGCAGTCCTTCTTGTCTCCCATTCTTTGTGTCTCAGATAGGGTACGACACGGGAGAGGAGGTTAAATAATTCATCAGGGTGTTGTTTTTGCCAGTCAGCAAGCTGATTCACGGCAGTATCACGAATCAACCTCGTACTCCCCGTCTCGAGGATACTGTAGTCGGTCAGCTTTTGTCTCCAAGGTTTGGGGATTAGTGAATTCAAGGAGCTGCGAAACAGTGCATGGCCCAGTGACAATGAGGCTGTCTCATTTGTATGAGTTTTGGGGGATTAGAAGTTATATGTACTTACGTAACTAATCTGTCGAGTCTGTATATAATGTTAGTATAGTCCACACATAGCAGTAGAGAGAGTTTACCTCGAGGCCATTGTGTGTATTAATTAGGGTGGATATTAATAAGCGTGTATCATGACATCTCGGTCGCTGCATCCCAGTTAGTTTGAGAACTTGATCGGCCCGCAATATTTCATCTCATTAATAACGAGTTGATGAGCTCAAAGTTGGTTGATATAGTGTCCAGCGCGGCGGGATCGTGTAGCGCGACGCGACGGAGTGAGTGGTGGGTCGTCGGATGTGAGATGCGTGCATCCGGAAGACAAGGCCCAAGATATAAGAGGGTGTAGAAGTTCAACCAACGCCGCTCCGAAGAATTCAAAATGATGAGATGTTGGAAGATGATCAGGGTGTTGATGTGGAGTGACGGCGATTCGATTCATTAAATCAAAAAGCAGTGAATCACGCATGACGCAGCATAATCCGAGTGTGGGGGAAACAGCGTCAAAGGATCATCGGACAGAAAAGGGGGAAAGGCAAATAAAATGTCAAAATGCTGTAACCTTCAATCACTTACCAACTGAGTCGGTGATACAAAACAAGACGGCGTCAAGCCTTCAAAGTCAATGCACAGCTATGTGATTGAGTTTGTGAGGGCCAGCAAGGCTGTCAACCACAGACGCTGCTTGCCGAAGCTCCCGGTCTAATTGAACGGATATGACAAGTCCCCTGTCTAGAGTGCATGCAGCATCGGCATTGGCACTTGGGATTAGGTGAAAGTGGATGTTGTGATGTTTTGCAGAGGGATGGATGGATACA
The DNA here is from genome assembly GCA_021655865.1 of Fusarium guadeloupense. NCBI lineage: Eukaryota > Fungi > Ascomycota > Sordariomycetes > Hypocreales > Nectriaceae > Fusarium > Fusarium guadeloupense. The sequence continues at coordinate 74,552 of JAJJWM010000049.1, forward strand.
CTGCAATGAGACGTGGTCTAGGTAGCCGATCAGTAGCGATTCCTAAATAGCAATAGCTTCTGGTTGGCCGGGTCGCAGGATGTTCGGAAGGGGAGCTGGGGGGGGCCTGTGTTTGCAAGTGTCGGATTGCTGCAGTATAACAAGCGTCAAAAATAAGAGGGAAAATAGCCGGGGATAAGAAAAGATAGAAGCGATTAAAAAAGTGGATGCAGCTTTTTGTCAGTTAATAGATAATAGGTGTATCCTGTAATGTTGTACTGAAAGCTTGCTCTTGCCTGGATTGGCGTGAGTGGTGCGTTTGCTTGGTCGCTCGCTCCTGCCGCTTGCGCGCTGCTGCTGTGGTTCCGGGTGGTCAGCTGGGAAAATCGGGGTGGAGGGCAGGCCGGGTCTTCTATAAGTGAGTGCTTGTATTTTTATACACGCGGCGCGGCTTTGGGGAGCACGGCCAACGGTTTTCTTTCGTTGCGCTCGCTTAATTTCCCTCTTGCCTGTTAGCGTCATTCATCGGCCCTTGCTCTTTTTTTCCCTCCCGTCATTTTTTGCTGCCTTCCTTTGGTCAGCTATCAAGAGGCTTATCCACTTTGGAACTTGACTCGACCGCTAGACCCACCCACGCGGAGGACAGAAAGCCCAAGCCCAACCTCACGTCGATCTGATTTTCATCGATGCGCAGGATGGTGAACATTCGGTTTAATACTTGATCCGGTGTCTTGGATATCAGGATATTACCTGATTGGGTAATAATGCATCTGTCCTTTGTTTCTTCATTGTCTGTTTACCCTGCATTATTATTGAAATGTGTTATTTTGATCTGCGGTAAACTGAACTAAGAAAGATACTAAACCTATTATTTGGTCCTATCTTCGCCATTCTACCTTGGAAAGCTTATGTGCCCTTACTCGGCGGAGTTTGAAGCTCAAGGCTTCGAGTTTAAATGAACAACTGACCTCCACAACCCGACCCCGGCTTGACAGGTACCAGCTGCGTCACTCTGCATATCAAAGACCAGTATTCAAGGTGGAAGACGAGATTCGGACGTGCCAAAGAATCGAAGGATTAAATGAATTCGACACTCGGCCTGCATTTGTTCGTGTAACATGAGTCCCGCGACTATCACACAAGTTAATATGTGGATAGTACCAATCAAATGATAGAAGTAACAATACGTGTTTCACCCACCCTAGGGCGATATGTCTATCAATAAAGGCACATCTTCACCTGAACATGAAGTGATACTGAAGCATGTAATCCACATGCATACATAATAGATTCCACTCAGAATATGCGCCTAACTTGACCGTATAGTTACTAGCAAATCGTATTCAATAATGAACAGCCTTTATGCAAAACGGAGGCGTAGGCAGGTAGAAATTGACTGTGAGGCTGTAGCCTGATGATCAAGTGGAAGAGGAGCTGGACTGATTTATACACAGTATTTACATGTAACCAGACTACTGACAGGTCAACGTGAGCAATGTCTAACTGTCAATAGCTATATAATGATATATAGAGCAATACAGCTAATAGAGAGTTCTTATAAAGTATTTGCTGTTCTTTTAAGATTGTTTGGATCGCTGACCAGGATTGCATGATAGGTTGCCCAAGCTTTTCAGGTAGCCAAAGCACGGACCAACCGCCAGCAAAGCAATGATGTCCTACCTAGGGCCTAGTTTCTCAGGCAGCAATTCACGTTACGGCGCAACACGGACGACGCGCCAAATGCCCACCACTTTGATCGCGGTACCCAAAGTCGACGCGTCGAATCGCATCGAGTCGCATCAAAGAGGCCAAATTTTTATACACAGTTGAGACTGCGCAGCCTCTTGCAGACAAAGTTCCCTGACCTCTCGCATGTTGCGAAGGAGTGCCGGGCGCAGTTCATCATGTATATCAAGCAGATCATCATCCAGGGCTTCAAAAGGTACCATCGCTGCCATCATTGCCCTTTGCACTGCTAATGTCGTGATAGCTACAAGGATCAAACTGTCATTGAACCCTTTTCGTCAAAGACCAATGTCATTGTCGGTCGCAATGGTTCGGGAAAGAGTAACTTCTTCGCAGCTATCCGCTTCGTTCTCAGCGATGCATACACGCAGATGAGTCGCGAAGAGCGACAGGGTCTTCTTCACGAGGGATCCGGCTCTGCCGTTATGTCAGCATATGTCGAAATCATATTCGACAACAGCGACGACCGATTCCCGACAGGCAACAAGGAAGTCATTTTGCGCCGCACCATCGGTCTCAAGAAGGATGAATACTCTGTCGACCGCAAGGTTGTTACCAAGGCCGACGTCATGAATCTACTCGAAGCTGCCGGATTCTCACGATCAAACCCTTACTACATTGTTCCCCAAGGACGAGTCACGGCCTTAACCAATATGAAGGAATCCGACAGACTGAACCTGCTGAAAGAGGTAGCTGGAACACATGTATACGAAACACGCCGCGCAGAATCGCTCAAAATCATGAACGAGACCAACAACAAGAGAGAAAAGATCGACGAGCTTCTTGAATACATCAAGGAAAGACTTGACGAGCTCGAGGAAGAAAAGGAAGAACTTCGAGGATTTCAAGACAAGGACAGGGAGAGACGATGTCTTGAGTACGCCTACTACCACAACATCCAGCTGAGCGTTCAATCAGCTTTGGAGGATCTTGATAATGCACGACAAGACGGCATCGACAGCTCAGACACAAATCGAGCAGAGTTCTCCGAGGGCGAAAAGGCGATTTCACGACTCGACTCGGAAATTCACAAGCTACGAAGAGAAATGGAGCTCCTGCAAATTGATCGGAGACAACTCGAAGAGGATAGGCGTGATAGCGCCAAGACCATGGCCAAAGCAGAGATGAAGGCCAAGACTCTGAGAGAAGGACAATCTGCGCAGGAGCAAGCCCGAGCACAGCATGCTGCCGATCTCGAAGCCGTGCAAAATGAGATAGCAGCCAAAGAGCAGCAACTTTCTACCATTACACCAGACTACAACCGGAGAAAACAAGAGGAAGACGACGTTAAACGACAACTTGATCATGCCGAAGCCACTCGCAATCGATTGTATGCCAAGCAGAACCGTGGTACCCGTTTCAGAAACAAGTCTGAGCGTGATGCCTGGCTGAGAAAGGAGATTCAAGAGCTTGAGCTCAACATTAGCACCCAAAAGGCCAACAAGATTGACGCAGACGAGGAAGTCGAAAGGGTCCGCGAATCGATAGCCCAGGCTGAGCAAGAGGTTGCCGACTTGCGATCCCGCTTGGCCAACTTCGGCGACGAAAGATCAGCTCTTGCAGAGGAGGTGACCAAGGCAGGCGACGTTATCGACAAGCTCAATGATGAACGCAAGCTCGTCAGACGTGAAGATGACAAACTCAACTCAGTCATATCCAATACTCGACAGGAGAAAGAGGCTGCCGAACGTGAATTGTCGCACACCATGGATGGAGCTACTGCCCGTGGTCTTGCAACGATTCGACGACTGAAACAAGAACAAGATATTCCGGGAGCTTATGGAACGTTAGCCGAGCTGTTCGAGGTCAGTGATGCCTACAGACTTCCCGTGGAGCAGATTGCCGGCGCAAGTCTGTTCCACTATGTTGTGGACAATGCAGATACTGCCACCTATCTTGCAGACGCTCTGTACAGGCAACAAGGAGGTCGAGTCACGTTCATGCCCATTGCTCAACTACGACCCCGGAGCATCAAGCTTCCTAGATCCAATGATGCAGTGCCTCTTATAAGCAAGATTTCATATGACGAGGTGTACGAGAAGGCTTTCCAGCAGGTCTTTGGAAAGACTGTTGTTTGTCCGAACCTCACAGTGGCAAGCCAATACGCAAGAAGTCACGGCGTTGATGGTATCACTGCTGAAGGTGACACAACCAACAAGAGGGGTGCCATGACTGGTGGATATATTGACCCTCGAAAGTCACGCCTGCAAGCAGTTCGGGCTGTGAACAAGTGGCGGGACGAATACGAGAGACTGTTGGCTCAGTCTCGAGACATCCGTCGACAAGTAGAACTGAAGGATCAAGAGATCACCGCCGCTATGTCAGAACTGACCAAGGCCAAGGAACGATTACGGCAGGCCGACGACGGTTTTGAGCCGCTAAGACACGAACTCATGAACAAGTCGGCACATCTCGAGCACGAGCGAAATCACCTCGATGCAGCTATCAAGCGTCGAGATGCTATCGAGAATAACATGAATAGTTTCATGGAAGATCTATCTTCTCATGAGACTGAACTTGGGTCCGATTTCAAAAAGAACCTGACAGCTGCTGAAGAACGGCAGCTGGAAGAACTTGGTACTAGCACTCAGGAGCTTCAAAAGCAGTGGAACGAACTTAGCAGAGCTCGACGTGACCTCGAGCGACAAAAACAGCTTCTTGAGGTGGATCTTCGCCAGAACTTGCAGATGAAGCTTGACCAGCTCAACAGCCAGGCCTTTGAGAACTCAACTTCTGGATCCTCAGCTGGTGGATTGAAGGATGCCCAAAGGGAACTTAAGAAGGCGCAGAAGGCACAGAAAGCTGTTGAGACAAGTCTCCAGGAGGTGGAGTCCAAGATGGACGAAGCTCAAGCCCGCCTAGAACAACTGGAGAACGACAAGGCCCAGCGTGAGCAGGCACAGCAAGAGATATCCGCACGAATTGAGAAGCAGCAGAAGAGAATGGACAAAAGTCTTCGAAGGAAAGCCGTTTTGACGACGCAAGCTGCAGAGTGCGCCCAGACTATTCGCGACCTGGGTGTACTTCCTGAAGAAGCGTTTGACAAGTATGAGAACATGGACCCCAAGACAGTGAGTGTTGCGTATGCCTAAGTTTGTAGGAGTTGAGGAGCTAATATGTCTGCAGGTTTCATCCAAGATCAAGCGGGTAAATGACGCGCTGAAGAAGTACAAACACGTGAACAAGAAAGCTTTTGAGCAGTACAACAATTTCACGACACAGCAAGATCAGCTCATGAAACGACGTAAAGAGCTGGACGACTCTCAAAGTTCGATTGAGGAACTAGTTGAGCATCTTGACCGTCGAAAGGATGAGGCTATTGAGCGCACATTCAAGCAGGTCTCGCGAGAATTCACAACTATCTTTGGCAAGTTGGTCCCAGCTGGTCATGGCCGTCTTCTTATTCAACGACGTGCGGATCGTCGTCAGGAACCCGCTGAGGAATCAGATGGAGAGGCGCGAGGGGCCGTTGAAAACTACACTGGCGTGGGAATCAGCGTGTCGTTCAATTCGAAGCATTTGGACGAGCAGCAGAAGATTCAACAGCTCAGTGGTGGTCAGAAGAGTGAGACCCCCTTCCCCCCTTCCGAATACTTAATAACTAACATGACCAGGTTTGTGTGCGCTATGCCTCATCTTTGCCCTCCAGGCTACCGAGAGCAGTCCAATGGTTATTTTTGACGAGGTAGATGCCAACCTCGACGCTCAGTACCGTACAGCTGTCGCAGCTCTTCTCGACTCCATCTCCAACGACATCGGTACTCAGTTTATCTGCACCACTTTCCGACCTGAGATCGTACACGTCGCAGATAGATGTTATGGTGTGACGTTCCGCAACAAGACAAGTTCAATCGACTGTGTCAGCAGGGAGCAGGCCCTGGAATTCGTCGAGGGTCAAGCGAAGCCTACCTGAGCGGCAGGGGATGTAATCAACTAGATTGTATGTAAAACTGTGCATGAATCATGGGGAACTGGCGTTGGGCGGCTTAAGATTCAATCCCCTTATGCGATTACGAACAAGTTTTCGGGTGCTTGCTTTGCCTGCTGTTATTTTCTCTAGGCGGGAGGGAAGCCGGACTTGATGTTTTGAGCGGCTTTGCTGAGGCGATGAGGGCATCTATGTAGCTACATATTTGAGCGGGCATCGAATCTGGTGACGTTGCAAATTTATGGCGTTTTCTCACTCCAATTCATGATATTGTATGCTTGGTGACAGCAACCTGAATGTTTGAGGTTATTCAAGACGTGAGATAGAAGATCTGATAACCACATGCAGACATATAATCATTTTCACATCTTGATTCTTCTGTACAGCAAGTATACATGGTAATTATACACGCAGCACCCATACTGCCAAATCTACCTTACCCAGCCTCTATAATTTACCGATCAGCCATCATGTTGCGTACGCCCCTGAAATACTCGGCCGGCAACTCCTTCTCCAGCTCTTCGCGGGTCAACCACTTGAAGTCGGTATAGCCAAAGGGGTTGTCCTTGAGATCAGCCTGGCCAGCCATTATCCTGCCCTTGACGAAGAAGGTCTTTTGGCCCCTCTTCTCAACGGTGCCGTCGGCCTTGACCTTAGGTCGGGTGACGACATGGGCGACTGGCACGCGGCCGACGACCCAGGTGTTCATGTTGACGCCGGCAGCCTGGTCGAGGACACGCTTGGCGGACTATTGTGCTTGTTAGTATGGTCTTAACGAATGGGTGTATGTGATGAGCCTTACCTCGTGGAGGTTCTCACCCTCGGGGATCATATCCGCAGGGAAGCCCCAGCCATCCTTGCCCTTGACAACAAGATACAGCGTCCGATCAAGCTGGCGATCCAGCCTTTGCACATCACCCTTGCGATCAGCCTCGGTGACACGGTCCACAGGAGGCTCGACGGGAACGACATCCTCCGGGGCGATGACCTCTGCATCGTCACTGACACGGGCCTCGGCGTCCTTGAGCAGGGCCTTGACAATGCTCTCCTGGTTGCTCAGCTCATCACCGACCTTGAGCTCGTCGTCCCAAGCATTGGAGCTCTTTCCGTGGTACACACCCAGTTCCTTGGCAACAGTGCCCTGACGCTCCTGGACCTTGATGTTCCAATCAAGACGGCGGGCCGTGTCGGGCTTGAAGTAGATTCCCGTGATGAAGGGGGTGTTGAGGCGCTCCTCGAGACGCTTCTGGTAGAAGTAGAATGCGTTCTCAAAGGGGTGAAGTTTCCGCGTCACCAGGGGCGGGCGGGTGAGGATCATGCCGGAGCGGACATCGTAGGGCGGCTGCTTATGGCGGGTTGAGGGTGAGGGAGTAGTGGCATCGCGGGGTGTTTTCGCGGCTGCAGATTCGACGGAGGCGGAGGAGTAGAATCGAGCTGAGAGTCTGGGAAAGGCGGAGGAGGAAGAGGAAGCGCATCTGGCGCAGACGTTGGGAGAAGCTATAGAGTTGTTACAGTCAGTTTTTATATCGCTAAACCCTCACACTCACAAGGTTCTCTCCCCCCTCCAGAAGGGACCAATTGGTGAACTCACTGGATAGCACAGCCTGAACGGCCCGCCCTCCTCGACTTGAGGCTGTCATTATGGCTCCCGACGTTGCGATTGGGTCAACAAAGCAGCGAAGCGGGTTGGTGATGTTCTTTCGCGTGCCTGTCCCCGGCCGTCTCGAACTTTTTCCTTTCCCGCCCGGACGAGGTACGTACCGACTCGACGAGAAGGAATCAGACAGGGATCCCCTCCACCTCAGGCACTCTAGGTCGTATACGCCTCAGGCAGCAAGGCTTGGCCAAGTTCTTTTTAATACTGCAAAATTCCCACTCTGTTTTCTTTTCCTTTTTCTTTTCCTCTCAAGGCGCCATTTCCTTATCGTCAAGACCTGTTTCCACCTCCAGAACGTCCTGATCATTTACGCGTGCCGAGAGTGAATACCGCAGTCTTTTTCGCTAGCGGGGCCTGCAAGAAACTTCTTTATCCTACCGGGTTCTGTTAGATAGATACTGCTGACATTTTATTCGATGTATTAATGATTTGAATTGTGTATATGTGCATCGACCATAAAGCTTCCTATAGTCGTAACGAAGCCCAGCTCGACGCTTTAGCACATATCTTGTCTGTTTGGAAAGGCACAAGTGCATAAGGTACTTTAATACTTTGGTCATGCCCATGATCGTGAGTCCAACCAGCCACTGAAGTTTGTGCGACACGACCTAGTCAGCTGCTCAGTAACTCCCAATGCGCCCTCTGTATACATTTATACCAAAAATACACAGCTCATCTGGGCTCAACGCCGTCTTTGTTTCCTAAACTCAAGCTGGAGCCTGCCGAGAAATGATATTGAGACACAAGACTAAATACACAACTGAGCCAAAACAACTATGGCCCAAACACATGATATACCTGTACCGAATTTGACGTTATTTCCCAACTCAACTCCGTTGCGACACCACGCTATCAAAATGCAAAGAATCATGCCCGCCTTTCGAATGATGCTGGGTATCATACCACGTAGAAACCCCTGGATGATGCCTGAACGCCTGCTAAACTTTGTTTCCGCCTTGATCACTTTCTGTCATCAAGCTAAGCAGACAATTCTGCAACTGCTTGAGCTACCTCTTTGGTGGCTCGATTTTCCCATTGCCGGCGGGCTTCATCGTTCAGCGTCGCTGCCCCTTTGACCTCATCATAAAGCTTTCTCGAGATGTCTCTGTTGATAACTGAATATTGCTCTGTCGTCAATTTTCGAGACCGCCAGTGCGGTCGCAATGCACCCTTGACAATTTCATTTATGCTGATCTTGTCTTCTTGTGTGATGTTGGTTTCTGTTGGCAATTCTTCTTTGCTTTGTGCTGGCACTTGGACAGGGCGGTGTGGTCGGGGTTGGCGTAGTTCTAGTGGTCGGCTTTCTGGGAGTTTATTTGGGCGTGTCTCGGAGTCGCTGTGATCGTTGTTTGCACGAGTAGTATGATCGTGGTTCGGACGGGTAGTATTATCATGATTTGAACGAGTGGTATGATCAAAATTCAAACGAGTACCATGGTCATGATTCAAGCGGGGACTATGATCGTGACTCATTCGAGTTGGTGAATAGTTTGCTGGCGCATATCGAGGTTGAATAGTACTGCTGAGAGAGGTTGGTGAAGTTGGTCTGCCGTTCAGGCTCGGCATAGGAGGAGGAGTAAGTGATAGAGCCCGAGGGCTGCTATGAGCAGAAGGGGACGGAGAGATAGCTGGAGAGATAGCTGGAGATGAAGCCTCTGGCGGATATCGCCACCCATTGATCGGCACTGATGCCTCATCTTCAGGCATGTGGCTGGGTTCAAGCTCCTTCAACAGGGACGAGACTAACGGAGGATCAATACTGGCGTTCCCGGCGATACCGTTCCTGGAGGATGATCCGTTGGCAGTGACTCTTGCTGTCGATGGCCCAGCAGGTGCTGGAGATGACACAGAGCTCGAGCCCTCGCCATTCTGCGTAGGCAGGCGTCGCGTTCGAGGACGCTTAAGCTTTCTTTCCGGCTCTTGAACAGGCTCACGAGGAGACGCAGTTACAGACCGCCCTTTGCGCTTGCGAGAGTTGGTGCTGGGCTCTTCCGTCTCACGGGCACGGTCCAAGGCACCCCAAGCTCTTCTTTCGTCGGCTGTTTCTTGCACTGGCTCAGGCGCTGGTTGAAGACGTTCGCTAATCGCCAGAGGAATATTGTTCGCAAATACGTCGCGAGCGCCTAGGCGGCGGGCAATGTCCATCCGCTGCTGCCAACGTTCGAGTTCGCGTCGCCCCGCTTCCTGAAACCGTCTGTATTGCTCGAGCTCTTCGTCCTCGTTGTCGTGGTTGTCCAAATCCAGGTCACTCATCTCGTAGAAGCGACCCGAGAACTGACCCCAAGCACCTTGCCATTCAACATTTCGAGCTTGTCGGCGGGCTCTCCTCAGTCGTTCTCGGGTTCGTACATGATAACCGCGAACATTTCTCGGGTTCGGACGACGCACGTGTGAAGGACGAGGAGATCGGTCTGCAGCTTCGGCGGTTTCTGGCTCTTCCACGAGTTGAAAAAGATGGGAACATTCCATACAGTACCAGTCGCCATCGGGAATGTCCTCGAGACCAATACAATGGGTATGGTAGGCAGCGTCGCAACTGTCGCACAGGAGGAGAATGTCTTCTCGCTCTGAAGAGTTGCAAATAGGGCAGGGGTTGCCTTGTTCCTCTTCATCTTCCTCAGGATTCTCTCCAAGCCACTGTCTTACATCAAATTCGGCAACCTGCTTTTTATCTTGGACGTCGTATTTCGAGATGGCGGTTCCTATTGGGAAATGAGAGTTAGTGGGTGTACACGGATAACATAAGGGAAGAGAACAAGAACAAGGATAAGAACAAGCTTAGACGTACCATCGGCACCGTTGTAAACGCGGACTGAATGAAATGGATTACGGCAGATTGGACATGTGTTTGTCTTTTGTGCCCAAGATCGAATGCATGCATCGTGAATAATATGATTGCATCCGTCAAGTGCAGCGACAACGTTGAGATAGTTGGAGTCGTCTTCGAGGATGTCGGTGGCGGTAGTGGTTAGCCCACCAGCCGCAGCAGCTGGAGGGTGAGCATGGCCATGACCATGACTATGAGTATGAGCTTGGAGGGAGGCTGTGGGCCGTGGTAGAGGATCCAGGCATATGATGCACTGCTCCGGTTCAGACATGATGTCGATTCTGATAACACAGATTGTATTTTGATGGAAACATGTAAGATAGGATTCGGTAGAGGTAGAGGAATGTCGATTTAGATTTCGAGCGGGAGCGGGAGCGTGTGAGGGTGCAGGTGGTGATGGTGGTAAAACGGCCTGGGGGGTCGAGGTCGTGATCGATTTAGGCGGGTTTTTTGGGGGGGTCGGCCTGGTGTGAACTGGACCTGAAGTGGTGATGTTAGTGGATGGTTGGTAGGTACAAAAAAAAAAGCGCCTGCTAAGAATTGAACGAGGGCCAATCAGAGCAACCTGCTGGTGATCGCGTCAAGCTGCATCCGTAGATCAACAGCCCTTCCCTGGGCCTTGAATGCTGTCGGGTATAGGGAGATATTACAGGCAGTAACAGTAATAATTTGGTACGTACCTTGCTTTGAAAGATGATTCTGTAATCTTCTTAGTCGAGGATCAGACTAAAAAAATCCTCTGTTGGTGGATTGAACCTCAAATCAAGTTGTTGTAGGAGTAGAGTCCGACTGGAGCCAGCCTTTATTATTGCAAGCTGGCGCGACTAAACTTAGCAGCCAGGGTGCAGGGTCCTGGCTCTATTTTCAGTGGACAAGGGTATTTATCAAAAATGACGGGAGTCGGTCAAATTGAACATAAGACTGTCTTGCATAAGGTAATAGTGAGGGAGTTTTGAGACTTTGTGTGGACGAGCATTGATGAAATCTAATACCTAAGGCTACCAGACTGAGGGACTCCTGCTGTGATATTGTAAGGCAAACCAAGACCAGTGCCTTATCATTGAGAGCCACAGAAACTCTCAGGGTTCTATCTTAATGTGGCAGGTTGGTAGATATCCAAAGGGGTTGGCAATATGCCAAGACGACAAGTTAATGAGCTAATAGACACAAGAACCTGGAAATAGAATAACACAACCAAAAGATGCAGATAATAACAAGACCGTGAAACCCACGAAGCCCTACACTTTCAGGTGTTGGCTCTACGCCTGTGGTATGGAGACCTCAACTCAAATGGGGTGGTCAAAGTACGGAATGCTATCATACCTAAGGTAGTTTGGAGTCGATCGTATCTCACTATGACTATTATTAAACGACCAGTTTCAAGCCCATGCTGCATTCGTAGAATCCTCATCCCACCCCTACATGGCATATTTATCCAAAGCACAAAAGAACAACTTACCAGGTTTCTTCTAGCTCAAACGATCCGACCTCGTGACGACCTCTCCTGGGCTGGCTTTACGTGATTGCATTTGCATCCAATTAAGCCTTAGTTGCTTCGCTTAAGTCACATTACCGGTATCTTGCCCGCCAAAGAGTTCCATGGTTGTGGCCTCTGGTTCTCTTTTCGGTATGTAGGTAATCCGAACACACATCTTACCTGTGTGCAGTTGACTACTGTCTACTTTCTTGCCTTTCACCGACACCTTCAGTTCGGAGCAAGTCTAAGGAATTACCAAGATTGGAACATCAGCTGCCAACAGGGTCGTGGCTTATGCACGATGAACCTGGAGCCCAGCCCAGGCTTGGGATGCAGGGCGGCAAAAGCATTCGGTTGGTTGGTACTCGGTTGCCCTGAACTCCAGTTTGATCCAACCCGGCTGCATCTCTTCAAGCTGACGTCCTTCTAGGATGAATCTGCCACAATTACGACCTCGCTAGGCCAGAGTAACATAAACATCACCTTTCATAAATCATTCTGACGGAAAACTTCATTGCTTATGCAGTGTTAACGACGTAGGAGCCTTGAAAAATCCAGAAGCCCGTCTAATGCGTCAGTCCAACACGATGATGCTGTGAGCGATATCATGTGGTAGAAGAGCTGAACTTCCGTGCACGAGTTGCGATCGCTAGCGCTGGTTGGCCACAACTTCACAAGCCATGGAAACAGTGCGCTGAATGCGAGAACTGGCCAGTCGTTGAAAGGGTCCGAAACCATGCAATTCTTTTTTGTTCATTGCTAATCGATCGGCTTCTATGTGACCGAAGATCGGATGTCGACGTCCAGACCGTCAACTCGTAGTGTAGGCACGAAATCCATATTCCCCCCGTACACCATACCGAAAAGCAAAGCCGTTTTCTCCTCCCGCTAAAGCCCACGCTTAAACCTCAGCAATCTCTCGGAGTCGTCGAAGAGTTGATCGCATGGCGGCGGCAGCAGGGGTGCTGTGATATTGTTAGTCATCTGATGCCGTATGAGATGCCAACACAGCAAGGAAGGGAAAACGCACGCAACAACGTAGGCACCACCAGCGACAGTGCGCTTGCAGGCCTTGCAGTCCCAGATACCGGTAGCTTGTCGCTTGACGGTGGTCTTGCCGCAGAAAGTGCAGGTGTACTTGGCGTGCTGGGTGATTTCCATCTTCTTGACCTGCTTTCGCAGGGAAGCACCGTAACTAGAGGCCAGGGTGTTAGTCTCATGGTTTCATGAGTTTGTCGCCGTAACGTGTTTGCCATCCCCTGCCGACCTTGACCAGCCGTGACCATTTCTCCCCAGTGTGTCCGAGTTTCCAGTTGATTGATTGCATCATTTGCTCGTGGGGAACAGTCGTCGACACCAGGGATGAGATTGCAGGCTACACAGCGGCTCGCAGAGTCCAGGTCGGAGGGGAATCGTTTTTCGTAATGTTCGGGCATGGGTTGTCGTCGTCAACTTACCGGGTACCGTATTTACCGCTGGATAATTGTTAGCATTTGCACGTCAACATCAATTCAGGAGGGCGATACGTACGTGACACCGACCTTCTTTGTTCGCTTGGTCATCTTGAAGGTTTATGTGTGGGACGTCTTGGGAGGATGAAGACGGAGAGATGGTCGGGCGGAGGTGAAGTTGCTCGACTAGGTTGGGAGGCTGACACCGAAAATGTTGCTGAGGAAAGAACAAACTTGTGGTTCTTAGGGCAAGCCCGTCGGGAGAAGCGAAAAGCCCCACACTGAGCTGGGAATTTTTGTGTGATGGGGGAGAACCTCGGCTAAATAGACCTCTTGCTCTCGTTGACACACTGACTCGCTTTCACAGCAGCAGCGTCTGTGAGCATTATTCATGGCGCTCTCAAGAACCGTCCACAGAACACCTAGACTGAGTCCTTGGGTATGCAAGTGGTTTTTGATGATCAGGTTATAAAGCTACGACTGATAGAGTGACCCTTCTTACTCGATTGCATGATTTCAATACGATCATATATTTAAATATTCAATGCTGAGCTGAGCATCGTTGTGTGTACATAAGTTGGCTGTCAAGTTGCGCAATTGTACCTATAAATGAAGTCGAACTGAAAACGTTCCCCGAGGTGATATAAGAGGTAGCCATCCTCTGCATTCTCCCGTAAAGTAAGAATATAATAGATAAGAACATAAATAAAAACTTATGTTAAAGTGAAGAAAGTTCTATGAGTTATTGTCATAGTTTTAACCATATTCAAGTACAACATTATAAGTCCCTTCTGAGGAATCTATACATTTACACGAAGAAAAGTAAAGCGACCATTTCTTATGTCACCCCTAAGACATCGCTACATCTTAACTGTTACATTCCATGATGAGTTCTACGAGATAAGATGCTGACGGCAGGGGTGGTTAGACACGTCCACAAGGGTCCTTGAATGGTGGAATGAACCCCGGCTCAAGAACGAATGATGTAAAAGACAGCATAGGTACCTCATAGACTGACCACTCTTGAAAGCTGTGCAACCTTGTCCACTTATCAACTACCACATCTTCAAAGGCTTCGTAGCTGATACTGTTATCTTGAACTATTTGGTAACCGTGGTTTATTCTTGACCTGCTTCCATCTCAACATGCCCCTCATCAAGAACCATGGTCGTCAATACGACATCGTTGTCTTTGGGGCCACCGGTAAGTCTCAATTGACATTCAATCAAGAGAGCTGAGACCTAACCATATGTAAGGTTACACGGGACAATTGACGGCTGTATATATCGCAACACACTTTGCAACTGATCTCAAGTGGGCTGTCGCAGGTCGCAACGAGTCAAAATTGCAGGCTGTTGTCGACGACTGCAATAAGCTCAACCCTGATCGACTACCACCATGTATGAGTGCCTATCATGCAAGACATGGGGTCAAGAACTAACACTGCATAGCAATTGAAATTGCGAGTCTGAATGACGAGGATCTAAGCACACTCGCAAAGAAGACTTGCGTTCTTCTAACCACCGTTGGACCTTACAGTCTCTATGGCGAGCATGCTTTCAAGGCTTGCGCTCAGGCAAATACCCATTATGTAGATGCCACTGGAGAGGCTGCTTGGGTTCACAAGATGATCAAGAAGTACGAAGCGACTGCTAAAAAGACGGGCGCCATCTTGATCCCTCAAGCTGGAATTGAGTCTGCTCCCGCAGATCTCAGTACATGGGCCTTGGCCAAGGTAATTCGCAATGAATTGGGCTCTCCGACAAAAGATGTCACCATTTCCCTCCACAATATCAAGTTTGTTTCACTTGAAAAGACTTGACAAGCAAGAAGCTAATCATGTTACAGCTCGGCACCTTCTGGCGGCACTCTTGCTACTGCATTGAGTATTTGGGACGTCTTCTCACTCAAGGAAATCACAGAGGCAAGCAGCCCGTATGCTCAATCCCCTATTCCACACAAAGAGCCTACAAGGCCCAGGAGCTCAATCCTTGAGAAGATATTGGGCGTCCGCAGCGTCCCCAATCTCGGCCTCTTGACCACGTCTGTCGCGGGTTCGACCGATGCTGCAGTCGTTGAGCGTACCTGGGGCCTATTGTCCGAAACACCGTCCCGTAAAGAGGAGTTCTATGGTCCCAATTTCGTCTGGACAGAGCATATGAAAGCCCGCAACTGGCTTCACGGGATCATTTTTCACTGGCTTCTGATTATTGGTGGCATACTGCTCGTGTCATTTGCTCCACTGAGAAACATTCTCAAGAAGTACGTCTACCAGCCAGGTCAAGGTCCCAAACGAGAAGAGACGGAGAAGGATGAGATCGAATATCGCGGGATCGCGTACCCTGACTCCGAGAAGCTTGTTGGTAAGGCTGCCTTTTGCCGCATGTGGCATCATGGCGGCATGTATCTCTGTAAGTTGAGCACGTTGTCTATGAAATTGGCAAGCCATTCTAATGGAATTGTTATAGTGACGGGGAAGCTCCTTGCTGAGATTGCTGCTACTATCCTCGAAGACGATGTTGAACTTGGCGGAGGATGCTATACACCAGCTTGCTTGGGACAAGGTCTGATTGACCGACTAGACAAGGCTGGACTCAAGTCAGACGTGAAGATGATTGATGTTTAGATAGACGGCTTTTACATGATATGTCACTGTGTAACTTGCATGCATCCTCTTAAGCATTGGTATTAAACAACAGAATGGTTGGTAAATCTATGGCTTGATATTAATGTTATGTTGTTATCGATCACTTCCTCTGGGCTTTGAAACATCTGGATCATATCATGCACTTGTTTACTTCGGTTACCTCTCGGTGAAGCTTTGTCCATCATCTATGGGTCTCCTTCGAGCTCGGCTCAACTCTACAGGAGGCTCTAGGCTGCTTTAGTGGCCTCACCAAAGAGTTCATGGGCTTCCAAGTGGGCTCTTAGTGGATCACCCAGTTGCTGTACCCTGCGCGTCGCGGAAATTGAAGAAACCTAACCCATCAAGTACATTTTGGCAGACGTCATTACAAGTAATCCCATCACAGGAAAGGTTCTTCACTTCAACACCATAACAGGTTATTCTTTATCATCATCACTCTCCAAACGCTTGTTGCGGTATCAATCTCACCCCAGTCTTTCTACACTTCCTTGAGGAGTAATGCGCACGACTTGGACTACTTCGCACGCGGCCTAACAGCTTCGAACTGAACTTTCCTGATCCCCATTGTTACTCGTGCTCGAGATGGAACCTCATACCACCACCTCAGACGCTGCACCTAGCGAGTCATCGCCTCTGCTTCCGACCACAGAACATCGACCCAAAGGAACACGATCCGTTACTTTTAGTGATAACCCCGTCACGAGAACCATTGAGCCCGCCCGACAGCCATTTCAACATCGAGGTTCTGGACATCATGCTGCTGGTTCCGTCAGCGGCGCCGCTGGCGGCCCTCCCATGCTTACAGCTCTCAATAACAAGTTACGAAGACGAAACAGTCAAGGCTCAGTACCTGCAGTCGCTCATCTAGCTTTTGGACCCAAGATTGGCCCCCAGCGCAGCACAAAGAAGACAGAAAAGCTCAAGCTACTGCCCAATCCCGATCTGGACAACCCCGAGGACGAGGAGAGCGGAAGAGATGTCTACTCACAATATACACGCATCAAAGATCCCGCCGCGCGAAGGGACGCAGCGAAATTGGGAAAGGCGGATCGAGACCGGTTACCACGTGTCACGGCATACTGCACTGCAAACCGGTACGAGATGGAGGCCCTCATGAGGTTCTTAAAGGGACGAGGAAAGACGCGAGGCGCAAACCCGAAACTCATCGACGAGTGCATATATACACCGTACAACTACACATCAAAGACCGCGCGTAGTCGAGACCCAGTACAAAACCATGAACGACGACATTCTACTGGGGGTGACGCCATTGATGTGGCACAGCAAAGAGGAGAGTTGGTCGATATACATCCAGACGAGCCTGAACACGAGTCCCAAGGTTACTCGTCTGGGCACAATGAACATACCCATAGTAATGGCAACGGAAACGGTCATGGAAACGGCTCTCATATGGACAGCGCGGACCTTTTGGGCTCGGCGGTAGAGGACCACGACTCGATAAGTGAGACCAATCCCGATTTCGATATACAGGTGCACACACCTGAAGTGTTTCTGTTCGACTACGGAGTGGTAGTCATCTGGGGAATGACCGAAACCCAGGAGGCGAGATTCCTCAAGGAGATTGCCAAATTTGAGACTGAGAAGCTTGCGCCCGATGATGTCGAGACGGAACTATTCAACTTTTATTACACCAAAGATTACCAGGCCCGCATCTACAACGACTTCATCACCCTTCGCGACAAGAACAACTACATGACCAAGCTGGCCATTTCTCATGCGCTGGCACAGAGTGTCAAGGTAAGTAGAACTAGATAACTCAGACATGCTGAGTGTATCACGCTGACCGTTCCAGACCTCGCTCTTTGAAGAGTTGATCGCCTCCACAGTCGACACTTGCAAAGACATCCCTACACAAATAGCCACAACGGGAAAAATTGCGCTTAGGCGGTCGCAGATCAATATGCAGATTGGAGAGCTATTCATACTTCGCATTAACATCCACCTCAACGGCTCGGTCCTCGATACACCGGAGCTCTTCTGGGTAGAGCCGCAGCTCGAGCCTGTCTACCAAGCTGTGAGGAGTTATCTGGAGATGGACCAGCGTGTCGGCCTCCTGACAGAACGTCTCGACGTCATAGCAGACTTGTTGGCCGTGCTAAAAGGAGAGCTTAGCCATGGTCATGATGAGAAGCTGGAATGGATTGGTATGATATCTTTGTCTACTGCTAAAGTTATATATGCTAACTATTTATTCCTTCAGTCATTGTTCTCATTGCCGCAGAGATTCTCGTTGCTGCGATCAACATTGTGGTGGATTTATATATTGGCGACTGAGCTTCAGCAATCATTTCACTTTTCCCTTTTTCCGCGTTCAATTCAGCGACGTTTGGCAAGCTCGACATTGCGCTTTCCAGTTTTGATCTCGGAGGATCAGAAAAACGGGCAAAACATAAGGATCCGGAGTACCGGTGTAAGACATACAAATATTAGATAGATGGCTTCGCGGCAAGGTTGAAGACGATGCGCGCGAAGAGTTTGTGTTTGCTTAATCTATGTTGCTTGATCCTTTCTCAAATCAAAGTTGGCTCTCTGGACATGAAAACGTTTGAATAGTACATTGACCATTATGTTATGATGAGAAACCGTGAACCCGCCAGAACGCCTCCTTGTAATACAATTCATGCTCACTCGTCTGCTTTCTCGCCCGCCTGCGTGTCCTGATCCTCAGTGTCGTCGCCCATCTCGACATCCTCGTCTTGGGCTACTGGCTTTGGCTCGCTAGGCTTCTCATCCTTCTTGTCAGGGACGGGTGTTTTCTTTGACTCGGGGCTCTTGGTCATGATGAGATCAAGCTTGGCTTCGAAGTCGTCCTTTTCAGCTTCAGGAAGTTCCTTCCAGAGACGAGCCAGCTCATCATCGATGTTCACATCCGCATCGCCGTCCTTGTACTTGTCTTCAAGAGCTGGCCGTGTCTCTGAACAGAAGAGTTCAAAAGCATCAGCAGGCTTCTTAGAGTCGCCCTTGGAGACGCCGTTGGCGTGCCCAGACTTGGATTGGCTTTCGGGTGGGTGAGAGAAGGTCTCGGACGTAGGGGAACCGGCCGGGTTGGTGGCGAAGGATGCACCTGCGGGTGCTTTGGAATCGGCATCGGGCATCATGGACTTCCGATGGCCTCGCTTGGTGCGCAGAGGCTTATCCTTAGGCTTCTGGGGGTTAGCAGCTAACTCACTGGCCATGTTGAATTGGTAGTCCTAATCCAAGCGCAAAAGCATCAACATTGAACGGGGGGCCGTGAAGAGTAGAGCGCCGCGCCAAGGGGGGGGGGAAAGAGGTGGTAGGAAAGACGGGGAGCGTACTGTAGGAGGAGGACTTGGACTGCCATCTGAGTCCTCGACATTTGCGCTTGTGCGTTTCGCGAGCTGTTCGAGCAAGAAAGCGCGTTCTATCCGCAGCTTTTCGACCTGGCGCTTGATACGGGCAAGGCGGAGTCGTGCGGCGTCGTTTGCATCTTCAACTTCGTTTGTGCGGTTTTTGAGCTGGACACATTTTCGTCGATAGGCTTCCTCAACGGACGGAGGAAGTGCGGAGGGAATTACTGTCGGACGAGGAGACGGAGGGTCAGCTTCTGGTGGTGCCTTGCGCTTGAGGGTGATGGGCATGGGCATGTTGAGCGGTCGCTAATGCGATGGGCGAAGAGGAAGCTGTATATATGATAGACGACAAGATTGATGCGATGGAGAGGTGAGTGAGGAATTATGAGAATGCTAAAAGAAGGAAGAGAGGTTGTTGGTGCAAGGGAGGTGCAGGGACAGCAAACAACAGAACCCACCAGGAGCCATCCATTGACAGTGATTCAGAGAAGAACTTACCAGGCATGATTAGAAGTTTATCTCAACAAGTGATGCTGTAGGGCAAATGCAAATATGACTCTTTCAAGGGTTTGACTTTGGTTTGAACACTAATTCGACGCAAGATTGGATGCCAGACTGAGAGGTTGAGGTGTTATTGTCGAAGTGTAAATAAAGGTCGAGTCGTGTCACGGAGGATGTTGCTCGTCCAGCAACGGGCTGGGTTGGTTCGCGAATGGTGTATACTCGTGCAATGTACTTGAATATCGGTAAAGCTACAGTCAATGGGTTGAACAGATAAAAGAGACTTTGTCGATTTCAATAGGAAGAGTATGGCGTCGGCTGTAGATGTCAAGATGTTGAGGGTATCGAGTTGTGATGATGTGGGAAAAGTGTCTGGTAATCAGCCATCGCGAGCCGCGCACTCGTCCCTGGGGAGGCTCTAGAGGCTAGAGGCACAGCAAGGTACCTTAGCAATGGTGTCGCTCCAGCTGGCAAAGCGTCGAGGTTCTTTCACAGCCACAGCCACACCTGCAATTCAACGAGATGCAAGGCTGCTTTGAGTTTCAGGGGCTGGCCTGTGGCGTTGTTTTTGTGATTGGGCAGCAGGACCCTTGAATATTGCGAGGCTATAGCAGTGAATAAGAGGCGTTTACTGAACATTCGCTCAATCTGAGTAATAATTTGATATAAAATCATATCAGGTTCTAAAGCCCTGTGTAATTCAAGAGTATAGCTGAATTAATTTACGCAACTGCAGGTAAACATGAACACTTGCTACTAATCCAAAATACCTACTGCCTGGCTGCCTCTACAGGCAGCTAGGTACGTACCTACCCACTAAAACCGACCGCCCACGACACCCGTGGAAGTTTTTCTGACTGGGGATGGTGGGACATTGGAGCTGGTGGGCGAAATCCATCCATTGCCAGGAGCATCACTTCAACTTTCAACCTCAACACCCTCCTTAGCGACAACTCGATACCGCCACAACAACAACTGTCGCTCTCAGCGCTTTGTGGCAGTCAAAATGTCGCTCAATATCCCAAACGCCCCTAACGCGGGCCTCTTTAAGCAGGGCTACAATAAGTGAGTTGCTCCCCTCCTTTATTCTGGCAGCTCCCCGCCTCTTCATGTCTCTATCTTCAAATCGCCTTCATAACCACCATCACCACCTTGACACCAGTTTTTCTAATACTCTTTTTTCTTCTCTCTTCTTAGCTACGACTCTGAAGATGGCGCTGTTCTGCGCAACATTGATGCCTGCAGAGCCATCGCCTCTACCGTCCAGACCTCTCTTGGACCCTATGGCCGCAACAAGGTTGTCATCAACCACTTGGGAAAGATGATTCTCACCTCTGACGCTGCTACTATCCTCCGCGAACTCGACGTCGTCCACCCCGCTGCCAAGCTCCTCGTTATGGCAAGTCAGCAACAAGAAGCCGAGATGGGTGATGCTACCAACCTGGTCATTGTCCTTGCTGGCGAGCTGCTCCGAAAAGCAGAGGATCTCCTGCGCATGGGTCTCAAGACCTCCGATATTGTCATTGGTTACGAAAAGGCCCAAAAGTTTGCTCTCGAGACTCTCGAAGAGCTTTCCGTCGACAAGGTGGAGGATATGAGGAATCAGGAGGAGCTCAGCAAGGCCATCAGCACTGTTATCGCCAGCAAGCAGAACGGAAACGAGTCCTTCCTTGCTGACCTCGTCGCCGAAGCCGTCCTTGCCGTACTCCCCAAGAACCCCGCCAACTTCAACGTCGACAACATTCGCGTCGTCAAGATCATGGGTGGAAGTCTCGAGCAGAGCAGGGTCGTCAAGGGTATGGTCTTCCCCAAGGAGCCTGATGGTTCCGTCAAGAAGGCCAGCCACGCCAAGGTCGGTGTCTTTACCTGCCCCATCGACGCTGGACAGACCGAGACCAAGGGCACTGTTCTGCTGCACAATGCCAAGGAGATGATGGATTTCACAAAGGGCGAGGAGTCCCAACTTGAGACCTCCATCAAGGAGCTTTACGATTCTGGTCTTCGTGTTGTCGTTTGCGGTGAGCGAGTGGGTGATCTGGCTATGCACTACCTTAACCGCTACGGCATCCTGTGTATCCGAATCCTCAGCAAGTTTGAGCTCCGAAGAGTCTGCCGTGTCGTCGGCGCCACCCCCTTGG
The DNA here is from genome assembly GCA_021655865.1 of Fusarium guadeloupense. Lineage (NCBI taxonomy): Eukaryota > Fungi > Ascomycota > Sordariomycetes > Hypocreales > Nectriaceae > Fusarium > Fusarium guadeloupense. The sequence goes on from JAJJWM010000049.1 coordinate 96,235, forward strand.
CGCGGTTAGGTGCCCCCATGCCTGACGAGATGGGCAGCATCGACGTTGTTGAGACTCTCGAGATTGGTGGTGACCGAGTTACCGTCTTCCGTCAAGAAGATGAGGTTACGCGGACGGCCACGCTGGTCCTTCGGGGTGCTACCCAGAACCACCTTGACGACATTGAGCGTGCTGTCGATGATGGTGTCAATGTTGTCAAGGCCATCACCCGCGATCCTCGATTGGTTCCTGGTGCTGGTGCCACAGAAATCGAGCTTGTTGAGAGGATACAGGCACACGGCGAGAAAACTCCCGGTCTCAGCCAGTACGCCATCAAGAAGTACGGTGAGGCCTTTGAGGTGGTGCCTCGCACTATTGCTGAGAGTGCTGGACTTGACGCCACTGAGGTGCTAAGCCGGCTCTATGCTGCCCATGCCAACAGCGAGGACTGGGATATTGGTATCGATATTGAGGTTTGTCTCGTCTACCCCTGAACCCCTACCCCACACGATCTTCTAACACGGAAACTATAGAATGACGACAACACCGGAACTCTTGATGCCAAGGACGAGGGTATTCTCGATCTTCTCGCCTCCAAGCAATGGGCCATCAAGCTTGCCACCGAGGCCGCCCGCACAATCCTGTCGGTTGATCAGATCATCGTAGCACGACAAGCTGGTGGGCCAAAGCCCCCGGGTCCCAACCCTGTATGTTTCTCCTCCTCCTCCTCCTCCTCCTCCTCCTACCGCTGCTGGAATCAACATGAGCTAACAAATACACACAGAACTGGGACGAGGACTAAATGGATCAAGCTACGTTCAAAAGGGATAAAGTGGGCAGTGGGTTCAATGTGTGAGATAAAAGGGTATCCTCTCAGATAAGAGAGTCAAAACATGTGCACATCATAATTATGCGAACCCAAGGGTATCGTGCAGAATATACTGTGCCCTCTATTTAGATTACTCAATCCAGTCAGGGTTAGTATCACAATCAAGAACTCATGCTCACTTGTAATCACATCAAACACCATTATGAAATCAATATTGAGTAGGTAGATTCGTGCATTCAGTCGTAAAACCTGTCTCGCATGCCGCCACGTACACGCGACTATATACATCCCAACAAACAAGCAGTATGGCCGTCCAGCACAAAGGCCTATATCATACAAGAGCCAGTATAGTCTAACCGATTAACCTTAAAACGCCAGGTTCTCGGATCATTTTTTCCCTTCTTCCTAGCCCCCTTCCCAAAAATAACTTCCAAATCGCGAGTTATCGTCAAATCAATACGGGCTGGGTTTTCCTCCCAGCTTTCTTTTGATCGAGGTCATGATCCAAAATAAAATAAAAAACAGGCTCTAATGATGTAAAACGATACAGAGCAACTAAACCACAGTATAAGGTCCGAGACGAAACAGATACTCGGTAAATTGAAGGGGTATCGAACAATTCCAGATGATTCGAAGTGAAGATAATGGCTATAGTATCCCACATCAAATAAAGAAAGTAAAGCGGCGGAGGCAATGTAGTAATTGCCAAGTATGTTGATAGATGACATGTAGGCATCCAAGTGGTTAGGTCGTGATGGGTCATAAACAAGCTGAAAAGAGAAAACCAGAACGCATTAGGCATGCTGGTACTGTAATACCAAGCAGGGTATGAAGAAGTCTAGGACTCCTCCGTGATGCCACCCTCACCGCCACCGTCCTCGCGCCACTCTCTGCTCTTCTCTGTGAGTCTCTTCACGCCGCCAACGCGACCAGCCCACAATCCCTCGATGGGAGTGCGGTAGGTAAAGGCACGCTGGGAGCTGATGACACCAATGGCTTGCAAAACAGCCTTGCGGCTATCGCGACTAAACACAGCTGGGTGGTTGATCCACTCCAGACTGCTCTCAAGTTCAGCATCAAGAGCTGCAACTGTGTTGGCATCGATGCCAACACCAAGTCCCAGGCCATCACTGGAACGGCTGTGGCCCAACTGCGTAGATGGGAAGCCATTGGCCGCCGAGGCGGTGGTTGCTGAAGCAGGTGGTGAGGGACTGCGTTTGCGTTCGGGTGAGGTTGATGCTGGGCCTGCTGAGGCCTCATTTGTAGGATGAGGAGTAGAGGGAGTTGAGGGAACGGGCTTGTTCGGTGGAGGTACAGGGGGTAGTCCGCCCTTTCCAAGGCCCTTCAAAATTGATCGAGTCTCGTTCAAGAGGGTGTGAGCTCGGTCATGCTGGCCGCGGCTCACCAAAGTCAGAGCACGGGTAAGCATATCGGAAGTGAGAAGCTCCATACGGCGCTGGACAATGCTGGGGTGAGGTGGAATAGGAGGTGAGTTCTGCCATGGCTTCTTGGATCCTCCACTTGCTGGGAGCATGGTGATAGCCAGGAGAGAAGGTCGAGGCATGTGGGTAACCGTACCCTCACGTAGGATATCTCCCCAGCTAAGGTCTGCTTGAAGCAAGGGTACCTCTTCCACTGAGAGCGTTCTCTCATTGTCGTTATCCATGGGGCCACCAAGCGCTTCCAGTCCAGAAACAATGTTGTCCCATGGGTCTTGAGGGAGCTGCTCCTGTGAAGTATTGTCGGGAAGAATGACGAGCTGAACGAGAACATCACGCTTGTCACCAAATCGCAGGTCACCAAGAGATGCTTCTGCGTCTCGGCCAGTAGCTCGCTTTGTGATTTGTAACGCGCCGCTGATCTTGTGGAACTTGGCAGGGGACCCCTCAGGCAGCTTAAGTTTGAGTTTGACGTTCTGGTGAGACAGTGTCTGCATGCTTCCCAAGCATCCAGCGAGACATTCTCGAAGCATCATCCAGTCCTTAACGTAGGTATAGGATGCCTTGGTTCTCGTTGATAGCTCGATCATGGTGTCAGGCTTGTGTGTCATTCCAAGGCCGAACGAGTGGATGGTGATCTTGGCAGCTTCAGCCCGCGAAACAACAAAATCAACACTATCAGCATCGGATGTGGACGCATCGCTGATCAGCATAATCGAAGCAATCGGGTTGTTGTACTTTCGCTGCATGAGGAGATCCATCGCAACGTTGGCACCCTCGACAACATCAGCGCGGTGACTCTTCTGGCCAACAGGCTTAATAGAGCCCAGAATGTTGCCCCAGCCAGGCCAGGCTTTGGTGGTCATGCCTACAATAGGCACGCCGCCACCACCTGAGCCGAAAGTGACCAAGCCCATGCGATCACGCTCACCAAGGGTGTTGACCATGAACTTGAGGGCATCGCGGACCAGGTTGATTTTAACACCCTGCATGGAAGAGGAAATAGGCACCACAACAACCACATCGATGGGAACATGGATCGACTTGTTCATGGCAGGGCTTCTAGGGAAGTTGGTATAATCGGTGGGTGCTGTTGTCACCGACCGAGCACCACCCCATGATGAAGCCACAGAAGAAACTCTCTGTGGGCGCGAGCGCTGCCACTCAACTTCTTCGTCAGTTTCCGACTCGCCGCGGTCATACTCAGGGCTCCGCACGGGAGACGTCTCAACAGCGTTAAGGTCGAGAAGTGCTTGCTGCCACAGCTTGAGTTGGTTTCGGTTCTCAAATCGGAGGTGAAACTGAGGCAGTTCGGTAACAGAAAGACTCAGAGTCAGGACGTTCTCATCAATATTTCCCGTCTCCGAAACCTCATTAAGGTGCTTCTTGATAAGAATAGAACCCTTGAGAGTGCATCGGGTCGTCTTGCGGGGGGCGCCGTTCTCATCCCACTGCTGCGCTTGTGGCGCGATTTTCTTCTCCTTGACGCAGATAAGCATCTCAGCAAAGAGAAAACACTCAAGCTCCTGCCATGAGACTTTATCTTTTCCCACCCTAAGGGTACCATAGAGTCTCAACTTGCCGAATCTATAAAGTCATTAGCCATGTCGATCTCATTAACAACTGAACGCCCACTAATAAAAGTGCGACGCCACCACTAACCTGCTGAAATCCAAGCCGTGCCAATTGTCAACACGGTTGCGTAAACTCTCAGTCATCTCCTCCAAGATGTCTGTCGACTCATAAGGGTAAAAACGAGGGGCGCTGCGAGCAGGCGATGGTGGGCGGCCGTATGCCTCCTCAGCACGGTTGGGGACGGGCGCGGGCTGAGGAGCTGGCGCACCCAAGTCCTCGGGGTCCGGCCTCCACTTGTTGTCAGGGACCTCGACAGTGACCAGACAAGTGAGGGTTTGTTGTTGACGCGACCGATTAAGCGTAGGGAACTCTGAGCGAACAGTGACGATTGGTGCTGGGATTGGATTGCGTGTAATTGCTCGTGGACTGGTAGGCGTTATCTCCATTGCTTGGACATCGTAATCATGGCGTCTAGCAGGTCCACTTTGTGTCGTCTCAGGATACCCTCCAGATGATGCAACTCCTGTAGCTTCGCTATCGCTGCGGGCATGTCGTGAAGGTCCATAACGATCCGATGGCGGTGCATCACGGCTGTCCCTCATGCTGCCTCGAGTTACACTATCGCGACCACCGGTGTGTTGCTGTTGCATAGGTCGTCTTTGGCTGCTTTCGACACTCGGTGCTCGAGTTGTCTGGGTATCCCACGGAGTTGCTGTCGGTGTCGGTGACATGGCAGACCTTGAGTCGGTGCCTGCCGAGCGCACCATACTGCTGATTTTCTCTGCTGGCAAGTTAGTTCGGTGCCCTGAGTCTTCAAGGGCGGACTGAATACCAATGTCAATCACATTTCCACCTCGGCTCGTGTCTAGATGCAGAGGAGCATCGCATGTTGGGCAATATTGTGATTCAAATTCGCGGATGAACTCATAAAAGCAGGCCTCGTGAGAGACATGTGAGCATGAGAATTGCAGGATGCGCTCGCCTCGCAGAGTGTGCTCGAGGGGCTCTTCACAAACTGCACATTCACTGCCCACAAAGGTTCGCTCTCGTCGCGAGCGACTTCGATCAGCGTTGGTTGCCATGACGTTGTTGTCAATGCTACCAACTCGACGCGAATTGTTGCTGTGGCCTGACCTCACTGAGCCGGCGGAGGAGACCGAATCTTGCCCGCGGAGAGATGTTGCTTTGGTGGTGTGTACTTCTGTGAAAGGCTTGGAGTCTGTGCCAGTTCGGGGTCTTCGACTGGTCGCTTTGGACGAGCGTGAGCCGGACAAGCCAAGATCGCGTAGGTTTGAGGCAAGTGCCTTGTCGTCGTCCCGGCCCTGGCTTGCCAGTGAAGCAGTGCTGTGGTCCTGGTGTTTGCGCAAACGACGAAACATTTAGTTACGACACCTTTCTCGCAGGGTGTCTTGGAACGATTATTGTGCAGAAGAAGCACTCAGAGAGCAGACGTAGTTTACTGTAGATATGGTCGAATACAGGCGGTTGAACTTAGAAGGTGGTTGGCGGGGAATTCATGCGACATGCAGAGGATTCAGCGCGACGAGTCGAAGGATTAGGTTTCAGAGAGCGCGAAGCGGGAAATGCGATGCGATGCGATTATGCGCCGTTGGTAGCCAATGGGAATATCGTGAACGAGAATGTCGAAGAGTTATTGTGTAGAGTAGGGCGATTTGGAAACTGGGCATAGAAAAGTGTGTCTTCGCTTGCGAGGAGTTGCTCTTTGCGCTAGGGGGGGCAATCGACGGAATGTTTCTGCTTGTTGCTTTTTTAGCATAGCGCGATGTGATGCTGACCCTGGATCACGACTCACTTTAGGAAGTCAACCCAGATGCTGGTATCATGAAAGGAGCTGCCACAATCGTCCCACCACTAAAGCTGTAAGGTAATGTATTTGCTTTTCGTTTCTCGCTAGGATCACGACTTTCGGAGGGAAAAAAGGAGCGCGGATTTAGTAGTTATGGATAAGATACCCGGGGCTAGAGAGTGTGAGGCCCTGTTGAATAAACGGGAGAGAGATGGGAGGGGAGGATACGGATAGAGGAAAGGAGGAAGAAGAAATGAAGTGAGAAAGAAACGAAATTAGCCAGAGGCAAGCTTCAAGAGCAAGAGCCAAACTGGAAGGAAAAGGTAGTGGCAGACAGGCTACCTATATGACAATGGATAGATAGCCCAGGTAAGGCAAGGTAAATTAACACTTTACTTGCACCGTACGACCGGGGGCCTATTAACCTCGACCAGGCCTGCGGTGCTTTGGTGGTACCCGGCCTACCGACCAAATTGTTTCCAGGCGCTACAGGCTACAGGCTACAGTACAGGAGATGTACGGAGGACATCCCTTTCAGAGCCTGGCTTGTTCTTTAGTCTAGGCCGTTTGGGCGGGCGCTTTGATGGCTTGCACCGGTACGCTACGCTACCTGGCTACTGTACGCTACCATTACCCCTTCTTTGGCCAGGGGTGCCTTTACTCTCGCTTTCTTGTCTCTCAATGAGGTCTCTTGCGGTGGTCCGAGTGGATCTCCCATTAAGCGATCAAGGATGCTCAATATCAAAAGGGCCTAGGCTGCGAGGCTTCTCACCAGGGTCCCCCCAGGGCTGCATCCAGAGGCCGAATACCTCCCCGACGCCCTCCCCCTCCCTCCCCGGCAATTCGTCCATCTCTAACGCTTCTTCTGCCCCTGGCAGTCAGTCCCGTAGAGGTTGTGTCTTGAAATTCGGTTCCCAGCTGCCCGGCGTCCAGAAGGATACCTACTAACGTTAGACGGGAGCGTACTACCGATACCGATGAGGCGAACCAACCAGGCTTCGAAAGTGGACGATCTTGACTCGAGTCGTTTAGAACATGTCACCTACCTAACCCAAAAGGCATTCAAAATTCTTCATACCTTTTTAGCAGTGTAACCGGGGAACCGTCAGTCAGGAGAGAATCCAACCCAACCCAACCCTCGCTCCAGCTAGCGAGGACCGGCAAGGAAGTCGCTCTTCGCTGGGTGATCATCGATGTGCCTATCTGTCTTGCTCTACTCTCACCCGGTGCCACTGCGCAGTCAGTGCGCTGTCCACCTGCTTGATGGCGTTTGGCGGACAGCGGAGGCCCTTGGACGGCCCAGAGGGGAGCACCTCAGCGTGTGTCTGGGGGAGGATGGCGTTGAGATCTTCCACCAAAACTTCCAGGGGCGCTCTCAGGGGTCCCAAAAGCCAACTCGGCCGGTACCTGATTCACGTGGCTTTATCGGGTTGACAGCGATCATATTCGGTATAGAGCAAGCACCGTTTTTCTTGCTCAGAGTTGACCATCACCGTTCCATCAGACATGAAAGCCTGTTTGCTACAATACTTAGGTAGCCGCATGCTGTCTGTCTCACTCACTCCCCCACATACACATATCTTCTTCACCCAAACGTGCCACAAGAGAGAGTTCAACAGTCTACTACGGTTAGAGTAGGACTGTTATTCGCTTCGTCAGAGCAGACCGTGCGAGGAAAGGCCATCAACACTCGCTGGTAAATTGACTTTTATATCTCCCCACAAACGTCGCGGGAGTCCGCATCGCTTGCAACGCCGTACGTAAATTCATTTATTTGGGGATACTAGACAACGAAACTGAGATCGATCTCTCAAACCCGGCTTGTAAAAGCACCGTACCAACGTTAGTTTCCGGATACGCAGATGTCCGTTTCCACTCCCTGACTCGAGCCTGAGCTCGATAACCGGGCCGCGTACGGTACTGCGGTCCAGTATGAAACTTTTACCCAGCAAATCTTGATTTCTGCCACATGGGTTGAGTTGGGTAGCATTAATGGAACAATATGTCACTACAAATCACGACAGAAGTAATCATGATGATATATTACATATTTAGTAAGTGAATATGTAGACTCTATTTTGTTTTCTCACAGGAGGCCTGATTAACAGTAAAGTCAACGGGTAATAGCCGGTGGACCTAAAATCAGAGACATGATGGGAAAAAAAGAAACGAAAATTAACTCCCATGGCTGGCAAACCCCTCAGGTTCGTGACACCCCTGCAAGTCTGAGCCAGCACCTCGCAAACCATGATAACGTCGTAGATGATATCTAAAAAGAGCCGAGCGGACATGAACGAACCGAAAAGGGTTTCAGGGGACAGGGGATGGGCCATTTGTTCTTTTGGGTAATGGGTTCGTTTCTGGTCTGAAACGCACATATTCCGAGACGCACAAGAAACAGATTTCAGCAGTTGTAACCTCGTCCACCCGATGCAACGACGGCTCGCAAGGCAAGGCAAGCAACCAACAACCAACCAACGGCGTCTAAATCAAGTTTCCGCCAGCCATTGCATCACTGCCACAAACGTCACATTCCTGGTGAGGGAGTATGTTCTCTCAAGAAGACCCTGTTGTTCTGTTATAAGTAGCTTTTACTGCACAGTCCTACCTAGTGCTGGCGTCAAGAGCATCGTCTGTTAGCTCAACACCTTCCGTTAACCTCAATAGCGTCCCGAGGCCCTGTAGCCCTCCCTGGTCGATTGAGGGGCAATCTTGGGAGAATGCGTGATTGGACGGGGCTACCCGGCACCCATCCCGTCCGCGACGGATAGCCACAGTACAATGTCACAGTACAGCTCTTCTCTTTTGTTGGATCCTGGGCCTGGGAAGAGAGGCCCGCTGTGATGTTGAAGTAAGAAACATGCGTCTGCATGGTCATGAGAGACAGGGCAAAATGTGAGACAAGTGGTAGCCCTATCATGGCAAAAGCCTTGTACAGTCGTCACCAAACGAACGTGAAGCAAACCCTTTTACCCAAAAGTGGTGATAGACAAGGCCTGTTGGAAGGACTAGACGCTAATCCTGATGTGCAAGGACATATGGCGCCATCAAACTCCCTCCCCTCTCCAGTTCCCAGACAGCACATTTACCATCTTGATATGGAAAAGTCACCCATGAGCGTGGTTCCGTTCTTGGTATCTCGCCGAACGTAGTGCCAACATGAATTGGCATGTTGGCATGGTTATCTCCCCTCCTACGCGATCCTCGTAATTCAAGATGCGATAACTTGAAACTCACCATTCTCTTTCCTAACCAACTGCCAAGCTTGCGATAGCCAATTCACTTGTGGCAGGCATATGATCACCGACAGGGGTGGGGGGCAAGCCACAGACAAGATGCTAAGTTTGACTCTTGATGTTTGTGTTTGCTTTACTCCTTCAGCCAGGTGATTCACCACATGTGTACCCGTTTGCGATATGTACGGTAGTGGTCAGGCTTCGTAGGGCTTGGAGCTTTGATCGAAGCGTCATGGCTTGCATAAGAGTGACCAGCCAAGCGCGCGCGCTCTTTCAGGGTGTTTCTAACGAATGTTTTATCCATTGTGATGTCTATTGCAGATACCTGCCAACACATTGACACAGGCACTCGTTGCCTCGCAATCTAGAACATGCAAGGAGGACTGAACCCTTGGCCAACCACCGCATCGAAGAGGACTCAGACAAACACTTGATGTCTTGACCTCGTAAACTACACCAACGTTGAGAAATATGCTGTTTTGGTATGCACTCAGCATAGAGATCAGCATTCTATAATCTTTATATCTGTGACTAACATCAGCCCGTATCATACAGCTGTTCTAGGCAGGTAGAATAGCATGGCGTACAAGAAGTTGTCGAGAATCAGTCCGAGCGTAGGCGGAGCCGGGTGTCAGTGAACCATGCTAGCCCAGCATCTGGAATAGACAATCACTCATGGCCATGATTCTAGCATTGCAGAACAAGTCGTTCAGGTCAACAGACGGTCTGCTTGCCCACGCACAGCGACAGCATCCTTGACCATCAATGCAAAAATAAGGCTGTCATCCCAAACTTTCTTTACAGTGCTCACAGGACCCTCCGCGAACCCCTTCTTTTATCTTTCGAGAAGTTATTTGGCAGCCATCTAGGGAATCAGGTCCGGGCAAACCTTGACGCCACGCAACCCTTCTCTTCACCTTTGGAACGACTCGTGATCCCAAACTACTGCTTGCACGGACCCTTCTTTTGTATCGTAGCGGCATGCTAGTCTCCCTTTTTGTGGCTTAAGAATCCCAACTTGTCTTGTCTACCAAGCTGGCTCATCTGTATGGATGATAGAAGCCCCGCCTCAGCTGGCTGTGTCGTGAAAAGAGCAAATCGTGTTCCAGCGGAAAGGCCGCTTCGACTCGTTCTTGAGTCGACTTGCGGGCTGCCCTTTTGCTCTTTTGCCGTCGTGCAGAATACAATCTCTCGCTCAGGAGATCACGAGCGACTTCTCCGTACTTTGCTTGGCCTCTTGTGAAATCTGATATTAGACATCATTAATCTGGAGGTACTTATCCACTTGACTCTTTGATCGCAATGACTTTGAACGTCATTCTGTAGTAAGCGAACAATCTCGTTCAGACATTGTCTCTACTAGCGTTGCGTTGCTCAGTCACTGACAGTTGCTGTCACGTTTCTCCCACGTGGCTATGTATGGCTATGTACACCCTGGGCCGCCGGGGGACATTTCAGAACTAAACTAGCAGTGGCCAACTTCAAGACAACCTACTTTTTTCCCTCTCTCTTTCAGCTTCGTATGTACGCGCGCGCTGACTACAACGGGTCAAGACCACGCACGAAATGGATTCTGCAGCTGCAGGGCGCGAGTCAGAGCGATAAAAGCAAATAGCCTGCGTCGATCTCCCGAAAATCAAAATTTCGACAAGCAGATAAACATCATTGTCGATGGTAACGTGGCTTAGCTGTTGATCTAGACTCAACTCTAACTCCATCCGAGTGAGGCCTGGTAATGAGAGCTGAAGTCAAGGCTATAACGACATCATTAGTCACCACATATAGGTCCCCTTTGCGTTTACACGGCTAAACGGATGTGAAAAGCCAATGTAACATGGAACATTGTCCCCGTCAGCGTTGCTTTTGTCTCCTAAGCTGTAGGCTGTGCAGCTGAGGCTATATGTGACATAGTATATGCTCACCGCAGGGACCTTGAAATTATTGATTCAGGTCCATCAGATGTTTATTACTGTACGCACATACCGCTTGTTTCCTTGGAAGTGGCCGGAGCATGTACATACAGCTCGTGGTTCAGCGAAGTTGTGATGCCATATTGAAGCAACTAGATCATCGGTAGTTGTGTAGTGTTAAACACATCCTTCGAAACCTGAGAGCACTTTTTTCATAATATGTTTCTGACCTTGAAGGTTTCATCCCTTCTTCCCCGGCCAGGTACGCCGTCGCTGTCTGAAGGACCCCGACAAGGACCAGGATCTTTAAACAACAAAAGAGTCTCGAGCGTCTCGGTCGGAAATGGCGTTCCCACTTGAAGATATCCACTCTGACGCGGGGGAGTCAATGCATAAAACAGTTTGATCGAATGCTTTTGCTTCCTTCGATGTCTGAGCTGCAAGCAGAGTTGACCGTGATGGCCTCAACAAAAGACTTCAGCGCCGTTTTGTGTTTGAGTTTGATATACCCTCAGTCAGTGCGACCTCGGCTTAGTGGCCTCTGAGCCGCGGCCGTTGGTAGAGCCTCTTTGTTGTTCGAGGTGGATATGTCGATGGCTATGTAGCATCTGGATACCGAGACTGTCGTGTACCTTGCATATCCATGATCTCGCTTGTTGATCTGAATACCGACATAGAGTGGGTGTTGGGCAACAAACGAGGAGGTATTTGTCCAAACCATGTTCGGTGGGAACGTATTGAAAGATACACTTGTTGAAAATAAATGCGTATGTGAACGCGTAACTCGGAATGTCCGAAAACTACTGTACGCACATACAAGTTCATACAATGATCAATGCACCATTGAATACTTGGAAGTTGCAGGACAATGCCCTATCTTGGGTTTTATCTGCATGACCCTTTCTACATCATCCTTGTACCATCGTGCCGTGTCTTTCTCGTAGCTTGTCAAGGTATAGGGTACCTTCACTCAAGACGAATCCATGGTCTGGTGGAAGCCGTCAGCAGTACGATAGTATCCCTTTGGAGACGAAGCGGCAGGTAGAAAGTACCGGCTAGATACAGAATATTCGGGAAATCTGGCCCAATCGGATGTGTCAGGATAGGTAGGCTTAATTGTAAACATCGTGTTCTGCCATTAGCTCGGATTGTTCTATACCGATGCAATACAACCCAGCCACTTCGCCACCAAAGGGCTAGTTGCAGAGTATAGGCCTTGTCAAATATACATATCCAAGTATATAAGTGTTCGTTTGACTAGGAATCAGTCTTGAGACACGGTTATCTATTACCTGAGCAAATCATGAACTATAACTGCGTGTAGTTTGCAGAGATATTCCTTCAACTCCTTGAATCAATACAGGAGGGCTGGGAGTTGTCAACGGGTATCCATCATGTAGTTATGTTACCAAAAACGACATTAACAAAGTGCCAACACTCGATCCTCCTCCTACTTAACAAAGAAGCCAGATCGCTGCTTTGCGGCACCCCGATTCCTCTTCAGAAGCAGATCCTTGGAGCTTTTTGAGTGCTTCTTCAGCTTGGGCGCCATCCTCTCATCGGCCTTCTTCGTCACGCGGTACACTGTTGAGCCTACCCGCTCATCCTTTGGTCCCCGATCTTGACGTGCAAGGCTTCTCTCCACAGTGGCGACGCGGCGTTTCCTTGGTCGCTCTTCTGAGATGTCACCTTGTTCCCCTTCATCCTCGCTTGATGAGTCTGTCAAGAACTCGGCGGGCAGAAGGTTAACTGCCTTCCCTGTCTGTTTTTGTTCAATGGATTTCTCAGCAGGGTCATCCTCTTCAGCAGAAGCCTCCTCCTCGGCCTTTGCTTCCTCCTCTAGCTTCTTGCGCTCCTCGGCTTGCTGCTTGAAGAAAGTGTCCCTTTCCCGACGCTTGCGCTTCTGTGCAGCGGCTTGCCTAATGTGTGTTAATAACAGGCTCCAAGGTGTGATGAGAATAACATGGGACTAACTCTTGAGCTGCTTTCTGGGCCGCTTGACTGGACTTTTTCATATCAGATGCCACCTTGGAAGTTGATACTGCCTCTGGTGCCTCATCATCGCTGTCCTCATCCTCATCCTCCTCGGGCTCTGGTACAGGAGCTTTTGAAGGCGCGGCAGGAACAGGCGCTACATGCTCATCGTCTTCGTCTCCAAAAACCACCATTTTGCCTTTTGTTTGCGCCGTAGACGGCTTTGCACTGTCGCTGGACTCGCCGTCTTTGGCCCTCACAGAGAGTTTGCGTTGCTCTTCTGATGTTGATGATTCGATAGGGAGCTCCGCTGGCATGGCCTGATTGGATTTTCTCTTGCGCGTTTTTGCTGGTGCCATTGTTGAGTAGGTATTGCTGTAGTAGCTGATGGTGAACTTTTTGGTGGTTTTGCTAGAGGATGCGCCAAACAAGAACGTTCACAGATGTTGACGTTGTTAGGCGTGAGTATCAATGATTGAAAAATAAAAAAGAGATTGTCAGAAGCTGAGATTGATTCTAAATTATAGAAGATTTGTGATAGTTGTGAAAGATGATATTGGGTGTAAGTTGTTGATCAAGTTTTCTCTTTCATTTGATAGAGTAGTTGTATGAAAAATTCAGTCTGAGATTGGTTTTTTGGAGTCTTGTCTGAGAGGTTAAACATGATTGGCTCACCGCCTTTGGTTATGGGTCCACGTGTATGGGCTTCACCAACGTCTAACATCAAGATACCAAGTCTTGAATTTACTTATTAAACTGAATCTATCTCATCAAATCTGGGCAAAAGCCCATAAAATCAAAATGACGGTCATATCGCATCACGCTAAGCCCAAAAGCGTTTGCCAATTGTGGCCACTCGTGACAGCAACACGATCATGCAGCAGCAACATAATCAACCGCCCATGGTATCAATCTCAACCACAGACTCAGACTCAGTATCGCTCATACGCTGCGTCTCGAGGTCCAAGGAAACCTCTCCGAGCACCTCCACGAGCACCAAAATTATCTGAGCCATCATTATCCCAGGCTGAGGCCTATGATATCAACCAAATCACTCCCCAAACATTCAAGGATGCTATTCAAGCAAATGATGGCCTATTCGGTAACATGTCGCCTGAACAATATCACAAGTATATCACAAGCTTTGCCAACGCCATTTACAAAGGCGCAAATCCTATGAAGGTCGACCTTGATGGTGAGTAGTCATGGCAGCAGAGGCCGCGCCGACAAACTGACGAACTATAGAGGCTGGTATACCCCTGGAGACTGCATACCGAATGGGAGAGCTGCTGCGCGGACCTCCCACGACAAAAGCCTCCAGTGATTTCTCTCTTGCGATATGGGCATCCGCAGCCGAAGCTGGACATCGCTTTGCCACCGTCTGTCTGGCGAGACGCATCAAGCGCAGCGATGTCTGGGGAGAAGTTTCTGCGCTGAAAAGTGCCCAACGCCTCTTCGACAAGCTCGTGGCTGAAGGCAAGGATAGAGATGCCCTTACCGTCGAGGGTGAGGGTTTGTACAGGTCAGCAAAGTATGGCGCGGCCGCCAGAATATTTGAGCGGGCTCTTAGCCTCAGCGATTCCCACTTTGACTTCAAGCCTATCTGCCGCATGTGGCTCGGAAGGTCGTACTTCAAGCTTGGCAAAATTTCCCAGGCGAGGGAGATACTCGAGAAGATGGGAAACAAGGGAGATTTCGCATCTGCAGGCGCCGACGCTGAGCTTGCCCATATGCTTCGTGCAACCGACCCTGAGGAGGCAATGCAGCGCATGTACTCAGCTGCCCTCGGCGGAAGGCTAGAAATGTACACGCAGCTTGCTGAGATTGCATTTGAGAGGGAGGCAAAGGCAAAGGATAGCAAGACGAAGAAAGATCACTTTCTCTGGGCGATGGAGTGGTCTAGACTGGGAGATCCAAAGGCTGAGTTTTAACGCGCGGCGTGCGTGTCCGGCAGTTGTACATTAGAGAAGATATGTATCATACCAAGCCATATCGACTATGGGGTATCTACAAGCTAAGAAAAAGCCCCAACATCATGTCCTTTGCTTCTTTGTGACCTTCTCCGTGCTATCCCGTCTGGCATTCCGCTTGCTTTTGGCGGCTCCATCTTCATTCTTCACAGAAGCTATGCCTTCACCTTCCTCTTGTGCCTCATTGTCAGCCCGATCACCTCCATGATCAGCATGCTCTACATCGTCGCTCTCGATATCACCCTGAATCTCTCCTCGATCAGTGGGAAAGAGTTTGCGCCAGGTTCCGTCGAGGGCCTGACCATCGTTTCCATGAAGTCCGACCTTATATGCGGTTTTCATAGCAGCAATGCACACGTCACGTCTCTTGGCAAAGTCAAACATTGGCTTTGGATATGTGCCTTCCTCGACGTTTTTCAGTCCGTCTCCTTTTACGCGGACGCCCGCCTTCTTCTGGTCTGTGAGGGGGGCTTTCCAGGGCTCATATATGTACTTGGAGTTCATGTCCTTCAACTCGGGCACATATCGGCGGATAAAGTTTCCCTCCTTGTCCCATTTTTGGCCGAACGAGATCGGACTGTAGCAGCGGAAGTACTGGGAAAAGAATGCTGTGCAGGACAACCACTGCCAGTTTCCGGCGTTGCAGGCTGGTTCGTGGTCGATAAGCCACTCTTCAAAGACTTCGCAGCCTCGTTCCCAATCAACATAACATCCACCTCTCGTAAGAAAGCAAGCAACTGCGTGACGTCCAAGATGGTGAATCCATCCTTCGTCTTTAAGCTGGCGCATCAGAGCATCAATCCAGGGGAAACCAGTCATGCCAACCCTCCATCTTTGGAACCAAATCTCTGCCTCTTCAGAGTCTATGTGATGCTCTCCAGTGATGAGTCCCGTTTCCAGATCCCTCTTGGAGGGTAAGTGCCAGGGGATGAAGCGACAATACGGGTTGTTTGCTGTCTGGGTGAAGACAGTGCCCAAGGCAGCTTGTGCAGCAAAATACATGTCTCTGAATAGAAGTTGGCCGGTAAGACTTTCAGGAGGAGATGAAGCACCCTTTCCATATGAATCCACGACCTGTCGGGTGCGCCAGTAGAACTCTCTCACAGAAAGAGAGCCAAAGTGCAAATGGGGCGATAGGAGTGTGGTTGCTTGAGGCTCGAACTGGGCTGGGCTCGTCTTGGGTTTCTGGAACGTTGCTGTATATTTCTTATCTGCCATGAGCTTTTCAAGTGCCTTCAAGGCAAGTGTTTCTCCTCCACGATGAGGAGTGGTCGCAGGCGGGAAGCCGAGTTCTTCCATCGTCTCGATAGCAAAGTCGCCATTAGGTCCTGCTATCTGGCTGTACGATCTGTCTCTTTCAGTCCTAAACTCTGAGTTGAAGTCTGGTTTGGTCTCTGGCTCCTCTTGCTCAAAGTCGAGAGGCATGTCCCCAGGATCCGGGAGATGCTTGGGAGCAGGTATCGGTTTCCGGACCTCGCCGAGCTTACTCGCTGCGGTTTGAAGTTGGCTGATGGACATTGTGGGCTTTCCACCGTGTTTCTCGACTATCTGGTCGCTATCCCATAGCGTCCTCCCGGAGCGGATAATGACCTCGACACCTGCATCTTTGGCTGCTTGGGTGACAGCGTTGTCTCGTTCACGACCATAACTGTCGGTGTCCTTTTCAAAGACAAGATGTGTGACTTTCCATGCCTTGAAGAGCTTTGGAAAGAGGCTTTGCGGTGCTTCTCTCAGAACAAAGAGTTTTGACTTGGGATTCACTTTTGTGATTGAGCTTGAGAGATCATTCTGGCAATCGAGTCTGCGTATAGTTAGAACAACTGGATCTTGACGTGTAGCCATGAGCTACTTACAGGAATTGCCATCTATTCAGTCCTCCTCTCGCGCGGTAGACATAATGAGGATCCCAAGTAAAGATTGGCCAAAGCACAGCCGGGTCGAGGTCTAAGGCTGCTTTGAGAGCCGGTGAGTCATGAAGTCGTAGATCGGTACGAAACCAGTAGATTACACGGGACTTTCCCATGTTAGTTAACGTGATATGTAAAAATGGCACGTTATTTTGTTGTCATAGTATTGAGTGTGTCTTGAGAGTGTTTGCTCAGACTGTAAAGTCATGATGTCAACACTTATTGGTCCCCAGCCACCAGACTTTGAGGTCTCGGACTACGGATATAACTTCACTTGATACTGATTGTCTATATGAAAGATTCTTTTGTACTGGGATAATGTATTTTCAGATTATTATTGGTCAATAAACCTCTTAACTGATTGAAGTTTATTTAATCGGCCTTTAATATGTCTACCTCGACATGATTTTCGATTCTGACTACATCCATCGATCTACAGCCATTCTAGAGACTTGGCAACGAACCACGAGGCAGATTCCAATCTCTTATAAGTGACATCGTGCTCGCTTAAATTTATTCTCGTCACGATGTTGTCGAATAGTCGCGACCTTTGCTGTGCATCTACCCGCCTACCCGAACCAAAGAAAGCTCAAAGGACATTGTCAAGACCTGATTCAAGCCTCACGATAATCGGTTATTTGACCGATCAATGTTTGCAACCGCTGAGCTTTGTAAGGGAGTTGTCATGACAGTGATAAGCAAAACATGTCTTGGTCTTATGTCTTGTGGATAGCCGAGACATGAATAACTGACTGTCTTGCTCATGGTTCCGAGGCCTCAAATAATTCACTAACACTCCGTTATACTCCGTGGATACCCCAGGAAATAACAAAGGACCATTGGCAACGGTAGTCAATCCCCAATTAGCCAAGACGACCGGGGGAGCAGAGCACAGCCTTGGAGGTTGATTTCTAACATCTCGATCGCAGTCACGATACGATCGATGTAGGGTAAAATTCCATATCGATATTTTCCTCCGA
Organism: Fusarium guadeloupense; assembly: GCA_021655865.1. NCBI lineage: Eukaryota > Fungi > Ascomycota > Sordariomycetes > Hypocreales > Nectriaceae > Fusarium > Fusarium guadeloupense. The sequence continues at coordinate 113,841 of JAJJWM010000049.1, forward strand.
GCCATAGTGGAGCTTTGAACATGGGATTTATCCCGCCTATCTTAACAGGCGGGCTTATTACTAACTTATCTCATTTATTGGGTCTGATAGTTCTTGTCTTCGGTGTGTTTTATACGGGATGATTACTCTATGTCAGTAGTTCGTCGTGCTTTGGCTGGCGGGCCGCGAATCGAGGCGTGTGCATATGTTAGTCTCACACATGCAGTTATATATATGAATACTCATTTCTTGATATCATCAGCTCGAATGGGGCTCAAGTCATCTTAATTTTGTACCTTTCAGTAGCTGAAGAGCCGCTCATCGACTATTGGAAATCAGCGTCGATGAGGCTATGCAACCATCCACAAGCGAGATCACTTTATGCAGGTGAATGTCATCGTATTCAAGATCTAAATCTGGTTCATCTAAAATTGCCTCCCCACACATTCAAAACGGAAATAAGTAAACAAACAAACGGATAAGTAAAGAAGTAAACATCAACAAAATAGAATTGCCGATGCTCTTCTCCGCGTGAAACCAGATCCATTCATTCATGCATGCATGCGTGGATGTGAACTTTTGTTCAATTAAACGTGTTATAGCGGGAGTTTAACGTCAGTGTAATTTCCACCAAGCGCTATAGTCAGTGGTTTACTGTACGACAGCTGAGCCTCAACACGAAATGAAGCGACCGCAAGGAGTGAAATAGGGAGACGATGATGATATGTTGACTCTGTTAGCAATCCGAACTTCCCCGACTCAAGACTTAGAAGGTGACCAAGACTAAAGCCAAGTTTGCTCCCAAAGATGGGGTTTTGACGACACTAATAACCTCGGATCCAAAGACGAGGGTAACTGGTTCACATAACCTTTCCGAAATCAAGACGGCGAGAATATATCTTTGCATTCTTACAGGTCCGTCGAGGCGATCTGGTTAGTATCGAACTCAATATGTGATACCCCCAGACAAGCAAGATGTTGTACATATCCAATCTTAAACCTAGATCTTTGACAACTTGGCATCGCAGACCCTGAATAGGAAAGCGAACCGGTAGTGACGAATCAACCGTGCACCCAAGGTGGGCAGCATAGAGCATAATCAGTTAAAGCAACTGTACTCGGTTGACAATGACGTCGACAGCGCAGGTTTATGGGCGCTGCTTGAAGACGCATAGGCGTATTGGTGGTCTAGGCGAGAACTAGCAAATGCCCGTGATGGCGGTGGAGTGGTGAATATTCAGCAGTAAATGCAAATGCAGCCATGGCCCGTGATACGAGGCCGCAACAATAACGACAGGCATGCCTTGCCAATGAGACGTGATCTACAAAATTATTGAGACAGGCGCATATCGACATTCCACAGCGAATGGACGTGCGTGGTTGCATACGTACTCCCTTTGAAAGGCCCGAGACAGTTTAGAAAGCTATTGGAGAGGCGGCATTGGGCAGACTCGGATGTGGTGGTTCAGCAGCAAACAAGTAGACTCGACGACCAATACAGAGCAGAGCTAGAACTTTGGGGCCAGGTCTCATTCGACCAATGTTTGCGGGCGCAGACAGTCGACAGCAGCCAAAGCCATCGAGATAACAATGGCAAGGAAGATCCTAGATAGATGTGAGCGTCAAGTATTGGAGAGAGTACATGAGATGTTTTAGCGCTTACAGTACTCATGGGAGCAATGTCCTCATCTAGGTCCCTCGATTCCCGTGATTAGACTATGTGTGTAGTAGCCATCAGCTTCAAAGAATTGGATCTGTAGGATGTGGTCTTTCTGCGGCCCTTCTTCGTACTTGGATGCATATGCAGTTGGGATCAACAATGGCGCGAGATGTGAGAAGTGTGCGACGTGTCGATTTCTCTATTATTAGCAGCTAGAATCCTACAGTAAATTATCGCATGCGGGGACTTGAGTTTAGATAGAACTTCGGAAGCCAGTGATCGACGGCCACTTCGCGAACCTGCAGTAAGTTTGTCGTCTCGATTAGCATCTTTGATTGATTGCCCAGCGAAGGGGTTCCCATGCGACAGATTTGACTTTGGCTTTGCCGCCGTCAGAATTAATTGAGGTTTTTTGTTAACCAATTGATGATAATATTCCTGTCTACATCTGTACTCTGCTGATTGACAGAGCGTCTCACTCAAAGAGAAACAGATTGATCAGCAATCGCCAATCAGACACGGCATTGAGCAACCAAAGAATACCCTGCGAGGATCATTCCGGCAATACCGCGACCAGGGTAGCCCTGTTCTGAGATTCTCGTCAGGCACATGCAGACGAGAAAATGATCCGTCACGCATTCTCTATTTCGAGGTCACGTCACTGATGAATTGGTCTGTTGAGGCAATGGATTACAGTTCAGCACACTGGCTCACATGTTGACCTTTGCAACTGGCCATAGCAGAGGGCTCGGGAAGCCCGGGCAATTGTACGAGTTTGGCATAGCCGGCCATTTTTAATGCCTTGGAACCGGATCCGCTAATTACCAAGAGCCAGAAATAAGGCTGAGGGAACGCAGGTCAGGTCAGGTCTCTGGACGCGTACGTATGGTAGCACGGCAGGCCGGAGAATTCAGGGCGGGGACAGACATTGCAATATCGTCAGCAATTGAGCACGGTTCAGTCTGTGTTTCCTCACTTTGGCTGCTGCTGATGCTAGAAAGTCGACTGTGAAATGAATGGTTTGATATCGAACCACTCAATGTTGCATATAGATTGCCGAAAAAACATAGGAGAAGAAAAGAACAACTCTCAACATGAACTTGAAACAGAGACAAGGGCAGAGTCATGAGTGGTTTGGGATTAAACATAACGTCTCAAAGGCCTGCCAAAACAGTGACAAAGAGTCCAGAGCTAAGACCATGGTTACCACATGTTTTCTAACTTAAGGGTTCTGGGTCCAAAGACAGGGACTTGAGGACGCAAGGGACGAGAAGAACAAGTTGGAGGTCAATGTGTCTCACCAGATGGTCAGGATCTGAGTAGAGAGAAGGAGGAACAGGCCCGTGCAGTCTCCGACTCTTGTTCTTGTTATTTCTTTTTCTTCGACATTGTCTTTTTCAGCTACAGAGGTCATTGTGCATATGCTGCTGACAGGATTGCAGTGCATTAACCAGTCACTCAGCCATGCTCTGAGCCGTTGATGTAAGTATTGATCACTCTAGATGCTGAGAAATGAGCAGTCACTTCTTCTACAGTCGTGCTCTGATTTATTCAAATCACCCAACCCTCCTCCGTAATGAATAAACTCTTGTCACTAAGAAGGGGCTTGCTTGTCTACTTGTCTGCCACGTTTTTGCAATGGGGAAAAAAACAAATGGGGCGTCGATCCAGTTTCAGAGGCTTGACTCAAAATTTGCATGGGAAACTAAATAATATACAAGGGCAAAGAGGGTGAAACAAAGAAACTGGGTTATAAATGACCGTGCTTTCTTCTGGGACATGGATCCTTTGTCGGGAATTTTTGCTGCGAGTCCCGATATCATTATTCAGCTGCTCGCTCGCTTCCCTCCTTCATTTTCAGCTCGGACAGTCAAATACCATTCGTCTGACAATTCATCAAAATACAGGAGAAGGAGGGTTGTTATCGCGTGATGATATGAGAGACCCCTCGTTCTCGCGTTGACTGACTGCTACTCTTACTACTGGGATGAATGGTCTCGATCCGCTGCTGGACAAAGGTGGCACAATACTCCGAGGCTCTCGTCGATAATGAAGAAATCGTGACGAGAGTGATTTCCAGTTTATACTCGGCTTGTTAATCGCAAAGAGAATGGCGTCGTTGCTGTTTACTCCAGCTTACCGGTTTTGTTCTGCGATGCAACGTCATGTCAACAAATAACAGCCCCCGTCTCACAACTCAGAAAAATGCAAAAAGAGATTGTTGGCATTAGATCGATGGATCTAAACTCCAACGAGGCTAGACTCAGGTACCCGAGGTTCCTCATCCAATGATGGTGTCAGCAATCATATGAAAAGAGGACTCAACTCGGCACTTTACCATGCCCAACTCAGCATGGCGGCGGGGAAGGCAAGAGGCTTCATTGACTTTACTAGACCTCTTATCATCTTAGTGATGAGGATAGGGCTTGAGGGCTTTGTGGTTTTTCCTCATCTAGACAAGACGATCGTTGCCTATTTGGGACATTGAGTTTGGGGAACCGTTGCAACTTGTTGGCCGTTGAAAGTTGGGAAAAGAGAAAAGAAGATGCTCGAACCAATCGGTCTACCTCATCAAACTCTATGTAGGTGAATGCATCTATGCTAGGGGAACGTTGAAAGTACCCCTATAGCACGTCCTTATGAAAGGTTACTATAGAGTAATATAAGTCAGTCAGACAGAGTTGGGTTCATCCAGACATTCAACTTAGCTCTGACATGACATACACAAGCATTCAAGGAACAAACCGTTATTTTACCCACTCACACTCCTTCTCCACCAAGATTATCAATAGACCCAGAACTACTGAGGGAGTGTGCAGTGAGCATATCAGATGCTCAGGCTCAGTCAACTCGTGACATCATGAAGAAAGAAGACAAAGAAAAGAGAATGTCTCCAGATCAGACCAGACCCTCATCCATGACTTGCATAAACAGAATCAACCAGCCAAGCCAGCCTCTTTGAGATGTTGGTACCCCCTTTGGAGATCGGGAGAGTCAAGGGATCCTTGTCAAGCCCACCTCCCCCTCCCCTCCTTCAGACACACACCAAGCAGGGCTAGGAAACGAAGCTGTGCGATGCTTGATGCTTGCGCCTGTGCCGTGTCTGAGAGTTGCAAGAGAGTTGACCCGGACGTCGTGGCACCCCTGTCTAGTCTCCCAGTCCCTAGTCCCGGCCTGCTCTTCCTACGACACGCAGCCCAAGCCCACCCGGAGGAACAGCGCACGCACATTAGAATCACTCTCGGCTTGCTTTTCCAACGTTGATGCTGGGGCTAGAATGATGGCGCTGGGGCTGGTGCTTAGGCACTCTGACTTGGTCCCGGACTTTGCGTCCGCTTCTCCCACACACCTCTCTCTCATCTCAACGTCCGCGTCCACAAGTTTGTTTTACTTTTATTCCTCGCCTTCGCCTGCTTCTTTTTCTTTCTGCTTGCCCTTCTTTTCTCCCCTCGTTCAGGTCTTCACCCACTCGTTTCGATATCATCCATCCTTGACTTACATGGAAGAGTCTTGATTGTTGCTTCACTCTCACCATTGAAACAACAGTCTATCTCTTCCAGAGTCTTACATTCTTTTGAAAACCCGATTATATATCACTTACATTCGCTACCGGTTGGTTTGGTGCCCGCTTAAGCCGACTTACACTATCCAACCACTTTCAATTCTGGCCAAGACATTCAACAACTGACGATTTATTCGATCATATCCATTTATTGGACACCGGGTCGATCTTTGTTCAACTTTCATCCCTATTGTCGACAATTTTAGCTCCTTGACGTGCTTTTCCGGGATCGACAAAGCCTAGCCGGGCTAGATTATGCTGTGTTATTCAACCAAACTTATTCACACGAACCAGAAGCATATCATCGTCGAGTTCCGAAGACCAGCGAACGCTTAGCCCGAGGCTCGCCTCATACCAGCCATCGTCCTAAATCATTGTAAACAATGCGGCGTACCTTGTCTGTTGTCCTGGGCTCTTTAGCCCTGCTGGCAACAGTCGCCGTTATGGCAGTCCTCATCTTCCTCACCAACCATATTCCTAAGCAGTCAAGTGGTCGAACACTTTCTCAAGTCTCTACTGTCCTTGAAGCCGTGGCCCTTGTGGCCCTCGGATGGTTTCTCTCGACATATACTTCAACTACTTTCCGCCGCTGGTCGACACGATGTCTGGGTGTCGACTACGGCGCTTGTCTCTTGGCCATACTCTTTGCTACTGTTGCAACAGTTGCCACTCTCATTCAATTTAGTAAATCAACACTCAGCAAGGATGATGAGCTGCTCAAGACAAAGAAGGCCAGCTTCCTGGTTGGCTTGTCTGTCGCTCTTGGCCTCTCCTTTGCCCTTCAAACTGGATTCTTGTTTTCTCATTTCTTCCTTATGCGAAGAAGTGACGAGAAATCCTTCTCATTACATACCCTGGAGGAGGATCGAAACGCACCATCATTCCGCTCCAAGTCGTCTATGAAGTCGCTTCGCTACAGTCAAACAATCTCAGACCATGACACAGCTCCTCGAATGATGAACTCGATGGATTCTCGAACACCCCCTTCGTCTATTGGTGGGCGCTCTAGATCTGGCACTGTCACGTCTATGAAGTCTCAGTTCTCCTATGCTCTCCGGTCTGCAACTTCCAAGTCACACGTCACCTCGAGTGAGACTCGTCGTCCTCTCTCGGTAGACTCGAGCACGTATCGGTCCAGCGAGGATGCTTTTGATACTTGGGACACATCTTCCGTTGATACACATAACCGTCAGGTAGTGATGGAAGCGACAACTCCACCTCAACAAACCCAAGGTCGCTTTCTTGAGACAATCCCCGGCAGCCCTACACCAAGCAGGACATCAAGCCCCCTCAACGACATGCCTCTTGAACCTCCTAAGCTCCGCACGCGAAGCCGCAGCTACAGTCCAGTGTCCATAAGACGCGAGCAACTCAGCCCTCAACCATCGATGAGCGAACTTCATATCCATCCGCTTTTCAGATCCGACTCGCCCACGCCACCCCCGATGGCTACACCCGGCACTGTCGTAGTGGCTTCACCCAACGCTGGACAGGTTATCACACACCGCCAGAGCGTGCGTTCCCTGCGTGCCGCTACCACGCCTGTGGTACCCAGCCCTCTTAGCCACCGAGGAAGCCTTGAGATGATGCGAAAACAGTGGGACGGACAGGAGAGTATCTGGGAGGAGGAAGAGGCCGAGACAGGTTCACAGCACTCATCTGATAGACCGCTAACCCCTCCGATTCCTGAGTGGGTGATGGGTGCTGGTGCTCGATCAAGCTGGACGGACTACACCAGCCGCAAATCGAAGACATACACCAACAACGAAGGCGAAGAGAAGAAATGATGATGATCACCGTTGCTGTTGGTGACTTTTAACGATAAAAATGAGTGGGAGGATATGGAAATTCAGCAGGCGACTATGATATGGACTGGCAGTTTGCCGAGCACCATTTTTCCTTGTTCTTTTCTTTCTTTTTCAGACACGCCACTAGATGGTAAAAACTAGGTCTGATTTACATCTCTGGGATCGGTGAATGGGATGGGCTGGGCGAGATTACATGTACACGTACCAAGGGAAAAAATAGCGACGGCGCTTTTATGACTTTAGGAACCCTCTGTGCCTGAAGCGCGAGGATGGAATGACAGAGATGAACTACAAGGTAGAGCGAAAGCTAGAAGAGAAAAACAAAAAAGAACAATACATGGAACGAGCCTATTTCTGCCTACAGTGAAGATCTATGAGATGGATTTGATTGTCAATATTACTCGCTCGAAGGGCATCTCACCCAAACCGACGAAAGCATTCATGGTCATCAGAGACTGAGAATTGTCTAACCTTAGATGAAAGAGTCGATTGATGGAATATGTATGAATTATTACGAATGATGCTGGGAAACAATCAGACTAAACAATCTTGATGAACTTTCACTTATAGATACTTGTGAGATTGATTGATGTTTTCTGTGACCCCCTTAGAAGGTCAGAACATTGATGTAAGACGTGCTCAAGACTGATCGTTCCCCAGTTTCCAATTGATTTGAGGCTCAACATCCATTCAATTGTAGTGGTACTTGCCTAGTGCAGTCGTGTCTCGGGCAACAGTAATGTTTCTCTTGGATCACCACGTGGGTTATCGGAGGTCCCTCTTATGGAATACCTCGTCACAATTCTGTAACAGCAGCATGTGTTAAATACAAGGTGACGCCACTATAGAGAATGGATGTAGAGCTACAGGCAGGGGTGATGATGCTGTCGAATGCTTTGTCTTAACTGAAGGTGGACGACTTCTGCACCACACAAGTATTTACATGTTTCATGCTTATCTTAACCGTAGTTGAGGTTCTCAGCTTTTGCATCAGCAAGGTATAAGCACAACAACCTGCAAAGGATACTCGTAACGGAGAATATACAAAATTGTGCACCCATCGTCTTCGCATATCCTCAAGGCAGAAGAGACGCGCGCGCCTCATGTGCGTTTGTGACTGACAAAGCTTGCCCTAAGCTACTATAGGATTAGACCATCTTGAGCACCCTTCCATCTCAGCCCCACCTTTTCCCTTCGTAACCAGTGACCACTGCCTAAGGACTCCGTCATCAACGCTCCAACCTGCAGCTTCTCTTCTCTTCGCAGACGCCGACGCTTTTCTTTAACTTCTCCTCTTCTTCTCTCGTCATACTTGGAGCTTACTTCTCATCTCCTCCTCAAACTCGATACATCGCGACAACTTCTACTGCCGTCATCTACGTCTTTTGCTCGAGCCCGCACCGAACGAGACGTACCCGTCCAAATTCACAGGTCGCCGTTTGCCTCCCACCTCCCCACCTCAACCAACACCGGCAGACTCTTATCTTCGCCCATCATGAAGGTCACTTTCAAAGTACGTCTCCTTGGGCCAAGCTCGTCATGATCAATCCATCGCCTCTATAATCTCCTCTCAGTTGGCTAACCACCCATCTTTCGTTATAGGATCTTAAACAGCAAAAGTTTACGCTCGACGTCGAGCCCTCGGAGCTGGTATGCTCGCCTCGCCTATTGCTGCCTGCGCGAACCGTTCTGCCAACTGACGCAATTCCCAGATCTCTGCTGTCAAGGAAAAGATCTCAGCCGAGAAGGGCTGGGAGCCTAAGCAACAGAAGCTTATTTACTCTGGTACTTACCTTCTCCGCTTGCTGCACCACCCCGTCGACTGACATTCTGCAAAAGGCAAGATTCTGAAAGATGAGGAGACTGTTGGCTCCTACAACATTGAGGAGAAGGGTTTTGTGGTCTGCATGGTGAACAAGGTTTGCAACACCAACCCTAAGCCAAGAGCCCCGTATACTGACACCTCGTGATAGCCTAAGCCCAAGCCCGCCGAATCAAGCGCTCCTCCTGCCACCCCCGCCCAACCTGTTGCTAGCACTCCTGCCGCCCCAGCTGCCCCTGCGCAGTCCACATCGCAACAGCCTGCTGTGCCAGCAACACCCACCCCTCAGCGCTCTGCCGAAGCCGGGTCTGGTGCTCAGACTGATGAGCCTTCAGGCCTAGCCATGGGCGCTCAGCGCACCGAGGCGATTGCAAACATGGAGGCTATGGGTTTTGAGCGAAGCCAAATCGAGGCTGCCATGCGCGCTGCATTCAACAACCCTGACCGAGCCGTTGAGTATCTTCTCACTGTAGGTTTTTACTGCCCCGAATTTCCATAAGCTGCATTTACTTACTCAATTTATTAGGGAATTCCCGACAACATCCGACAAGAGCAGCAGCAGCAGCCACGTGAGGCCGCTCCCGCCCCTGCCTCCCAACCGGCAGCTCAGCCCACCCATCAGGGTGGTTCCGATGAGGGCGGAGTGAACTTGTTTGACCTCGCAGCTCAACGGGGCGGTTCTGGTGGTCGTGGAGGAAACGGCGGTAACCAGGCGGCTGCAGCAGCCGCTGCCGCCGCAGCAGCTGGACAGGGTGGTGACTTGGGCAACCTCGACTTTTTGCGACACAACGCCCAATTTCAGCAGCTCCGTCAGGTTGTCCAGCAACAACCACAGATGCTCGAGCCAATTCTCCAGCAGCTCGGTGCTGGTAACCCCCAATTAGCCGAGCTGATCGCCTCAAATCCCGACCAGTTCCTCCAACTCCTGGGTGAGTACGCCGACGACGACGTGCCCCTGCCACCTGGTGCTCAAGCTATTTCCGTCACCGAGGAGGAACGCGACGCTATTGAGAGAGTAAGAGCTTTCGTTCAGTATGATGTTTGTTGTTGTTACTGACACGATCCTAGCTGTGCCGTCTTGGATTCGACAGAGACCAGGCTATTCAAGCTTACTTCGCTTGTGATAAGAACGAAGAGCTCGCCGCCAACTTCCTCTTCGATCAACCAGAGGACGATGAGCCTGGACCTAACAACTAGGTGGGTTAGGATGGATGTGCGGGACAATGCGTGTTACGATGATGAGTCGAAGAAAATGGAATAAACCCAGGCATTCCCAATATAATATGGGTAGGAAACGCCGTGGAAACGTCCTGGCGCCGCCTCGCAAGTCGCGATGGCACGACGAGATGCGCCGGTGTTGGGCGTAGGAATTCCTCTTGGCCTCTATGCGTGCAAAGGCAGGGTAGCACAGATAGCCGACGAAATTGATGAATTCATAAGCTTTTGGTGCTATTCAGGGTGTGCAGTAGATCTATTGCCACTTTCCAGACGAAGAATTTGGGTCTCGTTGATATCAGCAAATCTGTGACCTAGAGATGTGTGTTTTGATTCTCTACTTACTCGACTTATACTAGCATTTTAAGATTTTAGTCATTTAATCATATATCGTGTTATATAGGCACTTTATCTAGTCTTGTAAATTGTCCTCAGTATTCAGAGACTCTCCGAAGCATGGTTACTTGTTCCAAATCTCCAAGCAATTGGATGTATTTCATGACCTAGCCCATATGGTATTGCTATTCTGTAGAGACTGCTCTCAAAGCCAATTCCTGTGTAACCATTTGATTCCGTAAACACTGCCAAAAACCCTATGGGTATCATGCCTTTTCCTTTTGCGCCACCTGAACCCCTTTTTTCAAGTTTTGGACTTTTTGATCTCGACCTCGATCTGGTATATGCCCTGCCCCCGTTTTCCTCACTCATCCTGAACAATGGGTTCACCGTTCAGTCCATAGACGATTGTCTGCTTCTTCTTCTTTTTGCGCTTCTTGGCATCGCCCTCGTCATCATCCTTGAACAGCTCCTCGCGCTTCTTGCGCATAACCTCGGCCTGTTCGTCGGCACGGCGCTTCTCCTCTGCCTCGTATTCCTCCTGGATCTTGCGCTGCTCGGCCTCGATGTTCTCGACCGGCTCGAACTCGCTGCCGGTGAAGGCCTTGTACTCGTTGATGTCAATCTTGACCGTCTTCTCGCCTACGAGGGCGGCGTGAATGCGGCGGGGGCAGTGGCGCTCCTCGCGGTTGAACTTGAGCTTAACATTGCGACGCTGCTTGCCGGGAAACATGCCTGAAATCATCTCAAAGTCGGTGCCAAACATCTGCAGACCGCGATAGAAAAGTTCCGTCTCTGCGTCGGTCCAGATGTTGGGGCCCTTGAGTTTGGAGGTGTTCATGAATGAGTTACTGGTTATGAGGCGCGTGAAGTCGTTTTCTTCGACTGTTTCCATATCGCCGGCTGCTGCTGCTGCTCGGGCGTGTCGATCTACCGCCAAAGAGCTCTGATCAACCACAATCTGCCCATCTACGATACGGAACTGAGGTCCTGAAGGTGCAGTAGGAGCTGGGGCCGATGACACTGGTGATGGCGCAGCCGGACTTCCCGTCTTCTCGCCTTGCCCACTGGCTTCGGGGGTCGCCGAGCTGTCACGTTCATCATTTGAAAGTTTGGACTTCATCCTGGCCCGTCGCTCTCGTTCTCGTAGCTCGTCATGTCTGCTGAATTTCTTTCCGATGTGTAGATCCTTGGTTAGATCCGCCATTTTGAGCTTCTGCAGATCCACTAGCTGGGTCTCTGAATCTTCTGGCGTAATTGAACGTGCCCGTCTATTTCTGGGCGTGCTTGTACCGCTCTGAGGTGCCCTACGCTTCCTTGGTTGCTTTGGCGCTTCGCCCTCCTCAGCTGTTTTCCTCTGGCGCTTCTTAGGTCGTGTGCCCTCTTCCGTACCAGTTTCATCCTGGGTCGCTTTGGTAGTCTGCTTCTTAGTTCGTGGTTTTCGTGCTGGTTTTGACACGTTTGGCGCTTCTGCCGATGGAGGAGTGGTTGACTCATTCGAGTCAGCGGGCGCAAGTGATGATATGGTTGAAAGTTCAGTTCCACTCGGGCCTTCCGAGTCATCTGGAGTGGGTGTCTGCAGGACAGGAGAGGGCGCATTGTGTACTTCGTTTGTTTGAGTCACAGCGGGCTGTATATCAGACTCCTCAGCGACAGGCGGTTGAGTTTGTTGTTGCTCGCTCGTCGATTTCGGTTGGGAGATGTTTGGTTCTGCGGTTGCCTCGGTCGCAACCGGACCAGAGCTCTGTTCTGTTGAGATTTCGACATTCTGGCTTTCGGTTTCGCGCTGGATATCCTGTTGTAATGTTTCTTGAGGCGTTCCTTGAGTTATGGCAGGGTCATCTGGCTTTGGAGGCTCTGGAATCGTCGATGGTGGGGTAGGAGGCTGGTGACCAAGTTCATGGGAATCTTGTGATTGCGACTCGACAGGTTTTGTTGCGGATACTTTCGGCGAAGATGGCTTTTGAGGTTCTTGAGTTGTAACCTGAGGTTCTAGGACATTGGAGGCTTGTGGAGGCGAAGTAGCTGGTGTCGGTTTGGGTGGTTGTGAGGGCGCTGGTGCCGCGGGGCGTCGAGCGGAGGGGATCTTTGGTTTAAAAGCAGGCCCTCCTTTCTTTTTGAACATAGAACTCATGGTGAGGGTAGTTTTTCATGCATATACTGTATGCAATTCGGTATCTGGTAGCAGTTTTCACATTTCCGCCTTGCGATCAAAGGTTGGAAATTCAGAGCGGAAAATTATTGTATGCGCGAGCGATACAGAAAATGTAGAGAAAATAAAATGCGGGATGGTGGAGAGGCCGAGCGAGGATTAACCGCTTTGGGTGACAATAATAATCCGGAATAATTATGACTCTTTTTGCCGAGATCCATACATCATGCTGTATTCTCAAAGATAGGCTGCACATATCATGACATCCTTAGACTTTTGAATTCTCATAATCTCAAACATCGACCAACTTATCTACCAAAATGTCGAATTATATCACTATCACTAAAAACAGTGTCCAGCTTTTTGTCAGCACCTGAGGGGACTGCCCTTGCAAATCGATAAGAACAGGCTCCACCCATCCAAATACGGTTAGCCTATCACTAAGCCCCTTTGAGGTGGAGACGCCGCGCTTCTTGGTCTGCGACTCAACTTCGAAATTTCAACTCCTGGCCCGAGGCTACGTTCCATCATCACAACACGCTTCCCCGCGCTGCCCCTTGATGACCGTTCGCACGTCTTGGTTCGCGACGGGACTTGGCTTCAGAGCGTTCGCACGACCGACCCGTCGCTCTTGCTAGGCCTCGTGTCCTCTTTTCTGCCCTGTGCCACGCGACTTCTGATGCCTCTCACGACCACATCCTCTGCCTCGCCTCGTCCATCCACGCTCGCAAAGATGGAGGATAGGAAGCGGCCTGCCATCAGCAGTGCCGATGACCTAGCTCCTCCTAGTAAGAGAGTTGCTGTCAATGGCTCCAAGGCTAAAGATGATCCTCTTGATATGAAGGAGGAAAGCTGGATTGAGGTAAGTGTCGCACGACGACGTCTTCTATTGCAAATCCATCGCTGCCCAACTACCCATCTCCCGTCTGTATACTGCTCCTCATGTAGGCGAGTGGTTTCAGGCTTCGTGCCATTCTTGTCGGGATGGTCCTAGACGGCAGTGCTCACCAAGCCAGTGATGATGCTCGCTCGCTCGCTCCCTGCGACAGCAGTCCTCGGCTCGGAAGTGCATCTACAATACATTTCCTGAGCAGCGCCTCCGCTCATCCTTCAAACACCCCACAACTTTCTCGACGTACAAGGACGGGAATGTCGCTGACTCGGTTATCAGGCCTACACAAAGGGCGCCATCTACCGGCAGATGCAGGAATACAGTCGCAAAGCTTCCACATATGAATCACGTCTCGAAGAACTTCACAAACGATCTGTTCATCATGATGATCACCTGAGGATTATCGACGCTTGGTGGCGCCAGGTTAGTTCCGCCCACATCTCATTGTCGTCATCATAACTAAATCATCGACAGGTCTTGGAGGAGATGGAACTTTTATCAGAATCCGATCCAACTTCACCCACACCCTCCGGTATGGAACCCCCCATCGATTTTTGCGCGTCTGCTGATTTGCTAGCAGACCCCCCATATTTGAGTGGCGTGAGTTTCAAAGACCTTCACGAGTTCCAGAAACATCTATCAGACAAGGGCAAAGCGATAAAGTCGAGGGCTGAAGCGCTGCTTGGACGCTTGGCTTCTTCAAGAGGCAAAATTGACCCGGAGGCTTCCAAACTGGAGAGCAAGGTTGCCAATCTGCTAGCTACCCAGAAGGAGTATCTAGTCAAGTTGGATCGATTGAAGAGCGAAAAGGACCAACTTTCCGAGCAGCTCAATGCTGCAACTTTGCGTTACTTCAAGGCAGAGAAGAAACTGGACCGCGCCAAGAGTTCTCAAGTTCAAAAGTTAGAACAGCAAGCATTCGCCAACTCTACTCGACCTGCCGTGTCTGGCGACAACGGCGCGGAAACTGGCGAGACGAATGGGAACGCGAGTGAATTGCTACTCAAGTACGAAGAAGCGACTGCAGCTGCTACGAAGCAAAAGGAGCAACTAGATGTCATTCTTGCTGAGATCAAGACGCTCCAGGACGAAAACTCGACTCTGAAAGCGAAAAGAGATACTCTAACCGATGAAGACTTTATTCGAACCGATGTCTTCAAGCAATTCAAAAACCAGAACGAGGACCTAATAAAGCGTATCAACACGCTCGAGGCCACTAACAAACAGTTGCGTGAAGAGGCCGAAAAACTGCAGGCAGAGCGATCGGCATTCCGGACTCAACTTGAAGCAGATGCGAACCAGGTGACGCAGGAGCTAGAGGCCGAAATTATGTCCAGAGATCAAGACCTTGCTAGAGTACGATCTGCGCGGGATGAATTACTGGCCGAAACCACACAGACCAAGGCGCGATTGGAACAAGAGCGAACGTCTATCGAACAGGTGAAGGAGTTGTCATCTGCCAAGGACGACAGAATTGCGGCTCTCGAAATGCAGGTCTCACGCCTTGAGCCGCCAGAGATTTTTAACCCCGACAACGAAGAAGTGACCCTAGACGAGCTTCGCCTCAAGTACAAGCAACTACAGCGAGATTACGATGCCATCAACCAGGAAATGCCCGTCATAACAACGGCATGGAAGAAGATGAGGGAAATTGCTCACAAGAAGGCCATGGATTCTAGCGCGATGGAAGAGCGCATTTCGATCTTGATCGCTGAGAAAAGCAAGGCTGACCAAAAGTACTTTGCTGCTCGAAAAGATGCCGACACCCGTAACAACGAGATTCGATCCCTGCGACATCAGAACAGCAAGAGTTCGGAAATTATCGCCCAACTCAAGGACCTCGAGTCTCAAAACCGTACCTTGTTGAGTAACTTGGAGAAACAGTTGGCGGACTTGAAGCAAGCCAATGCCAGTTTGATGGCGGAGAACAAGAAGATGGAGGCGACAAGTCTTGACGCTGTTCGCCGGACAGAATCACTCAACAAGCAAGTGGCTGACCTGTCGAACTTGGTCAAGTCCAAGGATGCCGCGACTGCAGTTGTTCGAGAGCGTAACACGATGCAAGAGACTGAGGTGGAGAAGATGAAGGTGCGCATTGAGCATGTACAAAAAGACCGCGACAACTGGAAGAACAAGGCGTTGAGTAATTCTTCTGAAGAAGAGGAGATGCTTCGGGTAAGTCACAAAAGTCACCTGCTGTCTATCTTGTTGCTAATCTGTGATAGACTTTTGCTCTCTGCACGATTTGTCGCAACAACTTCAAAAACACGGCCCTCAAGACATGCGGTCACCTGTTTTGTAATCAATGCGTTGATGATCGCATCAGCAACCGTATGCGCAAATGTCCTACCTGTTCTCGAGCGTTTGATAAGATGGATGTTATGCCCGTACATCATTGAACGCAACGAGGGTGTCAAGACAAACAACCCGCCCAACTTGCCCGCTGCTTCTCTTCCATACGTTCTGCGATACCTCTTGTTCTTTATTAATTGCTTTCGTCAAGCACTGCTCATCCATTCTGTACCTTTTCGGGCATTGGGGTGGCCCGCCATGTCTTGTCTTCCCCAGCGGGCTGCGTTGGCCGCGTGATCTGGACAGCACATCTTGACGCTTTTCTTCTTCTCTGGGCTAGATGGCTATACTTGGAAAGTCATCCGTGTACTTTTAACTGCGCGACGGGACATGTTATGCAAACCGCCGCGAGCATGTATATACTCTTTGTAGTCAAAGGAGGTTATCTCTAACAGACGATGGTTGAGAATCGGTGTATGAGATAGCAGGATAAATGGAAAGCGTTTTATGTTATCACTAACGTTCCCCCAATGTATTAATAACGTATGGACAACCTATTAATGTTTATCTACCTACGACTTGTTGAACCAAAGCCTGTACTTTCATGGCGGTTGGAGTTGTTGGAACCGGACGAAGACCCTGAGTTGCCACCCCAACCCCATCCTCCTCCTCCCCGTCCAATACTGCCATAGCTATCGTGACGATTGTTGTGATGATGATTCTGGTTACGACTGCCAGCCCAATATCCTGCGGCAGCTCCTCCAGCAGCTCCGCTCCAGAATCCAGGTCTGAAGCTATCGGTTTGAGAAGAAGGCTTGGTGCCGGGATACGGAGGCGGAGGGTCGTCACCGCCAGGACCCCAACCAGGACCCCAACCGCCAGGAGACGATCCATCACGATGGCGTCGAGGTCGATTAGAGTTTCCGCCAGCTCCTTGTGCCTTATAGCACGCTGAGTAGATGATCCAGCATAGAATGGAAACGAAGATGGTGGTGAAAAGCAGAGCGCCCCAGTCGGTGCCGCCGTGGCCGTCGCTGAACCAGCCTCCGTTGGCGATATTAGGATAACGGCGCTCGCCCTTCCTCGTCAAGGCGAGTCGATACTCGACACCGCAGCTGCCTTTGAGGACGTAGGGATCGTCGGGAGAAGAGTAGCCCTCGCAAATGACATCTGTGGTTACAAGCTTGAGCTCCTCAGGGAGAGATGCGGTGCAGCTCCACTGGACATCCTCATCGCCCCAGCCGGCACCTTCGTTGGTGCAGCGCATAACATCGATATCGTAGATTTCGCAGAGGGCCTTTTTAGAAACGCAGCGCAGCTGGGGGATGGCGCCGACGCGGCGATGGTTGGTCATGGCGCCATTGCCGCGGAGAGTGAGGGACTGGACGTCGGAGAGCTTGATGGCATCCTTGGGGCGGGCGGCCAGGGCGAGGGCCGGGAGGACGAGAAAGCAGGCGAGAGAGTTGAATATCATGGTGTTTTGGGGGCTATGACGTTGTGGGGTCGATGTCTATACAGCCTCAGTAAATATACGATGATGACGAGCCAAGACCCCCTATGCGGGATTGTGAGGTTGATGAAGATTAAATGAGATGAGACTTTAGGTTAAACTTGGAGGGGACAAGTTGCGTGAGTCTGGTCTGGACACGTGCCGTGGCGATAAGAGGTGTTGATGAGAATGTGGCGACCCAGTAGTAAGCTGTGCTGGCTTGATGGCATCCAATGAAAAGCAACACAACGCGATGCGATGCGATGCGTTGTTGCCTAAGGTCGGGAAAGGTGGAAATAGGAGACTCTAAACTCTTTTGTTAGTTAATAGCTGTAAATTACATTATCGGGATTATCAGGATTATCTAAATTAGGTTTGAATGACAGTCTTGACATTCCAGTTTGCGTGGTGAATGGCCGTGGTGCAGTCATGATATAAAATCCGTACCTAATTTATACTCTACAAACGGTTGAGATTACAGACCATGTTGTCAAAGTGTCCAGAACTATAAGAATAATATTCCCTTTGAATGCACCAGACTCTGGCATAACGTCAGTTACATTTTGCTTATATGAAATACCATTTTCGAGTTTAAATAAAACTGATTAATCTTCAGGTATACTGAAATATGAGTCTAACTGCTATTGCTGTTATAAGGGGGGCTATCGCTATAGTATGGAGAGCTTCCGCCAGACGGTACATCTGGCAATTAATACATTACCTTGGTAGGTAGTCAGTGAACAGAATCCTGTTATGGGAAAGTTTTACTTACGGTCGCTTTCTACCGCAGCCACCCTCTAACCACACATCTAACAAACAAGATTAACAAACCGAAGACATGTATAAGATAATTCTGTCACATACGCTTACTACACCATTCAGCGTCCTCGAATCTCTCATTTGTATAGTCGCCCGAACGACAGACATCTATCACGGCTGTTTAGTCATATACTCTGTACTAACACGTAGAAACTCCGGTGCAACTTACGTCTTGAGCAAAGCGCGCTATATTTCCGTTCACGACCACAGTCGTCAGTGGTGCAGATGTCTGGACAAAGTCGGAGTGACTAGCGGAATAATTCCAGCATGAGGTACCCATAAGGTATCTGGTAAATGTCTTCTTTTTCTCTCACGCTTTGAGCAGGAAATGTATTACTCTCCAAAGACTGGGCGATTGCGTCTGCCGTCAACACTGTCGCATTTATCTGTATATCGATGAGTTCTGGTCTCTCACTCATGATGCCATAGAATTTGCGCTGGTTACAGACGCCTGCTCCGTAGCAAAGGTTGTTTCGACAACCACGGAACCGACAAAGTCCCATTCTAATAAAAGCTATGTATCCATGTAGAACCAATATCGAAAGATCAGTGGTTTGCATCCAATGCGGGGATAAAGTTTGTGTCTGGCTCCTCTCAAGTCCCATTGCTATATATTTATATTTTTGTCGTGTGCATGAACGTCCTGCACAAGGCTCAAGATAAACATCCAAGGTTATTGAGACCTCTTCAACAAGCCACAAGACTACTGATGTGCCTCAAGAAGCTGACTCATTCGTCCGGAAACAAGGATGCAGTCCCTACCAACCAACTGCATATTCAAGAGCACCAATAACGGCTTCAAGTCTGTCCACTTGCTGTTGGTGATTGCACTTACATTGTCATGAGAATGGCCGACAGTCCGAGCCTTGGTTGTTTCTGGGCCAGTTAGGAACACACATTCCATGTGCAACGCGGTCTCGATCGTGATAATGCAAGTTGAAGCCTATGGTGTTGGTCAATAGGTGCATATGTGTATGCAAGACCTTTTGCCATTTGGAAAATCCTTAAAACAGTCACGGCTGAGAAGATAAGGAGGCATCATCTGTAATTGAAACAAGCACCTTTTGTAGATGGACTTACTAACAGTTGATAAATCTTGCTTCCTTGGGACATGTAGGCGAATAAAGTAAAAGGTACTGACACTTTGAACATGCGGCTCAGCTTGGACGAATACCGCAGATTGTCAAGGCCCAGCTTCGACAATTTCCCCATGACTCTGAAACAGAGCTACATGCGAAACGCATGGCGCAATTGGTCCCAAGATCTACTGGATAGTAGTGCCTGTGACTTGGCTGCTTGTCTCTATGATGTCGACCTCGACTATTTGTCATGATTTCCGTTGCGCAAGGTTTCTTTCTCTGTGCGAATACCTTGCGTAGGAGCAGCAAACACAAGGAGAGAAGCCAAACTTAGATCGACCATGCAGTTTCGCATTCGGACAAGTATAACGAAGAATAACTGGCTAATCGATGGAAACATGTAAAACCTCGCCCCCGTTTGGCTTTAATTATTACTTGGGTCTAAGCTCTTGTGTTGGTAATCCGCCCATATAACGCAGTACGTATTATGTTTGCAAATAGGATGTTACAGCTAATAATTCAAAGGTTTCCTCGGACATAGAGTCTGTTGAATGATCGTTAATATGCCGGTTCGCTAGGGTTGACAGTGCATATCATAAAGTTTCGCATAGGCATCGAATACGCTCGGATTTCGGATTCGGGATTCATTTTACCGACCTGCTGAGCCTCTTGGTTATAGTGACAGGGCTGATAGTCGGAAACCGGCGATAAAATGTAGCCGACTCCGATGAGGACCCGCCCTTAGATGACGGGTAATCTTGAGGTGAGTATTGAATGAGATGACCCGTCTCGTCATCTTCTTGAAAAAGAATCATAATATTCTTGTCTGTGCATACGTACGTTCATAGATACTGTGGAATGAATCTGTGAATCAGCGGTACGACCTAGTCGATACTCGAACCTCATCGAGGTGGCATGAGACCGATACACAACGCTTGTGCTATGCGATGCTAGCCCCCTGTCATACAGCGTTGAGATCCGTGAGCATCAATCTGGAACTTGTTTCTCCAAGATTTGATAAATAGGGGGAACAGATTCTCGATCAAGCTGAATACTCGTTAGTACATTGGAAAAAGACCAGCTACGGTGCCGAAGTCCCGAGTTAATTAACAGTGAAGCCCCCTCGCTTGGAAGTACATACTTTCATGCTGTAGTGACAGACTGTAAGCGAATGAACCAATAATGGCAGACCAGGCCTTCTGAAAACAGTAAACCGTTTCGAGCGCCGCAAAGAAAAGTCTCCACATGCTCGGCCGACTAGCCGGACTTTGGGCGTTTGGCGGACTTTGGCTGGCAGGTCAAGGATGGGTGGAGAAGGTTACAGAGTAAGCATAGAAGCACTAGGATTGTCCACTAGGTAGTTACGGGTTGTCGGGCTTCTGCACGAGTCCGTTGGATAGATTCAACGATGGATGTGAGAGAGAGACAAGCCAAAGACAATGTACGCGGTGAGATGACTCAACTTTGGTCACCGGAAGACGAGTACAATACAACATGACAATCTCAAGGATAAGCTCATGAGAGATACGGATAGTTTATTGGGCTGTGACTCTTCACCGGCGGCTTACGGGGTTCAATGGAAACGCCTTGGAAGGATCTCTCTTCAAAACCCCCATCTTCCACGCATGAGCTCCCCAATAAGCGACAAGGTGGGCCGGGCTGGGGGTTGTTTACCTCATCTAGAGTCTACAGTCATGGATGGAAGAGGGTGATCCCGGTACCCATTTTGTGTTCCGTCCGACGGCTGCAAAGATGCGCTAAAGTAGCTCAGTCCAGTTCGACTGGGGGTCTGGTCTGGTCTGTGTTGCGTAACAAGGTATTTAAATAAATTGTTGGTCCCTTGAGTCGCATTTCTGTGCTTTGTTTGCTCGTGCTCTTGATGGATACTGTATAATTGTTGCGCCCCTCAGCTCTCAATTCGCACAGAGTGCTCAACTTATGTTTTGGGGATCCTATCATTTCCTTTCCATGACATAGCGCAAGAATCTTTCCCGTCTTTCATACACATGATCTGCTAAATCTTGGACGACATCAATCTCAACTCTGGCTGGGCTTGCGCCTGCTGGTGTAATTAATTTCTACACCGAGCAATTCCTCTCTTGTCCATCTTCTCATCATGACCGAAATCTCTGAAAAGACGGCCGCTGCCAACAGCAGCAGCAACCGCTCGCGGCCGTCCTCGTCGAGCCACGACGGTTCGACCGATATAGATGCAGCTCGACCAGGCAAAAACACCTCGACCGACCCCGATAACGAAAAACTCGACTTGACAAAGGCCGACTCCAAAGTAATCATACCGCCAAAGGCCGAAAACATTGAGGACCATTATCGACACTTGCCACCTGATGAAGCCGAGGTTTTGCGGCGCCAAGTCGTTAGCCCTGAGGTCAAGCAGGGCGTCGCTGTGCTGTACCGATACGCCTCTCGCAACGACATCATCATCATCATAATCTCGAGCATCTGTGCAATCGCTGGTGGTGCTGCGCTCCCCCTTATGACGGTTGTCTTTGGTAACCTCCAGGGAGTTTTTCAAGACTATTTCGTCAACAGAAGTCTCAGTTACGATGCGTTTACCGACAGATTGACTGAATTCGTCTTGTATTTTGTATACCTTGGAATTGGCGAGTTTGTCGTGGTTTACATATCGACCTGCGGTTTTATTTACAGCGGTGAGCATATCGCTGCTAAGATTCGTGAGCATTATCTTGAGAGCTGTCTACGACAGAACATTGGCTTCTTCGACAAGCTTGGCGCCGGCGAGGTCACCACACGCATCACTTCCGATACCAACCTTATCCAAGATGGCATTTCCGAAAAGGTCTCTCTTACTCTGGCCGCCGTCGCTACATTTGTCTCGGCCTTTGTCATTGGTTTTATCAAGTACTGGAAATTGACTCTTATCTTGTTTTCAACCGTCGTTGCCCTGCTCATCAATATGGGCGGTGGTTCCACGTTCATCCTCAAATATAACAAACAAAGCTTGGAGGCTTATGCTCACGGAGGTAGTCTTGCAGATGAAGTTATCAGCTCTATCCGAAATGCTGTTGCTTTTGGTACGCAGGAACGTCTGGCTCGGCAATATGACGCTCACCTCAAGAATGCCGAATACTTCGGCTTTCGCGTCAAAGGGGCTGTCGCCTGTATGGTTGCCGGCATGATGTTGGTACTTTACCTCAACTATGGTCTGGCCTTTTGGCAGGGCAGCCAGTTCCTAGTGGATAACGAAACGAGCCTCTCCAATATTCTAACTATTCTAATGGCTGTCATGATTGGTGCATTCAACCTTGGAAATGTTGCACCCAATGTTCAAGCTTTCACCAATGCCATCGCTGCTGCTGCCAAGATCTTCAACACCATCGATCGAGTATCTCCACTCGACGCTTCGAGCGACAAGGGAGACAAGATCGATCATATCCAGGGCGCTATTCGACTATCGAACATTAAGCACATCTACCCGTCTCGGCCCGAAGTAACAGTCATGCAGGATGTGAGCCTCGACATTCCCGCCGGCAAGGTCACTGCCCTCGTTGGTGCATCTGGTTCTGGTAAGAGTACCATTGTTGGATTGGTTGAACGCTTCTACGATCCTGTTCAAGGTACTGTCTACTTGGACGGACATGACATTTCCAAGCTCAACCTGCGATGGCTGCGTCAGCAAATGGCCCTTGTCAGCCAGGAACCTACCCTCTTTGGCACCACCATCTTCCACAACATCCGCTACGGACTGAACGGTACCAAGCACGAAAACGCAAGCGAAGAGGAGCAACGCGAACTGGTTGTCGAGGCAGCCAAGAAGGCCAATGCCCACGATTTCATTTCTGCTCTTCCCGAGGGCTACGAAACACATGTTGGTGAACGAGGTTTTCTTTTGTCTGGTGGTCAAAAGCAACGTATTGCGATTGCTCGTGCCGTCGTTTCTGATCCCAAGAGTAAGATTGACACAACTACTATCAAATAAGTACCAACTAACACCTTCATAGTTCTACTCCTTGACGAAGCAACTTCGGCTCTGGATACTAAATCAGAGGGCGTGGTTCAGGCAGCTCTAGAGAATGCCGCCGAAGGTCGTACTACCATCACTATTGCCCACCGTCTGTCGACCATCAGAGATGCTCACAATATTGTTGTCATGTCCGAAGGTCGGATTGTGGAACAGGGTACCCACAACGAACTTCTCGAGAAGAAGAGCGCATACTTCAACCTTGTTTCGGCTCAGAACATCGCCGCAGCTAAAGAGATGAGTGCTGAGGAGCAAGCTGCAATTGATGAGGTCGAGGAGACGCTCATTCGTAAGATGACAAGCGAGAAGCAGGGGCCAATTGTTGCTGATCCCAACGACGATATTGCTGCCAAGCTGAGCCGAACTGCTACCACCAAATCTGCATCAAGTCTGGCACTTCAAGGCCATAAAGCTGAAGAGGAACACAAGTATGGATTGTGGACCTTGATCAAGCTTATTGCTTCCTTCAACCAGACAGAATGGAAGCTGATGGTTATTGGCCTGTTTTTCTCTGCCATCTGCGGTGGAGGCAATCCTACCCAGGCTGGTATGTCATTCTCCTTCGTCTCACAAAATGTACTGTGAAGTGACTAACTCTGGCTATAGTCTTTTTTGCCAAGCAGATTGTGACTCTGTCCCAGCCGGTCACCGACCAGAACCGCAGTCAGATCAAGAGTGATTCGGACTTTTGGAGTGCAATGTACCTGATGCTCGCATTTGTCCAGTTCTTTGCATTCGTTATTCAGGGCGTCTTGTTCGCCAAATGTTCTGAGAGGCTGGTACACCGAGTCCGAGACCGCGCGTTCCGGACCATGCTTCGCCAGGACGTTGCTTTCTTCGACCGTGATGAAAACACTTCTGGTGCTCTTACCTCGTTCCTTTCAACCGAAACAACTCACGTTGCCGGACTAAGCGGAGTGACACTGGGGACGCTGCTGATGGTTCTTACGACACTCATTTCTGCCATGGTTGTATCTCTGGCCATTGGCTGGAAGCTCTCACTTGTGTGCATTTCAACTATCCCGATTCTACTCGGATGTGGTTTCTTCCGATTTTATATGCTTGCCCACTTCCAGCGCCGATCCAAGGCCGCCTACGATTCTTCTGCCAGCTTTGCTTCGGAGGCCATATCGGCTATCCGCACTGTAGCTGCGTTGACGCGAGAGGGCGACGTATTGAGGCAATACAAGGATTCACTGGCCGAGCAGCAGCGCAGAAGTTTGATATCGGTTCTCAAGTCATCTTTACTCTATGCTGCCTCGCAGTCTCTTCTATTTGCCTGCTTTGCCTTGGGTTTCTGGTATGGTGGCACGCTGATTGGTAAGCTAGAGTACACCATGTTCCAGTTCTTCCTCTGTTTCATGGCTGTCATTTTCGGCGCTCAGTCAGCGGGCACCATCTTTTCATTCGCCCCTGACATGGGCAAGGCCCATCATGCTGCTGGAGAACTGAAAAAGCTGTTTGATAGGCAACCCGTGGTGGACACATGGTCGGACAGCGGAGAGCGTCTGCCAGAAGTCGAGGGTATTCTTGAGTTCCGCGATGTCCACTTCCGTTACCCGACAAGACCGGAACAGCCTGTCCTACGCGGCCTTAACCTGACAGTGCGACCTGGGCAATACATCGCCCTTGTGGGAGCGTCTGGCTGTGGAAAGAGCACAACTATTGCGTTGCTAGAGCGATTCTATGACCCTCTTTCTGGCGGAGTGTTTATCGATAATCGCGAGATCAGCAAGTTGAACATCAACGACTATCGCTCACATATTGCACTTGTCAGCCAGGAGCCTACGCTGTACCAGGGAACTATCAAGGAGAACATCCTTTTGGGCACTCCACGCGAGGATGTTCCTGACAAGGACATTGAATTCGCATGCCGTGAAGCAAACATTTACGATTTCATCGTGTCACTTCCCGATGGCTTCAACACAGTGGTTGGTAGCAAGGGTGCGCTGTTGTCGGGTGGTCAGAAGCAGCGAATTGCGATTGCACGAGCTCTTATCCGTGACCCCAAGATCTTGCTTCTCGATGAGGCAACATCAGCGCTGGACTCGGAGTCGGAGCATGTGGTGCAGGCAGCGTTGGACAAGGCGGCTAAGGGCCGAACCACGATCGCTGTCGCTCACCGTCTGAGCACGATCCAAAAGGCCGACATTATCTATGTGTTTGACCAGGGTCGTATCGTTGAGCAGGGAACGCATACGGAGTTGATGAAGAAGAATGGACGCTACGCAGAGTTGGTCAACTTGCAAAGCCTTGAGAAGCAGAGATGAAAGTAAGGGTGGATGATGTAATTACCTGGGAGGACTGTGTGTGAGACGTTTGCATTGTACTGGCGTTAAGGCGCGACGGGAAAACCCCCCTTATGGGAGCAACGGACGATATCCGATACATGTCGTTTACAATGAATGACTTTATGTATACCATTTGATCAATCAACTCTTTTCACTATGTATTGGATACCAGTTTGAATGTCTGAATATGATTTGGTGGTTAATTGGTGTCGAATCTTTCAAGGGATAAGGTCAGTCAGACAGAAACCGGGGCATCGGAGCGCTCACATGGTCATCGCGTGCAAGGCATTCATGGTTAGAGACAGGGAGAGGCCAGAAGAAGCATTGATCGACACCAGAGGGAATGGAGGAAGGGTCTCGACCATGACAGTTGAGAAACTCAGCTCCTGTGGGGTAGGTAGGACAAAGAGGCAGAAATGACTGGCGCAATAGTTTCATTCTAGAAAACGATAATGGCTACGCGGGAAGAGGCAGCGGATGGAGACAGACGGTAGACGGTAGTCGGTAGACCTACCTCAGGCAATGGAGCCATGTTTGAACGGCTCTGCGGCGGCGACGGTGGATGTGGTGATTGATGGGTCCTCGAGTGTTTTAGACAGAGTCTCAGTAGAACATATCTTGCCACGGAGAGTGTGTGAGGATGGGGAATTGATTCATTTATCTGGTATTTGAGTGAAGCGTGTATTGTCGGAAGTTGTTTCTTTTCCTTCGCTTTACTCTGTACTTAGCTTTTGCTGAGGTTGACAGGGCGATAGTCGAGTCGCGTCGTTAAAAATGTCGTGATCTCTTGGCAGGGGAAAATGGCTTGTCATTGGACAAGAGGCAAATTACTTTGGGCGCTGTGGTACCTAGGCGAGGAGCTCCGTCCTTTTCTTAGTTAGTGGGGTTCAGTCTTGTCTCTTCTGTCTGTCTCTATTTGGACTCTCACCTGAACTACCTCCCTACCATTGCTATGTATAGAATATTCATTGGAAGGTCTAGCCAAGAACCAACAGGAAACGAAACAGAACGAAACGAAACGAACGGTGAGAAAGAGGGAGAAGCCAAGAGTGGAATAAACTCAACTGACACCCCCTGCCCTGCCCTGCATTGATATGAGGTGATAGATAGCCTGTTATATCTGGAGCGGATGCTACACTGGCTGGGTATCGACAAAGATGTGAATGGATGCTATTTTTCTGCTGCTTGTCTATGGCTGCGAATGGTGGTGGCTGGTCCCTTTCGTGGAGAAGCGAGATTTGAACCTCCCCTTTTTTGGCTGGCCTATGTAACAGGTTGTTGCTCCCCTGGAGATCTGGTATCAGGATGAATACTACCTTGATGAGTTTGAGAGTGTGAGATAATGGTTTATGATGGATGGGCTTCCCACGAGTGGCAGAGGGCCGTGTAACGCGGAGAATATAACAGAATAGGTACATAGAACCAATATGCAATGCAATGCCGTTCGGAGGATCGAGCATGGTCCTTCTTTGGGTCACCAGTAAGCGGGCCGGCATGAGACATCAAAGAGGAACCCTGCTCAGAGAATGTGGACGCGTAAGATGCCGTGTCTTTGCCAGTGTCTCTGTCTCTGTCTGTCTTTGCTCAACGCTATGACATGTCTGGATACTTAGTTAGTCGTTAGTCGTTCGGTCCATCAACCACGTTTAGAAGTAGTATTCCGTCTTGACAGAATAGTTTCTCTCAATTATACTGGCTCTCGCGGTCTGGAATACAAGCCACCGCTGATCTATTCTTCAGTTCGTCAATCAATGCAACGCTTGTACACCCATAGGGACCCAATCAATAAACCGTCACGCTAACTGCCACTACTGCAAGCCTCAGAGGAGGGTTTAATTAATCCCTGTCTAAATCCCATTAACACTCTTCTTTGTCAGTTTCTCTCACTCGTTATGCCTGTAGCAATCCTTGTTCTTAATGCCAGCCAAGGCCTGAAAGCGTCCGTCTCTCCCCTCGTCCTTGGCCTGCTTGAGTAAAGCTCATGTAGGGGTTATTGCTTTTTTCTCCATCAAATCCCCTTGTCTTTTCTTTTTCATCGGCCTCTATTGACTCCCATTTCCCCCGTCTTACCCACCCATTATTATTCATTCTCTCTCTCTCATCAAGCGGTGGGCGCCCTCTTCTCTTTTCTGCTTCTTTCTTGTTTCTTTTTGCTTGTTGCAGCCGTTGAGTTATTACTCTACAGAGCCGCTGTCGATCACTCGCTCGTTTCTAACCGTCCAACCTCCACTCACTCTTTTTCTTTTTTACCCACAACAGTCGTTACA
Organism: Fusarium guadeloupense; assembly: GCA_021655865.1. Taxonomy (NCBI): domain Eukaryota; kingdom Fungi; phylum Ascomycota; class Sordariomycetes; order Hypocreales; family Nectriaceae; genus Fusarium; species Fusarium guadeloupense. Next base: position 141,504 of record JAJJWM010000049.1, read on the forward strand.
TTACCTACTACGTACAACTCCCAGGAACCAATCTGTCATTCGTTTTTATACCTTCCTCTTGGCATTCGCCTTTTTCCCTAGTCCGCATCAACCACGGCCCAGTTCAATTGGTGTAAAGCCTCAAGGGACTAGCTAACAACAACTCTGCGGCCATCTCATCTCCCCCCCGGCAACCAATCCCACTCCTCAATTGCTATTGTATATCGCGCATTCGTATCGCATTGTTCTCGACCGTCGACACTGCAGTTTATTGGTCATTCAAGCCCCGTCAGACGACTTTGCAACCCTCTTTTGGAGCGACTATAGGTATTATACCTACGCCATGCAACGACAACAATAAAGAGACCTCTCGACTACCACCAACTCGCTTGTTACCCACCTATTTAATATTGGTGTCGGTCGCCAATCCATTCATTCACTCACTACTACATTCATTGCCTCAGCGTGTGCTTCACTATCAGATCCCGACCAACCAGCCTTACTTTTTGAGTCATCCCAGGTCCATCGTGGTGAAACACATATCAAATCTTGTTACTGTCTGTGCTGCCAAAGCACCCGACTAGGCCCGGCTCGTCGATATACCGCGGTATTAACACGCTGCGAATTTATTTGAACCTGTTAAAATCCTTTCTGGTATTTCTCGCCTTGTCGCTCGTTACCATGGCTTCTTCAATATCCTCCACCTCAAGGACGTCCACAATCTCCCGCGCGCCACGCTTGCGAGCACTCTTGTCCTTTCTCCTCGTTCTCGCTTGTCTCAGTTCTGCAGTCCTAGCAAGCACAGACACATCATCGTCCTCACTCCGGTACCGACGACACAATGCACCAACAATAAAGCGATATGAAATACACCGACGTCAAAAATCGAGCGAGGACGAGGAGGAAAAGGACGAGATCGTCAACACCGAGTCGCCCTCTAAGACTGAAGGAAAATCCAAGGCCACTACTGTCACCATTCAGCGAGCTGCCAAAACTGCCGCCTCAACAAACACACCTTTGCCCGAGGCTTTTGACGGCAACCTGTCAGCCGAGCTTGAGACCACATCAGACAGCAACTGTCCCGCTTTCCTCAATGGCATCCTCTCCGACCCATCTTATCAGACCTGCTATCCCCTCTCCATGATGCTTCAGGTATGTTATTCCCTAGTCAGCGGAGTGGACCAAAGGTTAATGGTGTCTTACAGACCTCTCGCGGCTTCTTTGAGGCTCAAAAGCAACTCCTGAGTATAGTTCGCGTTCTTGACGCAACATGTGCTGCCAATGTCACTTATTGCACCGAGTTCTTCGATGCTGCCGCGCGTAACCTCACAGCATCCGACAACTGTAAGAGGGAGTTCGACTCAGGGAACAATGTTGTCAAGCAGTTCCTCTACGGTATGAGGGCCTACGAGATGATGTACAAGGCCACCTGCCTTCAAACACCCGACGACGACATGTACTGCTACGCCAATGCCGTCACAAATACTACGACCGCCGCCAACGCCTACTTCTACTATCTCCCCTACAATCTCACACTGCCCGGTAGCACCAATCCCTCATGCAGCTGGTGCATCAAGGAGACCATGAACATATTCCATGCCGCCGCTGAAGACCGTTCGCAGCGTATTGCTCTCACCTATGAAGGTGCAGCTCGACAGGTCAACACCCTTTGCGGTATGGATTTCGTCAACAGCACTCTACCTCCAGAGGAGACCAGCGCAGCACACGGTTTCGCTCCATCATGGGCTGGCCTGGTCTTTACTCTTGCCAGTGTAGCATTGGCCAATGCTATTTTATAAGTCAGCACTGGTCAGCATCACTGCAACAACCTTTCTCGGACCTTTTCGATTTTTCGCCATAATTGTTTTAATAAGTTATGACTGCAGATCTGATAGCCTAGGATTTGCACCTTTTCTTTTGATACGATCGCACCCTGGCTTATTCTTATGACTTGATACCCTCCACTTCTCTTTTTACATTTCATCTTCAGTTGGCTCCAACTCTTGAGCCAGCAACCGAAGGAGCAGACAGCAGCTTTCTGCAACATTACAGTTTATAATCAACTTGCGAGGATACACGCCTTCCTCACCTTGCCATATCCAACTTGGCATTTCACACTTATTCTAGAAGGGCTTGATTTATAAAAGCGAGCACGGCCCGGAGTTTCTCGACAGCGGTTAGGGTTATTTGGATTGGGTGTACTGAGTTTTTGGAAGCAATGGATGGGTGTAACTGAAACATGATACACGGAAGAGCATCGGAGATATGGGCATGGCACATGCTGGTTGAGGAAAATATGGGACAAAGAAGCGGTTCTTTATCGTTGGGAATCAGGGGACTGGATGGCTGGTCGGATGCATGAAGGCCGGTTGTGTGTATAGTGAGCATGGTTCAGTTACATATATGAAGCTCAGAGGTGGAAATCTCCCATATAGGATAGATGAACAGAAGATAGATGACGTTGAAGTTATGCTTGTTGTGTCTGACAAAACCGGTGAATTATTCATAAAGACTGCCCTGATTTTGGCGCATGCTGTCATGACAATGAGAGTGTTGAATTTTCCATTGCTGTGATAGTGTCATCATGGGATGCCCTGAAATAACTCATGGAGATGTGCCGCTACTTGCTATGTTTTACATATATCTTCAACCGCGTAACACCCAAAAGAGATCCAACTACGTCAAACATGAGCTGGTTCAATAGTGAAACTTTAGACCCAAGTCTATGCTTTTTATTACCTCTTGGGTCATATCACCAACTGAGCTATATCACAAGAAGCTGTATTATCACTGTCTCAATCAACTCTTTTCTCGAACAAAGGGCTCTACGGCTAGCACATATGCATGAAGTTCCCCCGTGAGAACCAGGATCCGTATGATTATCTGCTCAACATATCACTATCACCTCATCCAAGTACCCAGTCTTTGATTTGGCAAGTCACTACCAAAATCGTAAGTCAGATCTAGGAACCCTCTAAGACCAGCTGGTAAGCGTCTCAGCAGTAGGAGATCTTTGGGTTCCTCCTCTACATGCTTTTTCAGTGCCTAATATGCCTCCTAACAGGGTTTCAATGTGATATACTCTTCAAAGTCAAAATCAAAGCAGCCTAGCAGTCATAACACAGCAGTTTCTCGTAGCACAGTAAGAGATATTGTGCTCAATTCCAGATATCGCAATTACCTTTGAATCAAAGTTTCTCAACTGCAGCTTAACAAGGCTTGATCATGGCATTCCTTTCTAGATTGACACTTCCAATAATTGTTATAAGTAGTATTCGTCTTAACACGCACTCACCGTTCAGATCGGACATAGACAAAGATGGCGACTATGTGTCTTGTAGTATTTGTCTGGTAGACCATACAAGGGCTTCCATCCCAATATATTTCTCTATTACAAAACGATCAGCCTAGGTATTTTTTCGTTAGGGAGGGATAGTTTCTTGAGTGATCAAGATGGTAATTGGAATTATTTCTCAATTCCATCATACTCTCTCAAGCTTCAGGTCTGTTATATGTAGGCATCTATGTGTGTATATCTTGTCCAGTGCCGATACGTTTCTTCAAGAGGGTAAACATCGCCTATCCAACTAGATTATGGATGATTATGAATCGTGTAGGATAAGATTGCATATGCGTTGTATGGCCCTCGGCAGCAAGTAGTCAATTAAAATGACCTTAGTTTCCCTCTTGACGCGCCTTTTTCTATTTATATCGTTGTAATGCTTGGCTGGATGAGAAATGTTCGGATCGATGGCACAGTCATCGTCAAGCAAGCGTGTATAGGTGTCAACATGTATCAATTCAAGCTCCCCACTACCTACAAGCCAAGAAACGAGATAAGGTAAGTTATTAACCCGTGACTGGAGTGGTAACACGAGCGAACCCGATTCAGGTGAGAGATGCCATGATCAAAGTCACACTTCGAGACGGCTCCGGAGTTGAGGCCGATCATTGGGTAGTTTACTAGTAGCGCTCTCAATAGGATAGATTAGTTAATCGGCTGAGCTCAAGCTGGGGTTTAGAGTTTCTGTCAAACAGATAGAAATTGATATTCGCCCCGTATACCTGGACTGTCAGCCACGTTGACGAAAGGTCCTTTCTTTCAAGCCAACACCTGCCACTCTGTTTCATCTTGCCTTTGGTTGCTTGAGGATGACAGCTCGTATCAATGGTCCTTGTCTAACTACTCATGGCCATGGAGCGGTTGATGTAGGCTAACTGTACTAAACGACTGGGAAACCCTGATTAACATCTATCTGACTACGAGGTCAGTAGCTAGACAATCCCACGCAAACAGGTCAAGTGGAAACCGGGTAACAGCATCCGTCGGCCTGATAAGCTAGCTCACCTCCAATCTGTCGTGAAACGTAGCCAAGCCTTGTGTAGAGTCGCAGCGAAGAGATGGCGTTAGCGCACAGCCGATCCAAGGACATGGGATCAGATTTGCAAACATGCAAGGAGGGCGTTGTAAAATCCCGATAGTCTCTCTTGGCAAACTAAACAGGTCTTTGAGTTGTCGACTCTGACATTGGTAGTAGAAATATGCAGCACAACAAGACAAGACACTCAAGATGTCTTCTTTCACTCAACAGTCACAACCCCCATAACGACAAACCAAGGTGCCAAGCAAATACCCTAATTTAACGCTCGAGATCTTGACAAGTGCCACAATGTCAAGAGAACGTGGCAAAGAAAACGTGCAGATCGGCGTAACGCCCGGACTGGGCTTGGGCTGTCATGTCACGACCAACGAGCTGCAAGCAAAGCAAAACCCCAACGTGTTGGACGATAAAATAGGCTAAGCGCTGACGGATAGCGCTCAAGGTATAATAGTATAATAGACTAGCATCTGAGCTATGTCTGTATCAAGGGCGACGACGACTCGACTTGCAACAGCTTCTCCAAAGCAGAGAGAAATTTGTGGGGTTGTCGTCTGATCCATCATGTGCGGTGAAGGACTTGGCCAGCGTATTCGAGCAAATGATATTGCTTGTTGTACGGTATCGGATATGCATGTACATACATACATACCATGCCGTTTACGAAGCCTGAACTTGACGGCGCTAAAAAGTGACAAGTCACTGAATGCCATGCTCCGGGTTCATGGAGCACTAGACTAGGTTGCCATTGTATCTCATCTCGCTGGATCGAGTAATAAACAAGACCATGTCATGGCCTGCTAACCTTGTCTACTGTCCCACCCATGTAACGCTTGAGAGCCGTGCTTGAAGCTTCAGTTCAAGGTCACAACTCTGAATTAGACAAATCAACAAGTGGAAAAGGGGGCAAATAATGTGTTGGAAACAGAGTCTTATGTTCCAGGCTGGTGTAAAATGCATATCTTGGGCGTTGATACATGTACATGACACATACAGACACAGACTGCAGAATGCAATGCCGTAGGCAATGGAAATGACTGGCTTCTACTGAGATAACAGCCGGGCGCTTGGCAAGACAAACAAGTTGAGGGCACGATCTGTATACTTTATTGGATGAAAGGGGCGTTCACACGCATACTGTCTGACTTATCAACAATGCCAGAATAGAATAGAATAGCTTGGCTTAGATTTAGACAAGGCATATTGAGGCCATACAAAATGATGGGAGGTATATTTACGATCTCATGACGAATTCGTTTGTGAAAATATCAGGGACCCCCATGTCACTGCCCATGGGAAATGTGCATGCCAGAAGCGAACCAAGGACCCTAGTTGAAACGAATCAGATCTGTTCGGAGCAGCCCCGAGCGTACAATTGTCCAGTCAGGGCCATCCCCTATTAAAGAGACGGCACGGAACGCACCTCAGCACAAGATGGGCCGGGGGTGGGC